>CM032230.1:142787500-142815000 GCA_019009955.1 Riptortus pedestris
AGGATACCAGCACCCAGCAGAGTGGTTCGTTCTTTTCTTGCGAGGTTACCTGCAGGTGATCGATGGGTCAGTATGTGATTCGAAACGGGAATAGGGTCACTTTCAGTTACTTTCACACGTTCGTTCGTTAGCGAGCTCTTTTTCAGATTCATTAGCTGGCGCGCGAACGACTCCATTATCTCTGGAAACTAAGTCACTCATTACCCCCGAAAAAAATAGACAGTCGGGGAAAAGTTGACCACTTTCTTTCCGGCTGAGCATTAAATACAAACACGTTTGCTAGGCGCTTACAATAGCTTTCATAATGCACATTTGAGTGCTGGAGACCACGTGGCTATTGTACTGTGTAAACTATGTTCTGCTTCCTATCTCTCTTCCTTTCCCCATCGTTCGACATGGCCAACTATCGAAAACAGCGAATCTTAATAGAAAATGTTCCTCAAGCAGGTGCTGAGTAAACTAAGCAGATTTCCCATTTGCTGGTGAAACAGACTTATGATCTCAAATGAAACATATGATCCCTATTTATATGTAAAAAACAGATGGGTAGAAGGCGACGTCGGGGGAGGGGGGAAGGTTATTCATACTTGAGTTATTAAAAACTTCTAAGAAGGACAATGGTGGACCATCAATAGTTAAACTAGATTGATCCTATAACAGTTCCGACTCATAATAATGAAAATATTCGCCGAAAATATATAAGTTCGAAAACTTTCGATTTCGCACTCCCACCTAAACCCCCCACTATTCCAGTACAGACTTCAACATGTATATAAGACTTATAAACAATTAAATTTGCCATAACATTGGCTCTATTTGATGGCCGATCCCACTTATAATAACGAAGATATTTAGAAATTTTTTATTCTCTTAAAACTCATAAACAAATATTACAGACATACGTCTTATTCTGGACCCTGTTACATAAACAATACTCTGTTATATAATAAACCACATTACTCGAAGCTTAAATCCCAAATATTGTTTTACAGAGATCTTTATTATATTAGATACAGGCAAATATAGTTCTTGAGCCCCCTCCCCCGTCTTAGTGTGTATATGTATATACATATACACACTTTTAAACGGATATCACTTCCGTTTTTTTCCAGGATGGATCGATTGACATTCGAAGAAAAAAAAACTATGCCTGGTTTCCCTGAAGAGAAGTAAGCTTATATGGGGATTCTACAAGTTTTTCATGTTTCTTTTTATTTTATTAATTCCACCCCACATATTTCATGGTATTTTCTAAACCTGAACAAATCGTATCGTCGTACTATTATATGCATAAATTTTGTCCCTACAACAAATTTCACGAAGGCATTACAAAATATTGTATATGTAAACTTCAACCTTAATTTTCTGGTCTGCTCGCAAATAGATGCATGCATCGCCTTGAGAGGCTGTTGTTGACCTCCTGAGTGGATTATGTGGATAATGCTATTGTCGGGTAGGTTAGATGAAATTACATAATGTATTGTGAATATATGTAATGGCTGGCGTTTTATTCGCCATTATATCCTCGTTGGATTTAAGCTTCTGCCATATCATTGTCTGGAGTGTTGTGCTTCGTTCCCTCGAGTCATCCAACTTTTTATGCCTTGCCCAAACTACTTCCCTCGCCCACAGGACAGAGTCCGTCACGCAGGGGCTGCGTAAACTTGGCTGATTTCCCTCGTGAAGTTTAGTAATAGATAAATTCGCATACTGGTAACACAACACCACGGTAAATATTAAGTGAACACAAACGGTAATAAGAAATCTTTCAGTCAATTTTAATAAACTCCCGACGGAATGCGTATGAAATCTAAACAAACCTCTCACCGGAAAGAAAAACAATTGAAGGGTTTGCTGCAAAAAGGAGGTAGCTCCAATTTTTCCAGTTTTTGGGAAACCAAAAAAAAACGTTTAAAAAATCCAAATTTTAAGTTATGTAAAAATATTGTTGTTGCTTACTTTCAATTATGGTGTTCACATATTAGAACAGCATTTTCATTCAAAAAATATCATCCAAATGTTGGTGGTACGTGGATAATCCTTGGAGCTACCTCTTTTTTGCCCAAAAGAATGGAATAAGAGGAATTTAGGAATATGTTATGTCTTGGAAAAAGGTCTAAAAATAAATAGAATGTACTATTATTATGTATTTTTATTCAAAGAAAACTGAAAATAAAGTACAGCAAAATTATTGGTTTTACAAACAGAAAATAACATCATTATAACGAATAACATAAAATACGAAAATAACATCATTATAACGAAAATAACATCATAACGATTGAAAGCTGCATCCTTTTGGGGCCAAATAAAAGAGTGTTTTTTTTGGCACATGAAAGTGTTTATAACTCCCAACAGCTATGGGATGGAGCTACCTCCTTTTTGCAGCAAACCCTTCAATTATTGAAATATATAAGAATACGTTATATTAATTTCTTGAAAACTATACTAGATCTAGTACTATAATTTATAATGAATCAGAATAATTTTTATCTCAATCAATCAACTTTTAGATGTCCGAGAAATTAAGACCGGGGGGGGGGGAGGGAGGCACCGGAACGTATTTCCAAGTATCTCATATAATAAAGGTTTCTTCAAAACAATATTTGGTATTTAAGCTTCGAATACTGTGGTTTATTATATAAAGATAATTTAATGTATTGAATTTAATGAAAACTTAATTCATTGGATTTCCCTGTCCTATAGAATTTAAAAATATTAATAATAATAATTATTCTTATTGATAGTATTGACATTGCAGTACCCAATGATGAGAATATTCGAAAATCCTATGCCCAAAAATTAAGAAAATATCAAGAATTGGCTATTGATCTCAAAGAAGTACAAATCGTGCCAAAAACCACAATAGCAGGCACCAAGAATGTAAATGTGCCAAAAGAAATTATAAAAGAAGCACAGCAAAGGGTACTTCTTGATACTGCTATGCAGAAATTTACGAAAAGTTTTAAATTCCCCTTAACTTAATGTCACAATCACAAACTCCATATCGGTTGGATTTTCACCTGATATGGATTTCATTCCAGTTTTGTGTTATGAGTATAAACCTCCCAATAATAATAATACTAATGAAATAATAAATAAAAAAAATCATAATAAGTGAGAAGATACCAGAAAATTAGTGTGTAAAAAAAAGGTAATTCCTAAAGGTATAAAATGGTCAATTTTTTTTTCTAATTGAAGTTAATGCTAATACTGGGAGTGACCTTAGCTTTACCGGCCATGGGATATTTTCATGGTCGCCAGGATATAGAACATCCGCTCTCTAACAGGATATAAACATATTGTGCCCATTTTGCACGTATGTGTGAAATACTTCCATTATATATTATTATTATTTATTAACGTCCATTTTTTGCAACTCAGGCTAATTGGGACGGGTTATCTAAAGGTTACCACCCTTTTCTAGCCAGGATGGTGGGGGACTAAGGATGTTATTTAATGAATCTCGTCACTAAGTAATTTCCTTTGCCCAGGCGAGAATCGAACTCGCCACTCTAGGTTTACCATGTGAGATAAAGGTCAACGCTTTAACTCGCATGGCTAACCTGAGCCCCTCATTATATATTAAATACAAGTAAATTTGTTTCCGCATTGGCGATGAGTTTGTTATTACATAAATAGATAATGTATTTTTATTAACCATAAGATAGAGAAAAGTAGTAAGAAGTTCATAAATACTCACATCAACCATAGATATATTCCTGAACAGAAATTAACCAAGAATATCAATTTAGCAAATGGGAATGAAATATAAATGAAAATAAACATAGTCCGTCACGCAGGGGCTGCGAAAACTAAGCAGGCTTCCGAAGTGATAGCATTTTAATGTACGGGTTTTAATAACGTACAATAACAAAACTCAAATGAAATAAGTCCACTATAATTTATACAAAAAAAAAAAACAACAAAAGTTTACACTGCCAACGAATAAAGAATGAACAACATAAAATAATAAGTCTCTGGGTAATTAATAAATAACGAATTGAAGCAGAGTTCGCACAAAAAGAACGGAGCACTAAAAATCCGTCACGCAGGGGCTGCGTAAACTAAGCAGATTTCCCACGTGAAGTTTTGCAATAGAGAAATCTGCCTAATAACAGCTGTAGTAGTAAGTAACCTCTAAACCTATTCACGAGGGACTAATAGTTACAGAAACGGCCACCAGAGCTCTCGGCGGAAAGGCCGAACATAGCCGATCACACGCAGAATACAAATGCAAATATCTCGGTTAATATTCAAGATACAGAATAAATGTATATAACAATATTTATAGTAAATTACATTTGCAATAAGATTCATTCTATACAATTTTTCGATCCGACGCATAATAACGGAGATGTTTCGACTTTTCGAAAGCCCTCCCCTCTAAACCCCCCTCCCACTGGTCCGATTTCAGCCATTAACGAACTTGATCTTCCTTTTTACATAAAACGATTAAATTCCGAGTTTGGTAACGATCAAACAAAAATTGCGACCGCGAGAGCGGTAACAGACAAATATATATATATATATATATATATATATATATATATATACACACACACACACACACACACACACACACACACAGTTTTGAACGGACTTCATTTTCGTATCTACTAGGTAGGATCTATGGACATTTGAAGAAAAATGTCGAAAATTCCGTCATGAGTACAACCTCAATATCTGAATTCCCTTAAGGGAAATCTGCTAAAACCGATGACTAGAAAACGGTAATCAATAAAATCATTTGTGATAACGTCATCACACCACATATTTTCATGTAAAGAGCTGTTGAAAAAAAGTATTGGGTTTTAAGTTTGGAATAAAAGTTTATGCCTTTATTTAGAGAAGGTGTATTTGGGGATTTGGGTGATAAATATTTATTTTAATTCTTGGTCAAATATATTTTTTGATTGTAGCGGAAGAATGCTTTATAAAAAGAAAGAGTGAATTTAAGTATCTAAATTGTGTCTTAAATTAATTTTAAATGTTGCGGGCGTTTCTCTGCTGATCTTCACCGAATGTTAAAAGACTCTATAGAATGTTAAAAAAAAGGGAATTATGATGTTATCGCTTTCGAATCGGGTGTTGCTTATATAACCAAATCACGTTTCATGTCATTTAGTATTCAGACTATAAGCTCTGGGTCGAGCTTTCAGTCTTTTCGAATGATTACATAGATTCCATAAAGAACTATTTTTAGAGGGAAATATTCGAAGGTCTCTCTTTGGAAATTAATATCTCAAACGAAAATAGGCCAAACACCACAATTTTTTGTGGCTGTTCTCAAATGTAAATTTCCGAATTTCGAATATAATGTTAGTTCTTGAGTCCTCCCATTACATGAAACAGATTTATGGAAGGAACCATTGATCAAAAAGAATGATTCATCGATATTCAGATCGACTGATCATTTTGAGTTTTGCATTAAAGTCGGCAACACATTTCCCTTTATACAAATGAACTATTGATGTTAAGCTAGTGATATTTGTTGTTCTAGTCATTGTCTTTTTTTTTTTTTTTGGTTTAATTTAATTTATCATTGAACTGAGACAATTCTCAAAAAAATATCAGAGTCTTTATTAGTTATTCCTTTCTGTGTTTTCTTTAAACCTTACTTGATAGAAGCATTGACCTGACTAGGTGGGAGATCCTGACGAAGGAAATCGACTTCCAAAAAAAGAATTTTAAGTGGGATTTTGGCTAAATTATATCTTTCAAATTGAAAAAAGTAGTTCATTGTAGTTTATTGTTTCTTGTATATTACGAATGAAACATTAACCATGCTATTGATGATATTTGCAGATTCTCCTAACAGAGAATAAAATGACCTATTGAAATTGTGCACATGACGCGATTTTGAATACATTTCCTCAAATTTCCATCGATCCTACCTAGTAGAAAATGAGGTTCATTCAAAATTATACACAAATATATATGCATATATATATATATATATATATATATATATATATATATATATATATATACTAGCTCAGATACCCGGCTTCGCTCGGGAATTCATTTGAGGCTGAATGGTGATGGTATTTTTTTGGCAAGGCTTTACTTTGCACAATATTTTGACATTTACCCGTCCCAGTGTTTAGGGTTAATACCCGTCGTTTCTGTGGATTTGTTAATAATAAAATTAATTTTTTATGTAAGACTTCACTGTCCTCCATATTGTTATATTTCCCGTTTCCTGTGCATTATGCATAGATTTGAATTATTAAGGACAAAATATTAACATATTTTTGAATTAATTTTTCCAGGTGTGGTACCTGGTAGTTCATATTGAAAAGAATTGTTGAGCAATAATCTCTAAATAACAAATTAAACAACTTTTGTTACGTGCATATTTTCCGAAACCCTAATAGGAAACGAAATATCACTGTTTTTAATTTCAGGCCTCCCTTATAACCCCCACTCCTGCCCGTCCCTAGAAATGTTAGTACGGCTTATTATAAGGAAGGCGTTAGTGCTAATACACATACCGAGTGTTTTATTTAGTTCGGTTGAGTCTTTTGTGCCAAATAAAATTGTGACTCCCGCTATAATTTTTAGCGTATAACGCCTTTATACTTCGGTATACGACGATAGTGTATATAACAAAAGTTTCTCTAAATAACAAAATAAACAACTTTTGTTATGTGCATATTTGCCGAAACCCCAATAGGAAACGAAATATCATTATTTTTAATTTCATGCTTCCCTTATAACCCCCACTCCTGCCCGTCCCTAGAAATGTTAGTATGGCTTATTATAAGGAAGGCATTAGTGCTAATTCACATACTGAGTTTGGTTTAGTTCGGTTGAGTTTTTTGTGTCAAATAAAATTGTTGACTTCCGCAGTAGTTTTTAACGTATAACTCATTTATACTTTGGTATACGACAAATGTGTATATAACAGAAGTTACTCTAAATAACAAAATAAACAACTTTTGTTATGTGCATATTTGCTGAAAAAGCAATAGGAAACGAAATATCGCTATTTTTAATTTCAGGCCTCCCTTATAACCCCCACTCCTGTTCGTCTGAGAGAATGTTAATATAGCCTAAAGTCTAAGTTGAGCTAGTAGTAATATACATACCAAGTTTCATAAAATTCGGTTCAGCCGTTTATGCGTGAAAAGGTAACAAACAAACAAACAGACACCAAAGAAACAAAATGCAGTTGTGTCTATGACATGTGAAAAGAAAAGTGATCGTGAAATTTCGTGAAAAAAATCAATGTACAGACAGTGGTTACAATTTTATATATATATATATATATATATATATATATATATATATATATATATATATACTAGTCTGTTACCACTCTAGTGGTCGTAATTATGGTTTGATGGTAACCAAAGGTCAAGTTTGCTAAAATCAAATGAGTTTAGAGAGGAAATTTCGAATATTCGTAATAACTCCGTTATTATACATCTGGTCGAAATATTCTACATAACCAATATTATTGCTAATAAAATGTACTATAAATATTGTTATATACATTTATTGCCTATCTTTAATTTTAAGAGATATTTTCGTTTTTAGTTTTCAACGTTCAGTAAACCGCCACTCCGATTCATGCCGTATCAGCAATAAGCTGTGGTATCATGAGCCACTTTATTCTAAGCCTAAATACCGAATATTGTTTTCATTGAACGTTTATTTCTTCCATACCTTACTCGATATTTAACTGTTTCCTTCCCATCTAAAGATCATATTAGTCAATGACTGAAATTGGGGGTGGAATAGGCGCAGTTTAGAGGTGGAATTTTGAAAATTTTATAGAACCAACCTTGTTAGGCTATTGCTCTCCAATCGTTTTTCTATACAAATTTTCGTAACTCAAATATTAAACAACTTTTTAAATACTTTGTTTTTAGCCTTCAGTAACTCACCCCTCCTTATAACCCGTTTTCCTCTACGGGTTTTAGCTGATTTCCCTTAAGGGAAATCAGCTATTGAGGTCGTACTCATGACGCGATTTTTGAAAATTTTCTTCAAATGTCCATCGATCCTACCCAGGAGATGACGAAAATGAGGTCCGTTCAAAATTATATATATATATATATATATATATATATATATATATATATATATATATATATATATATAAATATTTGTCTGTTAACGTTCTAGCGGTCGCAATTTTTGTTTGAGCGTTACGAAACTCGCGCTTTAACCGTGGTATGTAAAAGAAAGATCAAGTGCGTTCATGGCTCAAATCGGACCAGAGGGAGGGGAGGTTTAGAGGGGGGATTTTTGAAAATTCAAAATATCTCCGTTACCATACGTCGGATCAAAACATTGTATAGAACCAATCTTATTGCAAATTAAAATTACTATAAATATTGTTCTATACATATATTCTCTATCTTGAATATTAACCGAGATATTTGTATTTTTATTAAATGTGGGCCGATAACGAACGTATAGAGAGACGGGTCTCGTATAAAGATTTCTCTATTGTATAGCTTCACGTGGGAAATCTGCTTAGTTTACGCAGCCCCTGCGTGACTACTAAAATTTGAGTTATTAAAATATAAATTATTCTTACAATTCAGAAGCCGTTTCAGTTGGGAATTTATTTTAATTAACTGAAAGATTTCTCATTATCTAATCACGGTGGTATTGTGTTACCAGTGTACAGATTTCTCTATTGTAAAACTTCACGTGGGAAATCTGCTTAGTTTACGCAGCCCCTGCGTGACGGACTTTTTTAAAATTAGAAATATAGAATATGTGGTGAGATGAGATGAAAAATGTGTTATACCAACCCGTGGGAAATCTGTTTAATTTACAGATCCCTGCTGGGCTTTTATTATTGTTGTAAGTTTACTAATATTTTAATCCAAACCCTCCAATCCAGAATACTCGGCAAAGTTACAGATTCACCATTTTACGTATCCAATTTAACTCTCCATAAGGCCCTCCATTCCTTCCAAAAAAACCCTCGCCAAATCCCGATATCAGAAATTCTCCTCTCTCCTTCCCGCACATCCTAATCCTCTAGTCGAATCACTTTCATCTATTCATATTCCATAAAACCTAGCCATATTCCAGAAATCCCAAGACGAAGCGTCTGAAGCGTAAGTGGCCAAGAGATCTTCTTGTGTAATGCTCAGTATAACAATCCAATGTTCCCTCCAATGTGGGTATTGTCAATGGACAACTTCTCACCTCAAATGAATACAAGCCAATTGTTATATGGTTCATTTCATTTGCTTGTAATATTTATATGTGTTGTTGTAAATAAACGAATAAATATTAAACATAAAAAAAAACTAATATTTTGTACTTATTTATGAATATTTATATTCTTGAGTTTTGAGATGAATCGCTATTGCAGCGGCATCTTCAATAAATAAATGATGTTTTGTCCTCAGAGCGCGTAACAGATTGCAATTACATTTATTAAAAAATACCTAAGTTAGTTGCAGATGGGCTTAAATCTTATAATAACCGTGAAACGGCCTAATCTTCTATTTCCGGTTGGTAGAGACAAGGAAATGCCTGGGGTCAGCTCTCTTCCGTTTCATGCCTATTTGTCCCAAGATCCAGATATCCGGCGAAAGTTCTCCAGGGAATCTGTTCGCCGATTTATCTCTTTAATGATGTTGATCCTCGGACCGAAGCGGCAACTGTATTTTAATATTCTTTCGGCAATGTTTCTCAATTAATGTAATTATAGATATAGGTTTTTTTCAATTGACTTTAAACCTTTACATTATTTAAAAATAAGGGGGACAAAATACGTCAACCGCTATAAGCTTCGCCATTCGAATTCCCAATACATTGCAACTTCGCATTTACCTATTAATATGGAACATCTATATTTCGAAGAAAGTTAAGTTGTTGGAAGTAAGAGTAAAATAATATACAGTTTACTGACTTCATTGACTCTTTAGAAGTCAAAAAAGGAAATCGTCAACATATTTTTACATTTCATAGGATATAGTTCATCTAACAATCCTATATGAATTAATTATTTATTGTATTTCTGATAAGAGTTAAAAAATTCCCAAGTATAAATTTACATCTAAACCAAGATTACTGGTAAATTAATTATGGCCTACGAATTTAAAAAAAACGTTTTTTTTTTTAAGTCTATACTTAGTTTATTTATGGATATTACGCTGAAATAGATTCGTCATTGGGTTAATGCATATATATGTGTATGTATAAAATGATTGACGTAAAAGGAAATCAGCGATTGGGGTTCATGGAACGATTTTTAAAACATTTCCTCAAATAGCCCAGCAATGATATATATGTAAATATATTTGCCTGAAATCAGACGGGTGGGGGGGGACAAAAATTCAAAATATCTCCGTTATTATGAGTCGGATCGAAAAAATACTTGTCTCTGCGTAGTATCCTACACACATTTTCTCTTATTTGAATATCAACTATGAATTTTGTAAAAAGAAAAAGGCTTATTATTATTATTTTATGATTATATATCATTTGTTATTTATGTTACCAAATTAAGTTCCATTATCTCACTGAAACCAAATCCATTAATAACGATGTACATATGGACGTGTGTAGAACCTCACGTTGGGTGGACATGTTCGTCACATGATGTCCCTTACTGCCTAGGAGCAAATCACAAAAATACTACCATGTTCTCAAAAAGTCCGTCACTCAGGGGCAGCGTAAACTAAGCAGATTTCCCACGTGAAGTTATACAATAGAGAAATTTCACGAGAGCCGAGCCAGTCAAGGAAACGGCCGAACTAGCTTTTGGCGGGAAAGTAACTCTCGTCCGTTAGGCGCCAAGATTTAATAAAAATGCAAATATCTCGGTTAATATTCAAGATAGAGAACAAATGTATATAACAATATTTATAGTAAATTTAATTTGCAATAAGATTGATTCTGTACAATTTTTCGATCCGACGTATAGTAACGGAGATATTTCGAAGTGTCGAAGATCCTCCCACTCTTACCCCCCCCCCTCCCACTGGTCTGATTTCAGCCGTTAACGAACTTGATCTTTCTTTTTACATAAAACGACTAAATATCGAGTTTGGTAACAATTAAACAAAAATTGCGAACGCTAGAGCGGCAACAGACAAATATATATATATATATATATATATATATATATATATATATATATATATATATATATTTGAACGGACCTCATTTTCGTCATCTACTAGGTAGGATCAATGGAAATTTGAAGAAAAATTTCGAAAATTCCGTCATGAGTACAACCTCAATACATAGCTGATTTCCCTTAAGGGAAGTCTGCTAAAACACACTAAACTTTGTAAAACAAAAATAGTAACAGTTGTAAAAACATTTATTACTGTTAATTTGCCCCTACTATGTCAGAATATTTTACTTATTTAATAACCGTCATGAAATTGCTGGCCTCGAGTAGGACATTACTGGTTGTGAAAATATCTGCCATGGCCACAATAGCTCCGCTCAACGGAATATTTAATAGAACGCTTATACGTTATTAGAATAAAATGGGCTGATTATCATGGCACATTTCACAAAACAACATATAACACAGAAGGCCAACCAACTTTCATTATGTGCGTTGCAATGGGTCCCAATCTGGTATATTTTATACCATATATTTTCTAACCGATTAGTAGAATTGGGTGTTTACTAAAGACTGAAAACAATTAGATAGATAAATATTTTATTTGCAAAAGAGCAATCTTGTACAAATACATTCTTATATTATTTATGTTTTTCATTACATAGTCTAGTACACACATATATATATATATATATATATATATATATATATATATATATATATATATAGTCACAAAAATCAAGAAAATACAAAAACCATTATCTTTTGATCAACACTAAACTTTTTTCATTTTCATGTACTTTTTCAACGATGTCTATTTTTAAGATGCTTTCAGTATTGTCTTGTTCACTGGAATACATTATATATTTCTTGAGTTTTGACTGAAAACAATTAAAAAGGCACAGTAACTCCCTTAATATTTGGGCTACAAAAAAATGTAGAGGCATCAGTGAACACATTATTTGAGAGCTAGCCTTTTTTTTCATATTTATTATTAGCATAGTGCTTGGACTGGCTGACATACCCGTAAGAGTGTTCTTAGTTACTGGTTTTTCAATAGTGACGTCAGCTTATATGTTCCTTTCTATACCACGATGTTATGGAATCCATAAAATGTCTACATGAAAATTATTGTAATTAGTTCTTGTAACCATTGTTGAATTTGCTTACATATGTTTTGTCAGTAGGTCTGTTCAAAATGCATCTATTAGGCTACACGAGACACAACATATAATATAATAAATTATTTCATTTATACTATGCTCGATTTTTATGTTTAACAGGGGGGAAGGTTTTTCAAAATTGGAAATATTTCAGCTCTTATGAGCCGAATCGAAAAATGCTATTGAATCAACACTGTTAAGCTTTTAACTTTCTGCAATTTTCGATTGATATTTTTTTTTCTTATTTCGATTATTAAGTGAGTATTTGTATTTTTTATGTTTTCAGCATTCTGTAAAACCCTACTTACAAACGTCTGTGTAACTTCACTTTAAGTAACTGAGTCACTGAAAACATCATTTTCATTATACTGCACGCAAAGCATGTGTTTTCAATATCCAGTTTGAGTAAGAAAAGTAGCTATTTTCCGTCCTAGGACGCAAAGTAAAACAGATGTTTTACTTTTCCGTCCTAGGAAGCAAAGTAAAACAGATGTTTTGGAAAACTTACTCTTGGTTATCTTATGTTATTGAACGATTTCAGTATTTCACGGTAGACGACCTTTTTAGAGATGATCCGGAATTTGTAGAATGTATGGCAAACCGAATTTTATCAGGAATCGAAAAAACACTACCCAATAAATGTCTAAATATATCTAATAATAACAATTGTTCAATTAATATAAATTTTAATATGTAACAGCTGTCTAAATTTGATAACTGAAATGGATATTTTTTTTACTATGTTTGAGCAGTATAATGAAAAGTAATTTTCATTACACGTACGAAAAGTGGCTTTCGGTGCTTGGCCAAATTTCCGAGCTTGGCTGCGCCGCACCGCCTCGCACCGAAAACGCCCACTTTGCGTTCTAGTAATGAAAATAACTATTTCAGTGTACTTTACAATTTCTGTTACCATACGCTCTTTCTTCATATTCTTACGGGAAAAATACAGAAAACACGGTGAGATAGGATGACCAGAGTGTCATTCCAGCACGTGGGAAATCTGCTTAAGTTTCGCAGCCTTGCATGGTGAACTATCGAGTCTTTGGATTGTTAAGTTGTTTATTATTATTATTAACAGGCGTTAATGTTACTCATTAATTTATTTTGTTTGTGTATTAATTTCAGAAAACTGAGGAAAGGTCGCTGCCGATCGCTGTGAGAATCCACAGGACCTTGGAGCTAGCAGATGACAAGTTCTACGTAATTACCTGTGGGAAGGCAGGCTTCAAGAATGCCAGGTACTATACTTTATTTATTAGCAATGCCCTTGCTAAAGTCCTTATTCCCAACTGGAAAAAATGTCGGTGAATTAAGCATTTTCTGCTGAGAATATGAATTGACCGTCCTTATTTTAATTGGGACATATTTATCATATCTTTCATAGTATCACAAAGTAGTACATTCCATGTTGAGGTTAGCTTCTAATATTCAGAGATATAGAAAACCGAATTAGAGACAATATAATCAATCAGCTAATGGGAATGAAATATCATTCGAGTAAATGGGACATCTGCATATTTAACAAGTAATTTTATTATTATTATTTATTTATTTTTTGGTTTGCTATACATAATGTGGGTTCTAAATATAGAAAGGAAGTCACAAATTTAAAATGTAACTTACTACTACCAGGTTGACTCTTTCCTTTTACTGTTACATTAAAAGTTATGACATATGCTAAAATTTCCACGGCTGATATTTGTCATTGTAGATTGAGCCCAGATTGAAATAGTCTGTGATAGCTGTTACAAAACTAGGAATTAAGTTCGCTACATGCTCTGTTAAGCTGCTGCTAAGTGAATTTCAACCTGGTCAGCAGGTTATATTCAATCGCCAGAAATATCACCTGGCTTAGTCATACGCTCAAAATCCGCAACCAAATCATCAAATGTTTTCTTGATCGTTTTTATAAAGGATTTCCTAAGCCTTTCCCAGTCAAAAAATCGAAATTGTTTTTTCTTCAAGTATAAAAGTTTTACCAAAATTTGATGAATGAAAATGGACCCTTGGATCTTTATATGTATACACACATAAAACAAAATAAACTAATATTAATTGACGTAATATTAACAAAATTTGATAGCGTTCAATACGATTTACGTTCTTAGCATTTGTAAAACTGGTTTAACTCCTCCTCTCGAGATCAGAGATTCCCCCCCCCAATCTCTATTCTTAATAATAGCTTATAAAAATGGTTTAACTCGATGAATTAAATTCCTATAATTATAATAGTATTTTGCTCGTTGGATTCGAGACTATCTGATCGACTTTAAATAAGTGAACTAATTATTATTACTAAGGTCCAATTAGCGGCTACGAAAGATAAATTCTAGATAAATTAGAAAGATTTCCTACTGCACATACCTGATATTCCTTTGGCAAATAAAACTAAAAATAATTTATGGGATAGAAACATGGTATTTCATATTTAATTTTTGGTCTCTTGTTAGCAGAAATGCATTTAACAGCGAATCCTTCCAATGGGATATTAAATTATGAAAAAAAAAAAAAATAAATAAAAAAAAAATGAGAAATTCAACTAAAGATTGTAAATTGCACACTTGATGGTATGCTGTATTGTTTTATCTAGAGAATTCTTTTTATTTTTATTTTACATGTTTGTCACTGTAAGCAAAGAGAATGTTACAATTTATGCGAAATCAACGCGGCATCATGCAAATATAAAATAAAACTTTGTCAACAGGCCATAGTGGCTATTTTGCTCAAGGCCTGCTTGTTTTTTTCGATTCTGAACTGTGTGTGTGATGAATATTTTGTAATAGCTCAATGACCGACAGAGGTTCACATCGTTTTTTTTTTAATGAAAATTGGTACGCTAACATAAATGCTATCCAAAGTAATAACAAAGTCTCCTACACTACTGAGCCGACTAACAGGTACGAAAATAATGCCAGCGACTAGCTTGATATTATTCATGAAGAATAGAAAAGAATTTATACTCGGTGTGTAACATATTACACTAATAAATACAGAGAAATATTTGGAAAAAGGAGTAACAGTGCGAATGGGTACTGCTTGAGGGGAACCAATAGAACAAAACATTAATTTTAGCAGATTTCCCTTAAGGGAAAATCAGCTATTGAGTTCGTACTCATGACGCGAGTTTTGAAAAATTTCCTCAAATGTCCATCGATCCTACCCAGGAGATCACGAAAATGAGGTCCGTTCAAAATTTGATATATATATATATATATATATATATATATATATATATATATATATATATATTTGTCTGTTACCGCTCTAGCGGTCGCAATTTTTGTTTAAACGTTACCAAACTTCATATTTAAGCGTTTTACGTAAAAAGAGAGATCAAGTTCGTTAATGGCTGAAATCGGACCAGTGGGCCCCCCCTCCCACCCATCGGTGAGTCCGATTTCAGACTTCATATTTAAGCGTTTTACGTAAAAAGAGAGATCAAGTTCGTTAATGGCTGAAATCGGACCAGTGGGAGGGGGGGTTTAGAGGGGGGATTTTTGAAAATTCAAAATATCTCAGTTATTATGCGTCGGATCGAAATATTGTATATGAGATGAATCAATCTTATTGTAAATTAAATTTACTATAAATATTGTTCTATACATTTATTCTGTATCTTGAATATTAACCGAGATATTTGCATTTGTATTGTGTGTGTGGTCGACGGAACCCCGCCATGTTCCGGACTCTCCGCCGAGAGCTCTGGTGGCCGTTTCCAGAACTCTTCGTCCCTCGTGAATAGGTTTAGAGATCCCTTCCTACTACAGCTGTCATTAGGCGGATTTGTCTATTGTAAAACTTCACGTGGGAAATCTGCTTAGTTTACGCAGCCCCTGAGTGACGGACTTTATTTTCTTGAATTAGAATAAATTTTAGTGATCTACAACTGCTGACAGAATCCATATTATTTGTTTCATAATAATGTAATAAACCAATAAATAATAATATGAATTATCATATTTATAGACAAAATGACTAATTATTGTATATGTACGAAGCGAGTACTTTTTTTTAGCCAACCTAGAGTTAGATTGTATTTCGTGACGAAGTCATTAAATAAAATCCTTAGTCCCACCTTAGCTAGAAAATGGTGGTAACCTGTAGAAAACCTGTCCTAATTAGGCTTATTAGCAAAGTAGTACTTAATACATAACATTACGCAACTTATATATATATATGTATCATTTTTGTATTTTAATTAGTTGTATTTTTTGCCATATCCTACATTACTTTACCATTTCGTATAAGAATTCTCGTACTTATCATCCTAGTATATGTTTTATTCTGTTTTGTTATTAATTCCGTCTTTTGTGTTCTATTTCTTTTTTCATTTTTTTTCCATTTCTGTTTTGTGTTGCGTTTCTATTTATTCCCCAATACTGTTTTGGTTTCATCTCTGTTTTTGTGTTTTCTCTCTGTTTTGTTGTTCTTTTATGTTTTGAGTTGTTTTTAAGTCATAAAGCTTTTATTTTGAGCAACAACGCCAAAACTGCAAGCTCCAATAAATATTATCCTACTTGTGTTTTGGCAATAAATTAAATAATTTCTTTATGATAATTTACTAGTCCGTCAAATGATCAGTATGTTGCGTAACCAGCAATTATTTTGAGCTATCATTTTATTAATGAGTAAATTAGTGTTTTCTTCTGTACACGTACAGCACACGTCCACGCTTTGGAAGGTATTGTGTTTTGGTTAATACACTGATCAAATGTTGTGTTTGAGTATAATATATTTTAGATATAATGAATAAAAAAAAAATAAAATCTACAATTATTATAGTCTGTCATTAGCGAGTCTCGTTTCAAAGATTAACTTTCACTTCCAGAAGTAACAATGGACAATTATGACTGCCTGCTATGATTTAGTTATACTTACATGCAGTTGACACAACAGGCCTGATATTAATCTGACGTGAGATATTCCCCTCATGATGAAATTGGATGATGGGGGAGGGGGGTTATCCTGTGCGAATAGGCTTGTGCAACACGGTTTTTACATACACACAGGCCTCCCATTCATTGTTCTAGATAATTATGCGTTTTTCATTCATCGTTAATCTGGGTCACTCAATGAAATGCTCACCCGCAGTCACGCTCCGACTACAGTATGTATATAAACCATACCATTTAACTATAGTTATACCAGAGCTTAGTCAGTTAAACCTGAGACAAATTTGAATGGTATTTTTAGAACACACACACACACACACATATGTGTGTGTGTGTGTATGTGTGTGTATATATATATATATATATATATATATATATATATATATATATATAAATAATATCTATATATGTACATATAATATCTATATATGTATATATATATATATAAAATCTAAGAAATATAAGATCTTCTATAAAAAAAATTTCTCTTGGCTCAAACTTTATTCATACTGCCGTACATATTTCGTGGATATTGAGGTCGTACTCATGATTTCCGAAACATTTCCTCAAATGTCCATCGATTTTACTTAGTAGATGACGAAAATGAGGTACGTTCAGTATAGATACACACACACACACTTGTCTGTATATGCTCTAGTGTTTGCGATTTTTGTTTTATCGTAACCAAACCCGATGGATAAGCGTTTCATGCAAAATCAAAAGTCAAGTTCGTTAATGGCTGAAATCGCACCAACGACGAGAGGAATGATTTATCGGGGAAATTTTGAAATTTCTCTGTTATTATTCGTCGGATCGAACTATTATATTGAACTAATCTTATTGTAAATTAAATGTACTATAAACATTGTCGTATACATATTTTCTTTAATACGAATATTAACAGAGATATTTGTCGGTATTAGCTTTACAATAAGCTGTTATATTATTCTTTATTCTAAGCTTATATACCAAATATTTTCAAGAGACCTTTATTAAGTGAAATACATGCAAATTCGCTTTGTGATGAAGTCGTCAAGCAAGATTTGTTAACTATACTAGGGCTTCTTAAACTATGGGTCGCGACCCCGTTTGGGGTCGCGTAGCAAAATTCTGGGGTCGCAAGAGATAAAAATACTATTTAACAGAAAATGTTTTGTAACTTGTAAAATTATTGTTATAAAGATAAAATAACAATTATCGTAGATAAATATATCATAAAATCTTCTAGTTCGGAAAGATTGTTTGTACCTGCATTTCTATTAAGAGTATTATAATAACTTGAATAACATTTACTATGAATTATTATAATTTTTGTGCAATTTTTAATTTTAGATTTTTGTATGTAACAAAAACAATTCTAAACAAATATATTCTCATATATATATATATATATATATATATATATATATATATGTATACTCGTATTGTTACCTAATAAATAAATCATCAAAAAATATTAATTTATTTTTCTTTTATATTTGTATGGGGTCGTCAAGAAACTCGCAATCATAAATGGGGTCGTAGATTACAAAAGTTTAAGAAGCCCTGATCTATACCATACTCGATATTTAATCTTCTCTATTATCACTAAAGATCATATTTGTTAGTGGCTGAAATCGAACCAACGCTCTTCTCTTTGTTTTTGCTATATAGAAATTGAGAATTGCGTTGAAGTGAGATCACAAGTATGTTATACCAACACTTGGGAAATCTGCCTAGTTTACATAGCACCTGCGTGACCGACTTTTTAGCAGATTTCCCTTAAGGAAAGTCAGCTATTGAGGTTGTACTCATGACGGAATTTCGAAATTTTTCTTCAAATGTCCATCGATCCTACCTAGTAGATGACGAAAATGAGGTCCGTTCAAAACTGTATGTATATATATATATATATATATATATATATATATATATATATATATATATATGTCTGTTACCACTCTAGCGGTCGCAATTATTGCTTGATCGTTACCAAACTCGACATTTAGTCGTTTTATGTAAAAAAAAAGATCAAGTTCGTTAATGGCTGAAATCGGACCACTGGGAGGGGGAGTTTAGACGGGAGGATTTTCTAAAATTCGAAATATTTCCGTTACTATACGTCGTATCGAAAAATTATATAGAATCAATCTTATTGAAAATTAAATTTACTATAAATATTGTTATATACATTTATTCTCTATCTTGAATATTAACCGAGATATTTGCATTATTATGAAATCGGGGCGGATAACGGATGAGAGTAAAACTTCACGTGGGAAATCTGCTTAGTTTACGCAGCCCCTGCGTACGGACTTTTGATATTTGAAACACATATCTTCATAAATTTCCTTCATACTTGAGTTATTTATTATTGCCAATATATAGGGTAATCCCATTGCTTAAAATTTAATTCCCAAAGATCGGAATAAATCTTAAAATTAGTTTGCTCTAGAAAGTTCAAGAGATCAGAATAAGAAAGGATTCTACCTACTTCTTAAACGTAAGAAGCGAGGGAGTGAGCAAGTCATCTAGAGATTTAAGGAAATTATACAACCGACGCAAAATAAAAAAAGGCCTTTGTTATTTTAGGAATAGGAATTAAGAAAAAAATATGGGCAACCCGTTAAAAAGCTTAACGAGACTTTTCTTTTCCGGTGATTCCGTATTTTCGCGCGGGGAAAGCTAGCACGCTCTAAGAAGGTGGGGAAATTTCCCTCACAACATTACTAAGGGCTTTGCATGTAACAAATAGTATTTACACTTTTTTAAAGGCTATTATTTTATATAATTCCTTCGTGTAATTATGCGGTATTACGTAACGCTATGGTCATATCATTGTTATTAGTATGCAGCTGAGCGATGCGGGTTTGCTACTCTCTTGCGCCGTATTATTAATATCTTGAAATGCATTGATTTCTTATCAGAACGCACGAAAAATAGACGGAGAATGCAAGGAAATTATTAAAAATCCTTATATCTACGTAACATTTTTTTTTGTACTTTATTTGTAGAGACTCAGTTTCGGCATTTGAGATATGGCGTTGGTCTTATTGAACTTGGTAAATCCTCGGTTCGATTCGCATCAGGACAATAGGAATTTATTCAGTGGTGAACTCATTAAATAAAAGCCCGTCACTCAGGCCCTGCGTTAGCTAAGCAGATTTCCGTCGTGAAGTTTAATAATAGATAAACCTACATACTGCTAACACAACGCCACCGTGAACATTAAGAGAATAAATAATAACGGTAATAAGAAATCTTTCCCCTCCTGGCGGGAAGCGTCTCAAATGTAAACAGCTCTGCCAACGACTCACAGGAAGAAAAAAAATAACTGAAACATATCAGAATATAACATATTTATTTAATTAAAAACTATGTACTAAATCTAGTACTGTAATTTATAATGAATCAGAATAATTTTCATCTCAATCACATTTTAGTAGTCTAAGAATTTAAGATGGGGGCAGGGGTTACAAGAATATATTTGCATCTATCTCGTATAATAAAGGCCGTTATTATGCGTCGGATCGAAACATTGTATAGAATCAATATTATTGCAAATTAAATTTACTATAAGTGTTGTTCTATACATTTCTCTGTATCTGGAAAATTACCCGAGATATTTGCATTTGTATTCTGTGTGTCGTCGGCAGGAGTCGGCTTTGTTCGGGAATTTCCGCCGAGAGCTTTGGCGGCCGTTTCCATAACTATTCGTCCCTCTTGAATAGGTTTAGAGATACAGGTGTTATTTGGCAGATTTATCTACTTGAAAACGTCACGTGGGAAATCTGCTTAGTTTACGCAGCCCCTGCGTGACGGACTTTTGTTTAATGTCGACGCTTTACAATTATTGTTCTATTTCTCTATTTTTTCGTAACGAAATATTAAAGGAGTTATTCGAACTTTCTTAATTTCAGACTTCATTAAATCCCCACTTCTAGTCACAGGATTTTTACAAGAAATTAGAAATTAAGGTATTTTTTATTATTTTTAAAAATAGAAATTATATGGGGAGAAAGGGATCAGAAGTTTGTCATACGGACCAATGGGAAATCTGCTTAGTTTACGCAGCCTATTAAATTTAAGGTTAATTTACTGTTAACGGGCAGACCAAAAGGCGTAATGCCGCAGCGGAACTGGTAGGTCATGGCAGTAAAACACTTTTTTTTCCTTACGAAATTAGTGTTTTTTAATAAGTGCAAGCCATTTGATGAAGTGATTAAGCAAAACTAGCTCTGGACTTTAAGTGGCGGAAGTCCAAATGAAATTTTATTTCCATGTCAGCCAGCAACCATTCCAACAGGTTGTGGCGGGAAGTAGATATTTATTTATCATTGCCTTCACCTCTAATGGTCTTTCAACGATGGGCATTTCAAGTTCAGGTTTAATAAAGATGTCGACTTCATAAATAATTTAGGATAAGCAACATTTTGCAACTAGTTTTACTGCATAATTGCAATTTTCAGTTTAAAAATAGTTAAGAGACATAAACATCCAACGCTCGTAAAAAAAGCAAACAAAATCTTCAGGGTAATTTAAATTTAGAATTTTTATAGTTTTTTGCAGATTTTCCTTAAGAAAAATTAGTTATTCGAGTTGTACTATTTACCATATAAATATATATATATATATATGCTGACCCGGAGAGGGGTTTTAGAGGGGAATTTTTAAAATTCAAAATATATCCATTATTATATTATAAAAACATTGTATAGAATCAATGTTGTTATCTACATTTATTCTGTAGCTCGAATATTAACTGAGAAATTTGTATTTTTACCAGATTTCTCTTAAAGAAATAACCTTTTGGAGTTGTATTTTTCTGTTAACGATCTAGCGGTCGCAATTTGCCTCATCGATATCAAACTCGATATATAATCGTTTTATGTAAAAAGAAAGATCAAGATTGTTAACGACTGAAATCGGACCATGGTTGGGGGGGGGAGGGTTTAGAGGGGAAGAACTTTGAAAATTCGAAATATCCCCGTTATTATGCGTCGGATCGAATAATTGTAAAGAATATATTTTATTGGAAATTTAATGTCCTATGAATGGTGTTATATACATTTATTCTTTACTTCAAAATATTACCTAAGGTATTTGCATTTTTTAGTTTTCATCCTTCAATGAATCCGCACTCCTACTCATGTCACATAAACTCCGTTATATAATGGAAAACTTTATTTGAAATTTAAATACTAAATATTGTTGTTAATGAACTTTTACTTTTTATGATAAATGCAAAACGTGGGAAATCTGCTTAGTTTACACTGCCTCTGCGTGAAGGACTGATCTTCATCGCCTTGATCGAATCCTGTTATTTCCTCTAAAAAGTCTTAAGACGTGACGAAGAGGTGGGTGGTCCTATAAGAAGTATAATGCTATATTTAGAAGGGATTAAAAGTGAGATGGCTTAGATCCGAGGCTTCTTCTGAGTCATCTAGTTTCGGTTTCACTCTAACCTCCTTCATCAAGCCTCCCTGGCAGTATTTATCTCCTACCATTAGCCTATCTTCGGTCGTGAGTCCCTTCGTCCGCTCGCAGACCTGTTCTCCAATGAACAAGTCAGTCAGGTTTCTCGAGATTTCAATATTTATTCGGGTTTATTACTCCTTTCCAGTGTATTAAAATATAATTGACTCAAGGGGAAATATATTTAGATAGAATTCGAAATATTGAGGTCGGCAGGGGCTTTTAAAAAACAGGTTCAGATCATGAACGGAATTCTTATTAGTAAACAGGGATCATTAGTTTTAACAAAATTCCCTTAAGGGATGTCAGATGTTGGGGATGATTTTCTTTATTTGCAGTGATAACCCAAATGGAGGCTACATTAGTTGTAGCAGATTTCCCTCAAGGGGAAACAGCTATAGAGGTTGTACTCATGGCGCGATTTTCGAAAATTTTCTTCAAAATTATTGTTGTTGTTATAACTTGTATTGTAAATTCGCGGTTGTGTTACCTGTATGTATATTTATTTATTGTAAACCTGCGCGCGGGAGATCTGCTTAGTTTACGCATCCCCTGTGCGACGGACTTTTTTAATATTAGCAGATTTCCCTTAAGGGAAATCAGCTATTGAGGTCGTACTCATGACGCGATTTTCGAAAATTTTCTTCAAATGTCCATCGATCCTACCCAGGAGATGGCGAAAATGAGGTCCGTTCAAAATTATATATATATATATATATATATATATATATATATATATATATATATATATATATATTTGTCTGTTAACGCGGTCGCAATTTTTGTTTGATCGTTACCAAACTCGATATTTAAACGTTTTATGCAAAAAGGCATATCAAGTTCGTTAATGGCTGAAATCGGACCAGTGGGAGGGGGGGGGGGTTTAGAGGGGCGATTTTCAAAAATTCGAAATATCTCTGTTTCGTAGGATCAAAAAAATGTATAGAGCCAATCTTATTTTAAATTAAATTTACTATAAATATTGTTCTATACATTTCTTCTCTATCTTGAATATTAACCGAGATATTTGCATTTTTATTAAATTTGGGCCGGTAACGGATGACAGTTTCCCGCCAAAAGCTAGTTCGGCCCTTTGCCGTAACTTTTCGGCTCTCGTATGGAGATTTCTCTTTTGGATAACTTCACATGGGAAATCTGCTTAGTTTACGCAGCCCCTGCGTGACTGGCTTATTAATATTTGACTCCCCCCCTCCTTTTAACCCCCCGGTCTAATTACCGTCATTACCATCTCTGAACTTTAGTGTTGAATTGAACAGTTACATATGGATTTATGGTATAGATCAAATAAACATTTTTGAGACAAAACAGGAAAATCTTAATTAATTACATCACACAAAGTATTTAGAATGTACCACACTCAGTACATGTTCAATGAAAACAATAATTTGGTATTTTTGTTTGAGACGATATATATATAAACGGACCACATTTTTGTCATCTCTTGCATAGGACGGTCGACATAGGAAGAAGTTTTTCAGAAATTGCTCCATGAGCACTGCCTGAATGATCTCCTTTAAAGGAAATCGGAGGGAAATAGGAGTAAATAGAATAAAGATTTATTTATATATCTTATTACGATCTGTCATTTTGACTCAATTATCATATTTTTACTATTTTCAGGAACGAAACGTCACTAGTGTCACTGAAAGTTGTCGACAAGAAGACTCATAAGCGAGTGCAGGCAGCATACTACAGCAAGGGTTACACCCTCAGAGCAGAAATATCCAAGCCTGATGGTAAGAGATTAGTCATTATCTAATATTCATAACCATATGCAAAAAGTGGGCGTTAATAAATAATATGTAATAATATAATAACCATATTCAAACCTTCAATAATACTTGTGTTATGCCAATAAATTCTAAGAACTTATTTTATAACCTGACTTATTTTATTTATTTATTTACATAAGTCTTTATTATATAAATGTACAAAAACAAAATAAATATTAATTAAATTTTAACATATATTTAACAAAAATGAAATAAATAATATTTAATTCTGAATCTTTCTTTAACATAATAAAATAAAAAGCTATAGAATCTTAACCTTTTTCTTAACAAAAATAAAATAAATATTAATTAGGGCTCAGGTTAGCCATGCAAGTTAAAGCGTTGACCATTATCTCACATGGTAAACCTAGAGTGGCGAGTTCGATTCTCGCCTGGGCAAAGGAAATTATTTAGTGACGAAATTCATTGTATAACGTCCTAAAATCCCACCCTGGCTAGAAAAGGGTGGTAACCTGTAGGATAACCCGTCCCAATTAGCCTCAGTTGCAAATAGTGGACGTTAATAAATAATAATAATAATAATTAGGACTTACCCTTTCTTTAACAAAAAATAGAATAAGTAATAATTCAATTTTAACCTTCTTTTACTAAAAAACCAAAATTAATAAAAAATAAAATTTCACCCTCCTTTAACAAAAATGAAATAAATAAATAATTAAACTTAGCCTTTCATAAACAATAATAATATACATTATAATTAAATCTTAACATTTGAAGAAAATATTTCCTATTTTGGTATACTTGTGTTTGTACACATAGACGGACCATTCCTGTGCGGGAGTATTAAGTATTTTAACGGTGACCAGCAGTATTTATATGTCCAGTGGGCAGTATTTTACGCAGACTTATCTTCAAATATACTTCTCTATGCCCACTATTAACCAAGATATTCGCATTTAGTAATTTTTCGGTCTTCAGTAAACCCCCATTTTTAGTCGTTTTACGTTAGGCACATATGTCATCAAAAGTCTGATTTCAAACTTAAATAACGAACATTGTTTTGTTGTGTGTGTGTGTGTCTCTCTCTCTCTCTCTCTCTCTCTCTCTCTCTCTCTCTATATATATATATATATATATATATATATATATATATATATATATATATATATAAACTAAATCTATTGTGCATATATCAACATTTATAGGACATTAAATTTTCAATGAGATTCGTTGTATAATATTTTTGGATCCAACTAATAATAACGAAGATATTTCGACACACACACACACACACACACACATATATATATATATATATATATATATATATATATATATATATATATATATATAAATATATATATATATATATATATATATATATATATATATATAGATAGATAGATAGATATATAAACTTGAACATACCTAATTTTCATCATCTCTTAGATAGGTTACATGAAGGAAATATGATCAAATTATGATTTTGAACTCAAGAACCCACATGCTTAAACAGGCACGCACACAATCGGCCATACGTGAATGAGTGAGGAGGATGTTATGAGACACGCCTTGAAGAGGTGTGTCTGATTGGGAAGGTTGGGTATTTGGCAAGGTGATTAGCAAGGCAGATGGCTGCCCCACCTCATATAGTGTATAAATAGATGGAGAGATGGCCTTCCAAGATGTGTAAACTAAGCAGATTTCCCACGTGAAGTTTTACTATTGAGAAATCTACATACTGATAACGCAACACCATCTTGAATATGGGGGGGGGGGCATCAACAGAACGTATTTGCATATATCTACCAAAGTAAAAGGTTAGAAGGCAAGAACGGTTACACGAGAGTCAATCAGTTACGGATACGGCCGAACTAGCTTTTGACGGGCCCGAAGTTAGCCGATCTCATTTTGTCGGTTACAATTAATAAAAATGCAAATATCTCGGTTAATATTCAAGATAAAAAATAAATGTATATAGCATTATTTATAGTAAATTTAATGTGCAATAAGATTGGTTCTATACAATTTTTCGATCCGACGTATAGTAACGTAGATATTTCGAATTTTCAAAAATACCCCCTCAAACCCCCCCCCTTTCCCACTTGTCCGATTTCAGCCGTTAACGAACTTGATTTTTGTTTTTACATAATATGATTAAATACCGAGTTTGGTGACGATTAAACAAAAATTGCGACCGCTAGAGTGTTAACAGACAAATATATATATATATATATATATATATATATATATATATATATATATATATATATAATTGTAAACGGACTTCATTTTCGTCATCTCCTGGGTAGGATCGATGGACATTTAATGACAATTTTCGAAAATCGCGCCATGAGTGCGACCTCAATACCTGATTTCCCTCGAGGGAAATCCGCTAATAGTGAATAAATGGCAAGATGACCTTGCTAGTCTGACCTTACTAGTGGAAAATCAACTTAATTTACGCAGCGACGGACATTTTCGTTTATCGTAGAAAGATCTATAAATTATATTCTATGGTATTTTTTAATTGGATGTCTTGGAGCGCAGATATCGGATATCACTTTCAAATGAGGTAATCATAAATGACGTGTTGCAAATCATTCTGTTTATTAAATTCAGGAATACAAGGAAGTAAGAAATGTGGCGCTCGCATTAGCTATTTCTACCTTACATTCAAAACAAATGTTTCTCCCAGTTTTTAAGTGACCTATAAAAATGATTAGATAAAAGATTTGCAAGTATTGAAGGTATTTAAATGAAGCAGAATTATTAAAGTCGACATGATATTTACTATCATACGTGTTAATGTACTTTACAAGATTAATCCCTCCTCGCCCCCCCCCCAAAAAAAACGTCCGTCACGCAGGGGCTGCGTAAACTAAGCAGATTTCCCACGTGAAGTTTAGTAATAGATAAATCTACATACTGGTAACATAACACCACCGAGAATAAATACAAACGGTAATAAGAAAGGTTTCATCCAATTTCAATAACCTGCCGACAGGGAGCGTTAGGTTAGAAAAGTAAACAAACGGGTCTGCCTGGTTCACACCGGAAAGAAAAACAATTACTGAAATATATCAGAATCTAACATATTAATTTCATTGAGAACTATTTACTATATCTAGTACTGTACTAGAGACCTTAATAATGAGTCAGAATAAGTGTTATC
>CM032230.1:143537500-143542500 GCA_019009955.1 Riptortus pedestris
CGAGTAAGACACACACCCAAAAACGATCTAATTATTTGGGAAGAAATTATTTTTTTTATAAACTTCAATTTATTTATTTTCCTTACAATAAAAGTAAAAGTATAATATTTAAAAACTGTATTATACATAAAATATTATAACTTTTTGATTCAATTAATAATAGTATTTCTCTATGAAAGCCACTTATTAAATGCTTAGAGCTAGATTTCTTAATAATTTATATAATTATTATTTTTTACTACTATGAGCATAAGCAAAGTAATTTTTTGGTCTCACTAAGTGCTCCATCTTAGGAGGTTAGAGGTGAAGAATTTCAGAGATTCGAAATATCTTTGTTATTATATATCGGATGGAAACATTGAATACAACCAAACTTATTGCACATTTAATTGCCTATAAATGTTACGTGCATATTTTTTCTAATATAAAAATTAACTAAGAGTATTTGTAAGTTTTCAGCCTCAAGTAAACCCCTACAGTACAATATAAACTCCTACTCTGTGATTATAACAATTAGCTGATAAAGCATGAACCTCTTTATGCTAAACTTAAATACATTTAATAAGTTGCTTTCATAGAGAAATACTATTATTAATTGAATCAAAAAGTTATAATATTTTATGTATAATACAGTTTTTAAATATTATACTTTTACTTTTATTGTAAGGAAAATAAATAAATTGAAGTTTATAAAAAAAATAATTTCTTCCCAAATAATTAGATCGTTTTTGGGTGTGTGTCTTACTCGAGCAAATAAAGTATTATCACTGATATATACGTATGTATATATATATATATATATATATATATATATATATATATGTGTGTGTATATTTACATAAATTTAAACGGTATAATATTAATCTCATTATAATTAAATTTAAAAGGTATAAATAAATAAATATATATATATATATATATATATATATATATATATATATATATATATATATATATATCACTGCATTTGCACACACTCCACTCAAGAAAAATTTCTGATTTGCACAGACTCGTTGAGTACCCTATTGAGTATTCCCCTTACGCATGGCTATCTTATGACAAAAGATCAACCCCCGATTTGTGAGAAGTGTAACACAGAACTATCTATCACATATTAATGGAATGTCATAAGAATACAGATATTAGAAACAAATTCAATATTTCCAATAATATAGAAGTGACCCTTGGAGATGACCCGAAAGAACTCGATAAATTGTTTAATTTTGTAAAAAACACGAGTTTATACAAAGAAATTTAAAGTGCAATTGTTTGTATCCTTGTTAATATTGTTAAAGTGGCGATGTGGATGAGGGTGCCGGGATGTGAATTATGGGTATTGCAGGGCGATGATAGCCTAGTAGTTTTTCGCCCTTAAATCCTATTATTAATAATATATATATATATATATATATATATATATATATATATATATATATATATATATATATATATAAGTAACGATACAAAAACTACAGAACCGTACAACCTATGACCCGTTAACAACACAAATCAGGGAACTTATAGCAGAATTAAATCATATTAACATATACTTTTCACGGGTTAAAGCACATTCTGATAATTTTGGAAATGAATTGGCCGATAGAGCTGCTAAGTCTGCTTCAAAAGATTCCCAATGACCAGAATGTTACAATAAAATCTCCAAAGCCCACGTAAAATATATGTTAAAAGCTCATCTAACTGAAAAATGGCAACAACAATGGACGGTAACTAATAAAGGACAACACTTAAAACTTTTCATTCCAAACATTAACACATATTTCAACAGCAAATACATACAGACAGACTTTTACATTACACAATTAGTAACAGGACATGGTACGCTGAACTCTTACTACCAACGATTTAACATAAAAGACAACAATACTTGCCCCTGTGATTACTCAACTCCACAAACAAGTCAACACTTAATATACGATTGCAGACTACTGACTAACGAACGACAAAAACTAAAACAAGACATAGAACAAAAAAAAAGGCAAATTTCCAATAGAAGAAGACAAGTTATTTTTAAAATATAACAATCCATTTAAAATATTCGCAGAACATGCTTTTAATACAATTAATCGGTTAAATACTTATTATGGCTGATACAACTACAATACTTAAAATATTTATAGGATAATCATTATTTCTTTTCTTTTTTTTTCTCTTTTTAAGAGTAATAATTTTCTCTTTATATGTTTTACTTTACTTTTAACGTTGTTATTGTTAATTCTTTATATATATATGTTATACTTTTAAATTATTTATGTATAAATTAATTGTAACACTACAAATGCATGTGATATGCTAACTTGCATGGGACATGCAGAAACTAATAAACGGCCTTCTTATAGGGTTACTATAGCAAGGAAACAAATAAAAATAAAATATATATATATATATATATTTGTCCGTTCAAAATTTCTTTGAACACATTTGATGAGATAGCCTCAGCCAGCCCCCAGCCTGCTGCTGCTAGTATGTTCAGCTATTCCCTAAGAGGAGTATTAGGCTAACAGCTGCTGGCAGGAGCTATATTGTATCTAACCAAATTCAAATTCCAGACTTTATTGATTTCATTGTCTTTCTTCATGTTATTAATGTATTTTACTTTATTAGACCCTTAAAACTACAAACTATTTTTAATATAATAACAACCATTTAGCCATAATTATACATTTGAACCAATAATTATAAGTAGAAATGTATAATGAAAGTTTTTGGGAAATCTGTTGAAAGCCCCCCCCCTCAAGTAGGGGCTGGGTAAATTAACCAGATTTGCCAAGTGCTGGTATTGCTTTCTTGTGACCTTATCTCACCATATATTCTCTACTTCCATGTAAATATGCCCCACTCATAATAACGGGAGATATTTGGAATTTTCAAATTCCCCCTCTGTAATCACAAATAGGAGGAGGGGGGACAAACAAATTAGCATGTTTCTCGCATAATAAAGATCTCATGAATTCAAAATTTGGTATTTAAGTTTAGCATAAAGAGGTTCATGCTTTATCAGCTAATTGTTATAATCACAGAGTAGGAGGAGTTTATATTGTACTGTAGGGGTTTACTTGAGGCTGAAAACTTACAAATACTCTCAGTTAATTTTTATATTAGAAAAAATATGCACGTAACATTTATAGGCAATTAAATGTGCAATAAGTTTGGTTGTATTCAATGTTTCCATCCGATATATAATAACAAAGATATTTCGAATCTCTGAAATTCTTCACCTCTAACCTCCTAAGATGGAGCACTTAGTGAGACCAAAAAATTACTTTGCTTATGCTCATAGTAGTAAAAAATAATAATTATATAAATTATTAAGAAATCTAGCTCTAAGCATTTAATAAGTGGCTTTCATAGAGAAATACTATTATTAATTGAATCAAAAAGTTATAATATTTTATGTATAATACAGTATTTAAATATTATACTTTTACTTTTATTGTAAGGAAAATAAATAAATTGAAGTTTATAAAAAAAAAATAATTTCTTCCCAAATAATTAGATCGTTTTTGGGTGTGTGTCTTACTCGAGCAAATAAAGTATGTGTATATTTACATAAATTTAAACGGTATAATATTAATCTCATTATAATTAAATTTAAAAGGTATAAATAAATAAATATATATATATATATATATATATATATATATATATATCACTGCATTTGCACACACTCCACTCAAGAAAAATTTCTGATTTGCACAGACTCGTTGAGTACCCTATTGAGTATTCCCCTTACGCATGGCTATCTTATGACAAAAGATCAACCCCCGATTTGTGAGAAGTGTAACACAGAACTATCTATCACATATTAATGGAATGTCATAAGAATACAGATATTAGAAACAAATTCAATATTTCCAATAATATAGAAGTGACCCTTGGAGATGACCCGAAAGAACTCGATAAATTGTTTAATTTTGTAAAAAACATGAGTTTATACAAAGAAATTTAAAGTGCAATTGTTTGTATCCTTGTTAATATTGTTAAGTGGCGATGTGGATGAGGGTGCCGGGATGTGAATTATGGGTATTACAGGGCGATGATAGCCTAGTAGTTTTTCGCCCTTAAATCCTATTATTAATAATATATATATATATATATATATATATATATATATATATATATATATATATATTTGTCCGTTCAAAATTTCTTTGAACACATTTGATGAGATAGCCTCAGCCAGCCCCCAGCCTGCTGCTGCTAGTATGTTCAGCTATTCCCTAAGAGGAGTATTAGGCTAACAGCTGCTGGCAGGAGCTATATTGTATCTAACCAAATTCAAATTCCAGACTTTATTGATTTCATTGTCTTTCTTCATGTTATTAATGTATTTTACTTTATTAGACCCTTAAAACTACAAACTATTTTTAATATAATAACAACCATTTAGCCATAATTATACATTTGAACCAATAATTATAAGTAGAAATGTATAATGAAAGTTTTTGGGAAATCTGTTGAAAGCCCCCCCCCCTCAAGTAGGGGCTGGGTAAATTAACCAGATTTGCCAAGTGCTGGTATTGCTTTCTTGTGACCTTATCTCACCATATATTCTCTACTTCCATGTAAATATGCCCCACTCATAATAACGGGAGATATTTGGAATTTTCAAATTCCCCCTCTGTAATCACAAATAGGAGGGGAGGGGACAAACAAATTAGCATGTTTCTCGCATAATAAAGATCTCATGAATTCAAAATTTGGTATTTAAGTTTAGCATAAAGAGGTTCATGCTTTATCAGCTAATTGTTATAATCACAGAGTAGGAGGAGTTTATATTGTACTGTAGGGGTTTACTTGAGGCTGAAAACTTACAAATACTCTCAGTTAATTTTATATTAGAAAAAATATGCACGTAACATTTATAGGCAATTAAATGTGCAATAAGTTTGGTTGTATTCAATGTTTCCATCCGATATATAATAACAAAGATATTTCGAATCTCTGAAATTCTTCACCTCTAACCTCCTAAGATGGAGCAC
>CM032230.1:144147500-144642500 GCA_019009955.1 Riptortus pedestris
ATTATTTGAGAAAGAAAGCCTACTATAATAGAGTTAGCAAAAAGTGATAAACAGTTGGTGTTTGTTGGAATGATCTTGAGTCCCTTTCATTATCTTTCCTTTATATCTGAATGAAATGGCAGCCCATCGAATCCATCATTTATTTCTCTGAAGGTCTCTTGATACCCATCCTGAAAGTAGTTAATCATTTTCGATCAATTGTTTCATACTGCGCAATTGGATCTTGTGTCATCACTTCCACACTGTTGTCTTGCAAAACAGTTATATGTAAACCTCATTTGAGCTGTCATTGATAATCTCATAGATATACTCAAATCACTTCTAGTCTTTATTTGCAATAAGTTCCATTATTGCCTGCTTCAATGAATGCCTATATAACACTGTACAAGAATAACGTCCAGCAACTTGACATCTCTGGATACTGCTGGAATTGTAAAGCTCCCTCCACATGTTGGACAGAATGATGGGGAAAATAAGAATCCAGCTGAAAGAATATTTACAGAAATCAGCTGTTGTCGTTTTGCTCACCGCTCCTACAAAAGCCTGTCACAAAGTTGGATGGCCATAGACCTTATTTTGATTACCCTTCCAACTCTATTTACCACCTGCACTATACTAACATGCTAGACAGAATGTCAAGGGGACTCATCTCAAGGTCTCTTGCCCCTCTTATTGCTATCTGAATTCAAAGGGACTTCACCTCAAGGACTTCTACCTCTGTAAACCCTCAAAAGCAGGTAACTAAAGTCTTTAACCCCTCTCATTGCTCTCCAATGTCCAAGGGACTCATCTGAAGGTCTCTTGCCTCTCTTATTGCTCTCCGATGTCAAAGGGTCTCATCTCAAGAACTTGAATCTCTAATCACTATCCAAACCCGCAAAAGTCTGTCACAAGGTCTCTTGCCTCTGTTGTTGCTCTCCAATGTCAAGGGACTCATCTCAAGAACTTCAACCTCTCTAAATCCATGAAAGCCTCCGTCAAAAGGTCTCTTGCCTCTCATTGCGCTTCGATGTCAAAGGGACTCATCTCAAGGACTTCAATTCGTTAGTAAAGATGGTTGTTTACACTGATTCTAGGTTTGACATTCATTCCGTATGTTGCAGGAATTTGCGATGATATTTGTTCAAAACAAAAATGATCAGTGGTAGAGGATTTGGTTATAATATTTGTTCAATACAGATGTTCCGTACTGTGGTTTTAGGGGTGATATTAGTTTGAAATATGTTAACAGGGTTACAGGATATGGTGTTTTGGAAGTGACAATCATTCTGTATAGGTAGACAGTTTTGTAGGATTTGGGGATGACATTCATTCCGTATAGGTGGACCTTTTGGAAGATTTGGGGATGACAATCGATCTGTATAGGTAGACAGTTTTGCAGGTTTTGAGGATGACAATCGTTCTGTATAGGTAGACAGTTTTGCAGGATTTGGGTAACATATGAGGGCGTATTGAAAATTAAGGTCTCCTATTTTTTTTTCATAGAAAATTTAATTTATTTACAACTTTGGTTACATCGTTGGAAGGGTTGAATATTTACCTATTTTTCTACATATTCGCCTTGACGATCAATAACTTTCTGCATTCTGTTTACCAGCTTTTTAATGGCGGTGCCTTACCACTCTCCCGCCGCATCACGAAGCCAACTGACGACTGCTTCTTGAACTTCCTCATCTGACTTGAATTAATGTCCCCCAAGGCGTGACGCGGCGGGAGAGTGGTATGGCACCGGCATTAAAAAGCTAGTAAACAGAATGCAAAAAGTTATTGATCGTCAAGGTGAATATGTAGAAAAACAGGTAAATATTCAACCCTTTCAACGATGTAACCAATGTTGTAAATAAATTAAATTTTCTATGAAAAAAAATAGGAGACCTTACTTTTCAATACGCCCTTGTATTTCCTCCTACCAGGTTTTTGATTTGCTGGTTATGTGGATGTTGTTCGGTCCATATAGTTGGGCAGTAATTCTGGATTTGCGGATGATAGTCTTACAAGAATTATGAATTTTTCTTGGAAGAATTGCGGGTGATTGTTGAAGTGGTTTACTCTCAGGTTCTGTCCATCTTATTTGAGTCTTTCTTGTGATGAGATGGCATCATTTCTCCCTTTGTTCAATCTTCTTCCAAGTAGGTCTATCCTCTTCTTCCTTCTCTTGTTGAAAGCCATCTTCATGACTCATATCACTGAATAGCTTTGCCATTCTTCGAAGTATTTCTTCAAAGCCTTTAGGAAAGAGGTTTTCTTAAGTTGCGGGATTTCATGATGGTATTGTTAATAAACTAAACTGTCTCTAGTCAATTTATGGTATCTGTTAGCATCTTGATTTTTTTTTTGTTCTGGTAGTTTAGAATTTTCAGAATGTTTAGCATGCAGTATGATAGCCTTTCTAACGTCATTTTACCTAATAAATTTGATTCTAGTTTATATTTAGGACAATTTTTATCTAAGGAATCATGATTCTTACCATATTAGTAACATACCTAACCTACCATAGTTAACATATTTTAATACTCACATGGCTAAATTTGATTTCAGCACATTTTGGACATAATTGTGTTGATGGTATTAAACGTAAAACACTGCTAGGCACTTGATTGAACTGACAGCACTGCTGCAGAAGGCCCTACAGCTGCTCAGCCATCGACGAACTTGAGACTGCTACTCCCTGCAGTGAACACACGGCTGAGAACGCCCTGCAGTTTCAGATTGTCAGGTAAAATGGCCTGCTGGGTGGGAGCCACTTGGGAATTGACCAGCCAGAGCCATCAAAACATTTTAATCACCTGCTGGGAGTGAGTTGATTTCTGGTAATCTTCTAGGTAGTGGATTGTTTACCTCTAACTGGTCCAATCAATCAACCTGTCACTATATGCAGGCTGAGGAAATCCCTGCTCTATAGAGCCTGGACCAATCAGTGTCTCGCTAGGCGCCGGTGGAAGAAGTCCACTGACCTCATGGGCCAGTCTGACCTACCATTAAGCACGACTGATGATGCTCTCTGACCTGTAAGCAGACAGGGCCAATCGGTGTCAGTCTTCAGCTAACTACAGTAGCAATAACACCCGAACTGTAAACTAAAGATAATTGTCCATCAGTTTCATTTCTTTCCGTTCTATCTTCTTATGACAAAAATTCTCTCGAGTTATCAGGGTTTTAATAAAACTATATTGTTATGTTTATTACAAAATCAGTAATAAAGGTTGTTTATTACAGTTCTTTTGGATTGCAAAATTAATCACACACAAGCTTCAGAGTTTTATCCCTGCACAATATATTTACCAATGCACAATACACTTGGTTAATTATTCTTAACTTCTATTCACAGTATGCATTGATGGCTTCACTGTTCTTCAGATTGCACAGTCCAATAACTCACTCACGAACACTGAAGTTCACAAAAACACGGCACTGTACTGATCTTCTCAAAGATAACGGTACTGCACTGTCTCTTTACTTTTACACGGCACTACACTGTTCTTTACATAAAATGGCATAACACAGTTCTTCACATAAAACACTATACCGCACTGCAATTAAACCCCCCTGTTCACGAAAGCTGCACTGTTGATCACTTGTAGAAAGCTGAGAACAAACTAAAGCTCGGGTAGAGCTGAGTTGCTTTTATAGCCAGGTGGTAAATTTCATTGTTCTATTTTGTTCTTCTTAAATATGTGATTAACTCTGTTTAATTTTCCATATACGTAGTTTTTGCAACAATATATTTTCACAAGTTTTCATAAGTAGCTCAACATTAACCACACATATAATAAAATAATTAATACTATCCTAAAAATGAAAATGAGTACAGGAAAGATAATGTAGTGAAGTGAGAATATGATTTATTGGCGATTTATTCGTAGTTATCTCCATAGAGAATACAACAAATATAAAGTAAAAAATAAATAATAATGTACCTTTGGTACCATTAGTGTGAAACAAATATAAACACATATTTACAAGATTACAGGGCTATTCCATAATTTATCTAAAATCCTTAACAATTAGGAGTAACAACAAGTAGAAATATATGTGATGCAATGCTATCACTTTTCTTTATTTAAAGCTTGAATAAATTCTTCTAACTTATCTTGAATTTGACGTACTCTCTCTGTAAAAAAGAAATAGAGAATTAATATGTTGGTGGATTTTTTTCTAAAATGTGTTCAATCAAAGGCAGCTATCCTGGATAATTTTCCTTTTCATTTTTATTTACTTATAGCCAAATTTGCAGTACTGTCAGGCAAGTTCAGAAAGTCCGTCACGTAGGGACTGCATAAACTAAGCAGATTTCACATGGGAAGGTTTATAACAGATAAATCTACATACTGGTAACACCACCGTGAATGTTAAGGGAATAAATACAAATGGTAATAAGAAATCATTCAGTCAATTTACAAGTTAATAATATCTACAACAGAAAGTGTCCGAATTGTAAACAAACAGGGCAGCCAACTTCACAGTGCTGAATAGATAGAATTATTCTAGACTGGAAAGAACAATTAATGAAATATATATGAATATAACATATTAATTTTATTGAAAATTATTTACTGTAGCTAGTGAAATCTGATGAAGTGAATCAGAATAATTTCTATTTCAATCACTCAGATTTTAGTAATCCAAGAACAAAAGAAGGGGGGGGGAGGTATATATATATATATATATATATACAATTTTGAACTTACCTCATTTTCGTCAGATAGGATCGATGAACATTTGAAGAAAAATTTCGAAAATCGCATCATAAGTATGACCTCAATAGCTGATTTCCCTTAAGGGAAATCTGCTAATGTAAAAATCACAATAATTCTTTTCTGTTGATTTCATAGCAAATATTAGTTGTCTAAATAGTAATCTGCATAAACTTGGTCATGTCACTGGAAGTGATGCAGATACTCCATCCATCTGCTATTTTTAAAATTCTGTCACGCATGGGCTGTTTAAACTAAGCAGATTTCCCACATGAATCCTACAATAGATAAATCTATTGATAATTTAATTAAATTTAACGCTTAACAATGCTGTGAATATTAAGTGGATAAATGCGAACGGTAATGAGATATCTTTCAGTCAATTTTAATAACTTCCCAACGGAAAGTGTCTGAATTGTAAACGGCACTAGACCTTCTCACTAGTCTGATGAAGGGTGTAAGGACAGGGAGGAGGGATATGGAATACTTTCTAGAACAAATTCTAGGAGGTGGAATACTTACTCAGCTCCTCAGCGAGGGTGACTCTTCTTCCCGTGAGCAGTGATACTTTCTTATCTTGGTCTTGACTAAAATCTTCTAGTACCTCTTTTATTATTTTATCTAATCTTCTTGCTAAATAACATACAGCAAAAATAATGTTAATAGGTGACTATTTATAGCATTTTGCTAATAATCATATGAAATATTGCACTGGAAGATATAATCTACAGACTACTAGTATGTATGCAGAAAATTAAAGAGTACCATTATTCAAAAAAAAAAATCTCACTTGCTTTAATAAATTAACTCAATACCAAACCAGTTTATTTATTTTATATTTTGATCGAAATCTATTTTGCCTTCATATCAACCAATTTTAAAATTTTAGCTCATTTTCATTTCGGTAGTTTATTGCTATCAAATGTGACAATAGCTCTGGCAAATGCATGGGAGTTGACAAGTAAAGAAGGTGGATGTGGTAAATTGTCTTTTGTCTGCTCATAAGATTTTTTTGGAATTTTTTTTTGGTGGGGAGAATATCTTATTTTTGTCTATTTGTGATGAGGTGGTCCAATAATAGTCTGACTTAATGGATTCCCATGAGTCTTCAGATACCTGCTTCTCCCACAACACTTTTACATCTCAACTTATGAGCAAATTCAAAAATGATCAATGTCTTTTCTCAAAGAGCAGATCTAATATTTATGTTCCTCCTGATGAGTCAATATTATGTGTGTAACCACTAGTCCATTTGTTTTTCCAATCAAGTCCTATTCATGTTCAAAAGGCCTTGGTAGCATTAGCACTGATTTTTTTTTTCAATTTTCTGAGCATATTTTTTTCCAATTTTACTTACAGTAAAAGATTGTTAACTGGGAAATATTAATTTAATAACCACTTCGTGTTTGTGAAGAAGCGATAAATGATTACCTAAACAATTTCAATAAAATTAACAGCTCTGACATAGGATAAGTGGGAAGAGACTAGTTTCCATACCTTCTCTATTCATAACTTGCTGGCGGAGAGCGTTTGCAGTCACTTTGAGCATCTGTTCCATTCTCCAGAAGAGAACAACATCATTGCACTCCAGCTATTAACAAAGTATAAATAAGTTAATAAAGATTTTATTCTAAAGCTGTTTGCTTAGCAGACAGTATACATAAAGTAATACTCCTCATTGGAGTCACAGTCTTATAAACCACTTCTGAATGGATAAGCAAATAATTAAATAATTCATTAATTATTTGTTTAGGGAAGGGGGTTATAGAATTGAAAGTGGAATTCATCGCAATGAGGCATGGGCCATTGAAGAAACAAACAAGGAAGTTGTACATAATGAACCCTGGAGAGATAATGAAGGCGAGGCTTATGAGGCAATATCAATGATTTCCAAGAGACATTTATTCCAAGGTAAGTTTATTATGAACAGTCAGAGAGGCTCAAGTATCTGAGAAGAGATGTCTAATATTAAACTCAGTACAATGAACAAACCTCTATCCAAGACATTGATCATTATCAAAAGTGAGTGTTTACGATGCAATGCTTCAACAGTGGCTTGGGTAGTAATATGTTATTCATTATGCAATGGCCCTTAAGGGAAATCTCCTAAAATATAATTATTACTGGAAGAGCTAAAATATGTAGCCAGTTTATTTCAATTTGTTTCATCATCTGATTTAATCTAATAGAGTATTTGGAAAAGATAAGACTAAAAGAGAGAATTAATAAATATTCTTACTTCTTCAAGACCTTGATGGTAGAGGTAGAATGCTTTGCGGCAGTCGTAAGCCTTAAGGAGGCGCTGATTTAAGAAGTGGCGACGATATAATGGAGCCCAAGTCTCCCTCACCAACTCGGGGCTAACGTCTATCTTCGTTCCTCGCTGTACATTCTTCCGGACAGTGGTCAGTTCATCGGCACTCAGTGTCGGATCGTGACCCTAAATCAATAATATATCTATAGAATATATTCTTCCTAGTTAATTTCCAAAATAAATTTACATTTAAATCTAAGAAAATAGACAGCTAAAGAGGTTACTGAACTAACAAAATATTTAAATGTTGTTTTAATGTGTTCCTCAAGGTTTGAAGTGATTCTTCTATTTAAAATTAATATCACAAGAAAAAGAAAATATTATTTTATAAACATTGTATTTAGAATTGTTGCATAACAGATATTCTTAATATGAATTCCTTAAAGGTGTAGGAATACGGGACCAAAAGTATGGATAAAATCGGGAAGTGGATCAGCTAGATAAAGTTTACTATTATAAGAATATGTGTAGGGATATGGGACAAATAGTGAGGATATAGAAGAAAAAAGATGAACTATTGTTCTGACATACTCCTATATTACTATAGAAGGATGTGTGAAGTGTTACCCATCTTTGTTGGTTGGAATAAAATGGTTTCCCATGGAAATCTTGTTAAGGTTATTACAATATCCACTCTTATCAATGGTATAGGATCATAATATAACCTATGTTAAAAAAATTCATTCCCTAAATAAATATGAAATACATATTCATAATGTTTTATAAAATTTACTAATTTTTTTGATGGATTTTTATGGAACACTATTTGGTGATCAGAAGTTGGAAGTCAGAATTTTGAACCTAATGGATGTAAGCAATGTATTAGGACTGAAAAATACATTTAACCATAATTTGTCATTTATATATTTCCTATAAAATCAATAATAATGAGCATATTGACAATACAAACACATAAACAGAAGTTTTGAGTTACAAGTAACACCCCCTTCCCCCAACCTTCAGTTAGTTGAAGTAAAGATGTGTGTTTTAAGACCGAACATTGCATTCTAAACATAATTTGTTCTTTATCAAATTTCTTTCTATAAATTATGACAAGATGCGACATCTTGAAGTGAAGCTAACCAACAACTTTGTTATATTTGTCCAATACCCACCCAAGGTTTCACAAGTAAAACAATAATATTAACAAAATAATTTATTCAGAGCTTGCATGAATCCAATTTTTATATTTTGATGGGGAAACCATTATAATATCATTTTGTTTACTCAGCGGTAATCTAAATTCATCTAATTCAGCATTTTTATTTCACAAGTATAACAACTCAAAGACTGTATTGATACAGAGCATTTCCCATTATGTGATGAAAACGATTTGCTTATTTTGCACTTTGCTTAATCTATCTGTTTTACATTTATTCAGAAACAATTTCTATTTGAAGCCATCAATGATGGGTATTAGTAGTAGTAGTAGTGTTAAACAATATTAGCTCACCATTCCAGAATAGATGAGTTTTTCCAGTTCTGATTTAACAGCATTCCTTATTTTTTGTTCTGCAGTTGCACTTTTCCAATAAAGCCATTTATCCCAAGTTCCAGGCCCAAACATTTCAGTAAGGTGCTTCTCAGTTTGCTAAAAGACATCAATTTGATATAGAAAAAGAAGAAAATAGCACATTATTACTACTAAATGGTTAACGTATTGTAACAAAGAAGAAGAATTTGTAATTTGGAACCGGTTTTCCAGTTCAGCAGTTAACTCAAAATGATATTTCATATAATAATAATTTGTTCATATTTTAATTAAAGAGTTGATTAGACTTTCTGTAACTAAGACTGATTGGTTGGGATGACTACAGGCTAGGAGAAGGTGTAAGTCCAGTGATGATGACCATCAAGTCCAGGTGAGAGAACTTGTATAAAGGTATGAATAGTCTACAGGTTAGGACAAAGGTGATGATAATGGCACCCAAGTCCAGGTTAGAGCACCTTTATATAGGGACTAGCCAAGGTACCCGGCTTCGCTCGGGAAATCATTTGAGAAGGAAATATTCTATTTTGTTTTTGGCAATGCTTCGACGTGTACAACTGCTCTTTCCGTCTGGACTCATTTCTTCCCGTAAGGCTCCATTGGGCGACTTATGGAAAATAAAATTTTAGATTTGAAGAATAAATGAAAATAAGTCTCTAATCATTCCCTCTCCACTGTTTGTCGCACAGTGAATAATTCATATCATAATCATGGATAGGATTTATTATTATTAAATATCACCTGGAATGTACGTATTTTCTGTATACAATCTAGCTAATATATCCGACGATGCCCGGGAAATCATCGTTGACTGACTAATGATGGCATTTTTATAAAATATCACTGAAAAACCAATAAGAATCACAAAATCGCGAATTTTTATTTCAGGCTTCCCTTATAACCCCAATCCCGTTCTAACCTAAACATTTTAATATAGCTTATAATCATGGAAGAATTAATGCTAATTGACATACCGAGTTTTGTTAAGTTTGCTTCAATCGTTAGCGCCCAATAAAATAGTGGACTCCCGCTTTAGTTTATAGTGTATATCTCGTTTATACTTTGTTAAAAGACAAAAATGAATATCACAAAAGTTACTCTAAATAACAAAATAAACAACTTTTGTTATGTTTATATATGCCGAAAAACGAATAGAAAACGAAATAACGCTATTTTAATTACAGGCCTCCCTTACAACCCCCACTCCTGCCCGTCCCAAGAAATGTTAGTATGGCTTATTATGATAAAGGCATTTGTGCTAACACACATACCAAGTTTTATTTAGTTCAGTTGAGTCTTTTGTGTCAAATAAAATTGTTCACTTCCGCTATAGGTTTTAGCCTATATCTCGTTTATAATTAGGTATACGAAAAAAGTGTATATAACAAAAGCTACTTTAAATAACAAAATAAACAACTTTTGTTATGTTTATATTTGCCGAAAAACCAATAGGAAACGAAATATCGCTATTTTTAATTTCAGGCTTCACTTATAACCCCCACTCCTGCCCGTCCCTAGAAATGTTAGTATGGCTTATTATAAGGAAGGCGTTAGTACTAATTCAAATACCGAGTTTGGTTTAGTTCGGTTGCGTCTTTTGTGCCAAATAAAATTGTGGACTCCCTCTATAGTTTTTAGAGTATAACTCATTTATACTTCCGTGTACGGCAAAAGTGAATATAACAAAAGTTACTCTAAATTACACAATAAACAACTTTTATTATGTTCAAATATGCCGAAAAACCAATAAGAAACGAAATATCGCTATTTTTAATTTCTGGCTTCCCTTATAACCCCCACTCCTGTTTGTCTCAGAGGATATTAATATAGCCTAAAGTCTAAGTTGGGTTAGTAGTAATATACATACCAAGTTTCATAAAATGCGGTTCAGCCGTTTATGCGTGAAAAGGTAACAAACAAACAAACAGACACCAAAGAAACAAAATGCAGTTATGGTGTCTATGACATGTGAAACGAAAAGTTATCGTGAAATTTCGCAAAAAAAATCAATGTACAGACAGAGGTTACAATTTTATATATATATTGATAAGGAGTCTACAGGTTAGAACAATGTCTATGATGATCACCAACAAGTCCAGATGAGAGAACCTGTATAAAGGTATGGGTAGTCTACAGGTTAGGACAAAGTTGATGATAATAGCACCCAAGTCCAGGTGAGAGAACCTATATAAAGGTATGGGTAGTCTACAGGTTAGGACAAGGTCTATGATGATGGCACCCAAGTCCAGGTGGGAGCATCTGTATATAACTATGGGCTAGAATATGTAGAGAAGATAGGCAGGGAAACTAGCCAAAAAGCTATGAGTTATATCATGACAGTCATCTATGCAACAAGAACACAACTACAATATTTCTAATTGGCAGTGGACTTTCTATATAGGATGAAGGGAAAGGAACAATGTTAATGAAGTCTAATACTCACCTCTATTTTCTCTTTGAGAGACTTTTCTAAGAAGCGTATTGCCGAATCCCATTGCTGTTTATCGTTGACACACTTATCCTCGATAGCATTCACCTGCAGCATTCGGAGCACTTCATTCCCCTATGGTAAATCAAAAAATAAACACCAATATATTAGAGATAATAGAAAGTCAACATTAAATTAATCAAGTCCAAAAACAAGCAAATAAGGTTAGAGTTGTTCCCAGAGGTAGAGTTATGGAGAGAGGAGGTGTGGATCTCTATGGTAGAGTGGCTCCTAAAATGGAGTCAAGTACAGTTTATTATTTTTAAATTTTGGTCCTAATATTTTCCTTAAAATTTTCTTTTCATTTTTTTTTAATGTTATCTAGTAATCTATTTATTTGTTAACATTAACATTTCTGATGCATACAGTGATTTGGGTTTTATAACTGCTCTATAATTTCTAAATTTTGAATTCCAGGATAGTGATTTTTTATTATATGAAGTTTTAGTTAACTATAAGAGCCATATCATTAACAAATGCTAAGCAATTGCAATAATGCACTTTGGTTTCTATTTTAATGCCTCTGTTATTCAGACATTTATTCCAGTCTGATTCCTTTTTTCAATGTGCATTAAATAATAAAGGTGACTAACTATCTCCTTGTCCGATTCCTGTTTCGATAAGAAATGATTCAGAAGTTCTCCCATTAAGAGTATTATATGGGAGTATTCTCCCATTAAATCTGTAGTATCAGACCTGATTAGATTTGTAGTTTTGTTATGTAGTACAAATTCTTTCAATATTGACATCAATGAGAATCTATCAATGGAGTAATTAGCCCTTTGGAAATCGATGAATGGCATTAGATATGTTTTATTTGATAGTTCACAATAATTCATGGTATCTTTTAAGTTAAAAATCTGTTCTGCACATGATCGGCTTTTTCTGAAGCTCTCAGAGTTGAGAGTTCATAATATTTCAGTTATTATGAATTGGATTGGAAAAGTGTATATAATCCTATTACAAATGTAATATTCTATAAATGTTGCCCTATGCACTCGTTCAGGATCTTGAACTTTAACAGAGATATTGGGATTTTTCAGTCACAGAAAACCCTCACTTCAACTAATGCAATTTTCATTTTGAGTAACTGAATCACTAAACATCACATATCCAGCTGGTATTTTGATTAACGTTTACATAGACTTCTTATTAAAGAAGAAATACAGAATAAATGGCGAGTTGAGATCAACAGCAAGGCATATACCAGATTGTGAGAAATCTGCATAGTTTATGTAGCTCCTGCATGAAGAACATTTTTAATTTCCAGCCTTTGTAAACCCCCACTTTTAGTCATCATTCATTAACAATAAGCCAATATGTCATGAAACATTATTTTCTAAACTTAAATACCTCATAATGTTTTCAACAGCCCTTAATCAACAATCTGAATCCTAAATGTTCACTTGATTTATACGATACTCAATATTCATTCAACATAAAGATCATATTGGTTAATGACTGAATTAACTGGAGGGGGGGGGAATTCGAAATATCTAACTTATTAAAAGTTTGATGGAAAAATACTATAGGATCTATCTTGTTAAACATTGGGGCTCAGGTTAGCCATGTGAGGTAAAGCATTGGCTTTAATTTCACAGGGTAATCCTAGAGCGGCGAGATCGATTCCCACCTGGGCAAATAGGAATTTATTTAGTGATGATCTCATTAAATGAAATGCTTAGTTACATCCTGGTTAGAAAAAGTGGGTGTTAATAAATCAATAAAAAATAGTTAAACATTCAATTTTCTACATATGTGATCAATAATTTTTGTTTTTCATCTCTAGTTAGCGAATTATTTGTATCACTATGTTTTCAGCCGTCAGTAAGCCCCTAATTATAATCATCTCATTTTTATTTTAAAAAATCTGAGTCTCTAAAACCTCATTTCCAGCTTAAATTTCATTATCTGGTTATATAGGCTTTTTACCGTGGGAGGAATACTTATTATCACCTTCAATATACACCCCTCCTTTATCCCTACAACGCTCCATGCGAACCTTCCATTGTTCGAAACAGTGCTGGAAGTCTTTTTCTGTCAGCTCCTTCAGGACACGTGCCGCTTTCTCTTTCACAGCTTCAACAGACTCAAATCTTGTTCCTTTTAATGCAGATTTCACCTTAGGAAACAGATAGAAGTCGCACGGCGCAAGATCTGGCGAATAAGGCAGATGGTCTAACACTGGGATGCTGAATTTGGCTAGAAACCTCTTAACAGACAATGCGGAATGAGCCGGCGCATTGTCTTGGTGGACAACCCATGACTTGTCCTTCCACAATTCAGGTCGTTTTTTCCTTATTCTTTCGCGGAGTTCAGCAAGAACGTGAAGGTAGTAATGTTGATTAATCGTTTGACCTTCAGGAACCCAGTGAAGGTTCACAATCCCATGAATATCGAAAAAAACAATCATCATTGCTTTGAATTTTGATTTGTTCATTCGAGCTTTTTTGGCTCTCGATGAAGATGGGCTCTTCCAGTGCATGGATTGGCGCTTTGTTTCAGGATCATACATAAAAAACCATGATTCGTCACATGTTATTATCCTTTTCAGTAAGTTTGGGTCATTTTCAATGGCATTCAAAGAGTCAGTACAAACATTTTTGCGAGCTTCCAGTTGTTCAAATGTGAGAATTTTAGGCACCATTTTGGCACACACCTTTTGCATGTTAAAATTGTTATGTAATATTTGCCACACGGATTCTTTATCAGTTCGTACAGTTTCAGCAATCGCACGAATATTTAACCGACGGTCAGATCGAATCAGATTACCGATTTTTTCGATATTGTCATCCGTTTTCGACGTGGAAGGGCGACCAGGGCGTGAATCATCTTGAACGTCTTCTTGGTCATCTTGAAAACGCTTACACCACTCAAAAACACGTGCACGCGATAAACATTCATTGCCATACACTTCTTTCAATAAATTATAAGTTTCAGTAGCGGTTTTTCCAAGTTTCACATGAAATTTCATAACAATTCGTTGCTCTACTGTTACACTTAACATTTTTCCGGCGAAACAAAAAAACAACTGTAATGAGAACGAAGGCTACGGCTGTACTGATTTGTTTATAGAAGTGAGAGGCACTATATTCGAAAGAGGAAGCTTCACGATAACAGCTATTAGTTGCTGGTATTTGGCGCATGCGCACTTCTTCTGTAGCAGCGTCAGTCTCGTTATTTAATAGCCACACCCCATAGACTAGTGGGATGAGCAAAGCAGTGTGATATTCCAGCAGGAAAAGTGCTTAGTTCATGAAGCTCTGGCTCATGGACATTATTTCAATCTAACTCATAATGAAGATACTTTCTCTACACCCTTGTCTAATTTCAGCTATTAATGAACTTAATCTTTATTTTTAAGTGAAACGGTTACAACACATGGCAAGTTTAATATATACTTATCTGTATATATTTGAACGGGGCTAATTTTCATCAGCTAATAGGTTGGATTGATGGAGATTTGAAGGAAATATTTGAAACTCGAATCATGAGTAGGAGTTGAAGAGTAGGAAATGTAAAAAGGAAAGGGAAATGAGGAATTGAATAATAATTTATATTGACCTTCTCTTCCCAGGCATGCCTGGTGAGAGCCTCTTCAAGGACTGCCCTCTTCAAGCTATCAAATAGCCGGTCACTCTCCTTACTAGACATACTCGTCTCTATGAACTTGGAGAACTCTGCCTTCAGCGCTTCAGAACCTGCTTCAATGCTCTTCTCAGCTAACTCTGATTCGGCCCACTCTTTCAATCGAATGTCAACTGTTGTATTAAAACTTCCTGCAAAAATAAATTAAATAAACTAAGAGACCGCTAATAATAATGAAATTTGAAAATAAAAAAATAACTGTAACTCAAATATTAAAGTTTTAATTTAATAAATATGATTGTATCTATTAAAATTTGTTTAATGTCAATGAACAATTCTGTAACTCGTACAGGTGATAAATGGTCTCCCCACATTAGACCACTAGCAACATGAACTCTGTTGAGATGCCTTGAAGCAGAAAAAGAAGCCCTATAAAGGAACAGCTTTCCACAGCTGCTACTGTGACAACATCAAGCCCTCTAGCAGTCCAACCTACAGGCCCTAAAGCATTCCAACCTTAGAGTCCCCAGCACTGGTCTACCATCTACTGTTTACTAGCTACATTAGGCAATATCTAGTCCATCTAACGTTTACTAGCTACAGTAGAATATAACTAGTCCATCCCATTGGTCTTCCAACTACTGTTTACTAGCTATGGTAGCCAGAACATAGTGCATCCACTGGTCATCATTTACTGTTTACTAGCTACAGTAATCAATATGTAGTTGAAATGTCCTGTAATAAACATACTACTTTCTACAAGTATTTCTTTTAATAATTACCTAGCTTATTCCCAACAACTGATCCAACCATTAAATTGTAATGACTAATTATCAGGTGTATACACTGAATATAATAAGTGCAAATTAATTTGAAAATAAAATATTATTAATACGAACTTGGATTTGAAGTTTGAGCAGCAGGAATATATATACGTTCAATGACATGGTTGCTAATTTTCTCCCAAAGCTTATCTTGAAGGAGGCTATCCCATTCCTTCACTGACACCTGGCTAAGATTTATCACTTCGTCGAGAATTTCACTTCTAGCTTTTTCAAAAAGTTCATCTCGATCCAGCTCTCGAATTCTGCAACAAATTAATCACTAAATACTATTATCAAACAAAATCTCCATAGAAATGAAAAAATAATAATAATTTCAATGTCAATTGAAAAGAAAGTTTTAAGAATTATTTTTGACAAGCAATAAGGAAGTAGTAATGAAAGAAGCAATAGATAGTCAGTAATGTAGAATGAGAAGGGAAAATACTGAAATGTCTACTGGTGAAGATCTATGCCTTGGGAATGTGTACTGGTCAAAATCTATACCTTAGGAACCATTACTGGACAAAATCTTTACTTTCAGAATTGGTACTGGTGTAGACCATTACTTTGGGAATGTGTACTGGTCAAAATCTATACCTTAGGAATTTGTACTGCTAAAGGAGTATACCTTAGGAATTTTTACTACTAAAAGTTTATACCTTAGGAATTTGTACTGCTAAAGGAGTATACCTTAAGAATTTGTACTACTAAAAGTTTATACCTTAGGAATTTGTACTGCTAAAGGAGTATACCTTAAGAATTTGTACTACTAAAAGTTTATACCTTAGGAATTTGTACTGCTAAAGGAGTATACCTTAGGAATTTGTACTACTAAAAGTTTATACCTTAGGAATTTGTACTGCTAAAGGAGTATACCTTAGGAATTTGTAATACTAAAAGTTTATACCTTAGGAATTTGTACTGCTAAAGGAGTATACCTTAGGAATTTGTACTACTAAAAGTTTATACCTTAGGAATTTGTACTGCTAAAGGAGTATACCTTAAGAATTTGTACTACTAAAAGTTTATACCTTAGGAATTTGTACTGCTAAAGGAGTATACCTTAGGAATTTGTACTACTAAAAGTTTATACCTTAGGAATTTGTACTGCTAAAGGAGTATACCTTAGGAATTTGTAATACTAAAAGTTTATACCTTAGGAATTTGTACTGCTAAAGGAGAATACCTTGAGAAAATGTGTTGGTCAAAATCTATACCTTAGGAATTCATACAGGTGAAAATCCATACCTTGGGAATGTGTTCTTCCATTCTGTTTCAAGATTGAATCTTGTAGCTTTGAAAGCATCTGCTTGCTGTTCAACAGTTTCTCTCACCATTTTCCAAAAACATTCTGAAACAGCCATGCTCAAGTTTTTAGTAGTAAACTGAGAAGTTGATAACATACTATCCCTAAAACACAAAAGAAAGTAAATTATCTTCGATTATTTCTGTAATTCTGTGATCATTATTTCCTAATCCTAAAACTGTATTAAATAATGACAGAATCTGAGGCTAAAAACCTTGTTGTCCACTCCTACGTGTTAGAAGAACTTAATACAAGAATATCTTGAACATACTTTGCTTGCTTTGCACTAAGTAACTAACTAACCAAAACAACGTTGCAGAGAACCTTAATTGTAGTCAATAAAAATCATATAAAACATGATCTTAATAAAAATGATCATCTCAATAAAAATTATCACCTGAATAGTTTTGAGCTTCTGAAGAATTTCTCTTCATAAGTTTTAATATCTTGAATTGAGTCATCTTTTCGTCCCCGCCCAGTTACAACTGCGAAATACCCAAGCGCCTTCATGGGAAACAGTTTGCCAGATAAAATTTTACTTATCTGAAAAATAATACAGTTTCTCATTAGAGCAGACATTGAATAATACTCTAGCATGAATGTTAGCCTATAGATGTTGCTAATTATGGATAAGCAGAATATTCTCTGGACTGAGTGTTAGCCTTTAGACATTGCTAATCATGGATAAGCAGAGTATGCTCTGGAATGAGTGTTAGCCTTTAGACATTGCTAATCATGGATAAGCAGAGTATGTTCTAGAATGTGTGTTAGCCTTTAGACATTGCTAATCATAGATAAGCAGAGTAAGCTCTGGACTGAATGTTAGCCTATAGATATTGCCAATCATGGATAAGCAGAGTATGCTCTGGAATGAATGTTAGCCTATAGATATTGCTAATCATGGATAAGCAGAGTATGCTCTGGAATGAATGTTAGCCTATAGATATTGCCAATCATGGATAAGCAGAGTATGCTCTGGAATGAATGTTAGCCTATAGATATTGCTAATCATGGATAAGCAGAGTATGCTCTAGAATGAGCGTTAGCCTATAGACATCAACTATCTAATTTGTTGCCGAATATAAGTGTATCTCATTTCATTCTTCATTGAGAAATGAGCCCATCTGACCTAGCCACATTTCTCCTGTTTCATTCCCTTTGGTAATGAATCTATCACAGATTTAGTAAAATGGATGTCTCATTTTAGTGGATCTTACCCTTTTTGGGTCAGCTAAATTGTCTTCAGCCATATCAACTTTAGTAAGGACAAATATTGTTCGCTTCCCTGAAGGGTCTATACTAGCAACCAAGTCGGTAACATTTGACCTTTCTGCATCAACAGATCCATCTTGCACACAGAGTATGATTGCGTTAGGATTTGACATGTGGATCTGCGTCATTCGCCTAATTGCTTCTCTAGTGTCTTCTGCCATATCTCTGGTAACTGTCTGTCAAAATATAGAAACATATATAAAATTCACAAATTTAATACAACAATGTGAAAGATAAATCATTAAGACTAAGTAAATTAAAATAAAACTTCTGCTAAGATAACTGTCATTAACAAATGCATTGTTAATGTATGTGCTAAGAAGAGGAAAACAATCCTTTTTCAAAGTAAAAGCAGTTAGAATCACCTTTAATGCAAAAATATCCCACATTGTCATAATCATTCTAAATAAGCAAAAAGTGGAAAAGTTCTGAAAATAAAATGAATTTGTAATGAATCATAGTTTATATCATAATTTCCAAGAGTAATTAAGTTCAGATTTTTTGTCCTAAGATATCCACTAAAACTTGTATCTCTATTTCTGAATAACCTATCCACATTTACCTTACATAAAACTAGCCCCCCCCCACTCATTACCAGCTCCAAGGCTGGGATATTGCCAAATATACAACTAGCCCTGCCACTTATTATCAGCTCCATGGCTGTGATATTGCCATATATACAACTAGCCCTGCCTCTCATTACCAGCTCCAAGGCTGGTATATTGCCATATATACAACTAGCCCTGCCACTTATTATCAGCTCCATGGCTGTGATATTGCCATATATACAACTAGCCCTGCCGCTAATTAACAGCTCCATGGCTGTGATATTGCCAAATATACAACTAGCCCTGCCGCTCATTACCAGCTCCAAGGCTGGGATATTGCCATATATACAACTAGCCCTGCCGCTCATTACCAGCTCCAAGGCTGGGATATTGCCATATATACAACTAGCCCTGCCGCTCATTACCAGCTCCAAGGCTGGGATATTGCCAAATATACAACTAGCCCTGCCACTTATTATCAGCTCCATGGCTGTGATATTGCCATATATACAACTAGCCCTGCCACTTATTATCAGCTCCATGGCTGTGATATTGCCATATATACAACTAGCCCTGCCACTTATTATCAGCTCCATGGCTGTGATATTGCCATATATACAACTAGCCCTGCCACTTATTACCAGCTCCACGGCTGTGATATTGCCCTATATACAACTAGCCCTGCCGCTCATTACCAGCTCCAAGGCTGGGATATTGCCATATATACAACTAGCCCTGCCGCTCATTACCAGCTCCAAGGCTGGGATATTGCCATATATACAACTAGCCCTGCCACTTATTAGCAGCTCCAAGGCTGGGATATTGCCATATATACCACTAGCCCTGCCGCTTATTACCAGCTCCATGGCTGTGATATTGCCATATATACAACTAGCCCTGCCACTTATTATCAGCTCCAAGGCTGGGATATTGCCATATATACAACTAGCCCTGCCGCTCATTACCAGCTCCAAGGCTGGGATATTGCCATATATACAACTAGCCCTGAAGCTAATTAACAGCTCCAAGGCTGTGATATTGCCATATATACAACTAGCCCTGCCACTTATTATCAGCTCCACAGCTGTGATATTGCCCTATATACAACTAGCCCTGCCGCTCATTACCAGCTCCAAGGCTGGGATATTGCCATATATACAACTAGCCCTGCCGCTCATTACCAGCTCCAAGGCTGGGATATTGCCATATATACAACTAGCCCTGCCGCTCATTACCAGCTCCAAGGCTGGGATATTGCCATATATACAACTAGCCCTGCCGCTCATTACCAGCTCCAAGGCTGGGATATTGCCATATATACAACTAGCCCTGCCGCTCATTACCAGCTCCAAGGCTGGGATATTGCCATATATACAACTAGCCCTGCCACTTATTATCAGCTCCAAGGCTGGGATATTGCCATATATACAACTAGCCCTGCCGCTCATTACCAGCTCCAAGGCTGGGATATTGCCATATATACAACTAGCCCTGCCGCTCATTACCAGCTCCAAGGCTGGGATATTGCCATATATACAACTAGCCCTGCCACTTATTACCAGCTCCAAGGCTGTGATATTGCCATATATACAACTAGCCCTGCCGCTCATTACCAGCTCCAAGGCTGGGATATTGCCATATATACAACTAGCCCTGCCGCTCATTACCAGCTCCAAGGCTGGGATATTGCCATATATACAACTAGCCCTGCCACTTATTATCAGCTCCATGGCTGTGATATTGCCATATATACAACTAGCCCTGCCGCTCATTACCAGCTCCAAGGCTGGGATATTGCCATATATACAACTAGCCCTGCCACTTATTATCAGCTCCACAGCTGTGATATTGCCCTATATACAACTAGCCCTGCCGCTCATTACCAGCTCCAAGGCTGGGATATTGCCATATATACAACTAGCCCTGCCACTTATTATCAGCTCCATGGCTGTGATATTGCCATATATACAACTAGCCCTGCCACTTATTACCAGCTCCACGGCTGTGATATTGCCCTATATACAACTAGCCCTGCCGCTCATTACCAGCTCCAAGACCGTGATACTGCCTAATATACAACTAGCCCTGCTGCTGATTACCAGCACAACGGGTGTCATTCCCCTATAGAAAACATGTTCTTTCGCTGATTACCAGCTCCACGACTGTGTGTAAATAATGACTTCAGTACATTTTTGAAATTTGTTTTTCTTAAATTGATATTAGTCTTTAGAAAAAGAGCCTTACACTTATAATTCCTGGTAGATCAACAAGAACCATCCTTTGAAGACCAGGACCTTTTACACTCATGGAAATTACTTCGTTACTCACTGATTTCCCTCGAGCCAGGCTTCTTTTCATCCTTAACTCTACCTATAACAAAAATAAGAGTTAATAAGTATTTTACAAGCTTCATTATCAAAATAAAAAACCTATGGAAAAAAACATTTTTTTTTTTCCTCCTTTGTAACATCAAAGCTTCTTGAGGATGTTGAAAAGCTTTGGGAAGGTATTGGACTCTGACAATTGAAAAAGGACATATTTAAACAGCAAAGCCAAATGTTCAGAATGCTTACTCGGATGGCTCCAAGATGGAAGAGCTGACCAGGGCAAGAGTGTGGAGCAAGGCGGATGGAAAGCCTAAACGAATGGATTGCTTGGAACTCATTCCAACAGTTTTTCAAACCAAAATCTTTGCAATTTTTGTGACAGCCGATCAATTAGCTGAGCTTAATCGGACGGGAAAGGTTATTCTGACTTGTAGTCAGGTAGCCTCTAGGGCACTGGAAGAAAACATTCATGATCTTTAAGTGACATACTAGTATCAAAGTAGCTAGTTACCTTTGCCTGAGAACTATTAAACAGAAAAATGAGCATACTATGGACAATCTATTTACATTCCCCCACTTACTATAAACTTCTAACTCCTCTCTTTACATTAACTATGCACAAATCAACATCATACTCTTGTTTTTGTCGAGAAGAATAAACAGGAAATATTTTCCTAAGGAGTGCAAAAAGGTGGGTGTGATATTGTTTAATAAGAAAGGTCAGAGAGACCCAAGCATGGTAGGAAGCTACAACTCCATATGTTTGCTCCCCGTTTTGATAAAGCCATAGAAAGGCATATCAAAAATGCTATCTTTCAAAAATAATAAGAAGCCAGCCTGAAACAGTTTGGTGGAAAACAAGGAAGGCCACTTGAGACAGCTGATTGAAGATAGTGAACAAGGTGCTTCACAAGTAAGTCATAGCCATCTTCATAGACATAGCAGATGCCTATGACAGTGTATGGTGTCCTAAAGTTATAGAGGTGCTGCAAAGATTAAGGTTATTGAGCATCATCTTGGCAATTATAAGCAGTTTTCTCCAAGCGAAAACTCTCTAGTTGCAGTAGCTAACATTGCCTGCACGTTACTGGAGATTACATCACGGTTATAACTAAAAGAAAGTCAAGAGCTAGAGTGCAAATGAAGGCTAAGAACATAATCTTCATAATTATAAACTGGTTAATTAAAGCTAAGTTGGACGGGTGTCGTAATAGGGCTATTATAGAGATGGTGAAGGTGTTGAGGGGAAGTAATAAGGGACAAATATCCTAATGGGGCAATTATTGTGACGGGACAGGGGTACTGGGACCAGCTATCCTAATGGAGTACTATTGTGATGGTGAAGGGGTAGTGGGACCAGCTATCCTAATGGGGTACTATTGTGATGGTGAAGGGGTAGTGGGACCAGCTATCCTAATGGAGTACTATTGTGACGGTGAAGGGGTTGTGGGACCAGCTATCCTAATGGAGTACTATTGTGACGGTGAAGGGGTAGTGGGACCAGCTATCCTCATGGGGTACTATTGTGATGGTGAAGGGGTAGTGGGACCAGCTATCCTCATGGGGTACTATTGTGACGGTTAAGGGGTAGTGGGACCAGCTATCCTCATGGGGTACTATTGTGATGGTGAAGGGATAGTGGGACCAGCTATCCTCATGGAGTACTATTGTGACGGTGTAGGGGTAGTGGGCCAGCTATCCTCATGGGTAACTATTGTGACGGTGAAGGGGTAGTGGGACCAGCTATCCTAATGGGGTACTATTGTGATGGTGAAGGGGTGGTGGGACCAGCTATCCTAATGGGGTACTATTGTGATGGTGAAGGGGTAGTGGGACCAGCTATCCTAATGGGGTACTATTGTGATGGTGAAGGGGCAGTGGGACCAGCTATCCTCATGGGGTACTATTGTGATGGTGAAGGGGTAGTGGAACCAGCTATCCTAATGGGGTTATTGTTCTGAGAGTGAAGGGGTAGTGGGACCAGCTATCCTAATGGGGTACTATTGTGAAGGGGTAGTGGGACCAGCTATCCTCATGGAGTACTATTGTGACGGTTAAGGGGTAGTGGGACCAGCTATCCTACTGGGGTACTATTGTGAGGGTGAAGGAGTCGTATGAGGGTAACAAGGGCAGATATCCTAATGAGGTTATTATTGTGAGTTTTCCATTTTTTTAATCTACATTATGGTTTTGGCCCAGTAATAGTATATGTTAGATTATTGTGAGGGTGATGGGATAGAGTGGGGGTAGCAAGGATCAGTTATCCTACTGGGATTATTATTGTGAGGGTAAATGAATCGAGCGAGAGTAACAAGGGACAGTTATCCTAATGGGGTTATTATTGTGAATATTCCAGTTTTTTAATCTAAATTATGGTTTTGGCCCACAAATAGTATATGTTAGATTCAAATTATAAAATCCAAATTTTTATCTATATCACAGCAAATGAACTTATAGGTGATCTGTACATACCTCGAGCCTCAGCTTGGCAAGGTCATCTTCTTTGGTAAGGTCAAACTCCCTGTCACTGTCCTTGAACTGTGCCACATGGTAAGGGCCTTCACTCAGTGTAACCTTCACCGGAGCTCGAGTCATCATTTCACCAGCACCTCTAAAACACAAATATTGGATCATTAAGTCTTTGCTTCTTTTCAGTGCAGAACCTCTTGCTCTAATGTTTAATAGACATCCGAGTAATTTGTCTATTTAGACAAAATAATGTCAGCATAAAACACTATATACATTAAATGCCATGCCAATGTTAAAACTAATAGAACCTTTCACAATAATACTTACAAAATATTTAAATCAGAGAAGTATTTTTTTTTTAGATTTCACAATTCATTTAATCAAAACATTCTTAAAGGAGATTGAAAGTGCTGGGAAGGGGTACCCAGTTATATCTGCTATTCATTAACATTGCTCTGTTAGTATGGTAGATATAACAGATAATGTGTTTGAGCAACTATGTATACAAAGTTTCTTCAGACATACAATAGACCATTTTTAATAATGGTTCTCAAATACATAAAATAGCTACAAATGTACTAAGAACCACTTTTCGGGGACAAAAAATTGTATTCTTCTATAGCTTATAATCCATCATTATGCTATCCATTATTATAAATGTTATAACCTACAATGATTTAAACAATTAGCAAAAAAAATACAATTATTCAGTCTTTAATGATTTCCTGAGCAATGTCAGGTACCTTAGGTAGTCTATTTGTCTATTACTATAGTGTGTGTCTGTGCATGCATATATATATATATATATATATATATATATATATATATATATATATATATACATACACACATATCAAAATGTACCTGGGAAATATTCTAGCTTGAGCTATCATTTCCAAAACGGAAGTCTTTCCTGAAGATTGGTCCCCCACAACGACCACTCTTGGAAGTTGGTCTTGAATTGAATAAGAAGAATCATAGTCAGATAATTCATCTAACACTTCTGAATACATATCTATCAATGATTTCTGCAAAAATCAAAAGTTGATTCAAAACTGATTTTTTAATTATACATATTAAAAATGATATTATGTATTAACACTTTCAATGCGGACAAGCATGAGGGGAGTTATAGGTCCATCTTACTGAAGGCCCTCATGTAAAGACAGAGGTTGTGCTAGTTCAGTACATCATGGCACTTATTACTTTGACTCAAGGGCATCTTTAAATCCTTTAGTAAATCTTCCTTTTTTAAATGGTTAGGGCAGTTTTCAAAAAGGACAACTCCAAGAACTTTTGTATAACGTTTTTTAGAATTATGTTTTCCACTCTTCATTTCATTGCAAATTCAACAAAATACTGCCAGCAGTGAAAGCATTATGAAGAAATATAAATGTAATTAGGAATTACCTTGATTTGTTTAGTAGTAGATCGAGAATGTTTATTTAAAAGTATTTGCTTCTTCAATTCTTTATTGTCTCTTTCCAGTCGTTCAATTTCTTTTTGATACTTAAGCTGCACATCCATCAGTTCTTGCTGTAAAACTTCTATTCTCGTTTCTGAACGATTGTCTTTTGATTCTAAAAAATTATAAATTTCTAAATGTTATCTCCCAAAGAGCAATTCTTCAGATACTTAGATTCGAAAAATAATGAATGAACATAAAACCACTAGGCCTCAAATGATGATGACAAACATATTGGGCATAAAATATAACAAGCCATATTAGGAGTAGGAATAAGCTTTTAGCTTGTCAAACTAGGCCCTATAGTTATAATTATATAATTGCAGACATAAATGTCTGCTAACACTTCATGCATCAATGTACATTCATTATCATGTTCCTTCATCCATACTTACCTTTTTAGGCACATTTCCTCAATCCCATCTTGATATAACTTTAACTACCTCTGATTTATCAAAAAATCTTGTTAATTCTCTTATACTACTAGCTGGAGATCTCAATTTCGTGGGACATTTGAAACAATTACAAAATAAAGCTTCACAAGTAGGCTAAGCAGTTTTCTTGAATTCTTGGGGTCTAAGCATTAGATGTAGTAGAATAGTGGAGAAAGGTGCACAACATCCCTCTGTCCTGAAGACATATTCTCCTTCACTCTCCAATATACAACGGTGCAACGATCAGCCTTCCAGGGACGGTTTAATGCAATGAAACAAGGCCCAACATGCACCTGTCCTTTAGAAATATTCTCTATCTTTCCTACTTCATTGGAGTAGGGGGGACTAGAGTCTTCTCCACCGGGAGGGGAGAGGAGTTACTCCTTCTTGTGTACTTGTAATTTGATGACAATAATGGAATTATTTAGTGCCTACATTAATGCAATCATAATATTTCGAGCAAAACCAATATTATTTATTATTAGGGTACTTTAGGCTCATAATAAAGGAGGTTCTATTGAAGGTAACTTAATTTTGGAGGAGAAACCACTGCCATTCTTGGCTTGCATATATATTGGCATATATTTTCCAGGGAAACCAGTTTAAATATATACTTTTAAGTGATATTTATGAAGGACATAATTATTTTTTATGAGTCCCTTAAATATTTTGTATAGAAATAGAGTGTATTGATAATGAAGTGATTTACATTTATCTCTGGGCCAAAATAAAATGTGAACTCGGTTTTTAGAGATTAAGACTGAAACAAAAGTGTAAGTAGTCAGAGAGGAAATGGGAATGCATTTTCTTGCAGTCAATCTAATACAGGCTAATTTTTGTCTTTTAGAATGTGCCAGTCAAATGGAGGGTGGGGAGCTCAGCTAGCTTAAGATTGAATAAAGTTAATGCTCAAACTATAGAATCAGATTGAGAAAGCTTCTACTTACCCAAAATAAAGCATGGCAAAAACCCTAGCAAATTGTACAAATAACATGCCTGGGTAAACTTGGAACAATCCAAAAAATTACAATTGTTAATCAGAACTCAAAAACTGTACAAATTAACTAATAGTTTTGAAAATATAAATACCCGTTGTTTTTTTGGACCGCTCCTCCCCAAAAGATAGTGCTTGGACTTTGCCCTGTTGCGAGGCCCCTGAAAACATATATAAGCTGTCATAAGAAAAAAGGTCACTTTAAAAATTATATAGTTCTTTATTTTCACCACAAATAAGACATTGAGGTCTGTAGAGCCTTAAGTTGGAATGATCTCCATAAGTGGAAGTAACTTCATTAAATATATTTTTACTCTTAAAATGTTAATTTTTTTTATTAATTCAAGTAATTAAAGTGATATACATCCGTATAAATCTTATGAAACCATGAGCAATAAACCAAGTGGTAAAATAATCTAAGATTTAAATGAAATTTTGTATTAGTGTTCTAATTAATTTAGTTTTCGTTTTCCATGCAGAAAATTTTAGCCCATGGTCCAAGATCCATTGTTTTAAACTGTGGATAGTGTCATTGCATCCGAGTTCCTAGCCAGAATTACCGTAACAAAAGATTAACACTACTATGTTAAAAAGGGCAGTACTTAAGTTACAACCTTATTGAAGCCCCCCCCCCCCAAGATTTAGGAATTAACAGAACCTTGTGGAAGGCCACATTCTAGATTTGGTATAGGTTGCACCTTTTGGAAGGCCACAATATTCGCTAAATGATTTGTAAAACAACTTGTAGAAGGCCTCTTTTCTTGACTGAAAGATTTGGAAAACAACTTTTGGAAGGCCCCTTTTTTTTAATAAATGATTTGGAATAGGCCACACATTGTGGAAGATCCCTTTCCTTGAATGAATTATTTGGAATAGGGGCCATGATATAGAAGCCCCCTTTCTTGACTAAATGATTTGGAAAACACTTCACAGAAAGCTTAAATGAGATCTGAATAATCAGAACCTTATAGATAGCCCTTATCTAAAATACCTAAGCTAGCTAGAGCTGAAAAGCGGTGATTCTCGGTTGACATAGCATGAGGAAGGTTAGAGAATATCTATGGGTAGGAAATATACTGATATTTAAGATGGCAGAATAACTAAGCTAGCTAGAGCTAAGAAGCTGATTCTCAGTTGATATAGTGCAAGGAAGGTTAGAGAATATTTATGGGTAGGAAATACCGTGATATCTAGGACGCCAGAATACCTAATAACTAGGTAAGACCCTGATTCTCAGTTGAGTATGGAAAATGTTAGAGAATATCTACTGTGAAACCTAGGATGGTAGAATGCCTATGGTAGCAAGTTAAGAACATGATTCTCAGTTGATAGAGTTTGAGGAAGGTTAGAAAATATCTATGGGTTGGTAACACCATGAAATCTAGGTTAGGAGAATGCCTAAGTTATTATAGACTCAAACAATGTGGCTTTGAATGTTGCCATATAGATATGGACCATGTTTGAGGAGTAACTCTCACAATTCATTACATCAACTCCAGTGATATAATGATTACTTACATGATGTATTTATATATGTACTTGTTTATAATTATAGTATTGAAATCAACTAAGTAATGTGAAAATAATATAATGTATTTTGTGTAATGTAATGTATCATGGCTTGAAGTGGTTTACTGGTTTTGGCCTGTCAGGTGTGAAATCAAGTGCCGGGATGAAAGGGAAAAAGCCCCCAAACTATGAATGAATGGCAAATAGTAAAGAACAATGTAATATATGAGAAGGTAATTAGTATAAGGATAGGAAATAAATACAAATAAAAGGTTAGATCACCTGTACCTTTAATAACTTTTTCTAAAGCTGACCCAAACACTTTCAGATCACCTACAACACAAATTGTATTCAGAATACTGCGTTCAACTTAAAAAAAAAATACATATTCTCAATATGACAAAGGAATCAATATATTCCACAAAGGGTAATAAAATCTCAAAATACAATGAGATCAGGAAAAGAAACAATTTCCATGGATATATATTGTATATACATCAAGTCTATTACTACAGCATTTTTAGCATATGATTATCACTATGTAAATGGGCCCCTGCAAACTATGTATTTCATACATTACTTATTTTGTATTGTTATTTTAATAAACGAGGTATTTAAATGGTTTGGGCCTCAGTTAGAAACTATATTCACCCAGCTAAACCCTGGATCTAAGACGGCTTTACCAAGACTCCCACCTTCTTCACATTGTCTGCATACCTAGGGGCTCAGGACTCAGTAGCTATATTCCCCAGGCTTGTCAACTGACTGTTCCTTTCACCGATAATAGAATGTACCTATAAGTATTGTAAGGTTCTCTTCACTGAACTAAAGTATGGTATCCTGTTTTGGGAGGGGGGATAGAAGGGGTGTCGATAGTAGAGCATACCTAAGTAAGAATGGTAAGGCTTTGCTTGCTTTAATGGAGTATGTTATTCTGTTATGGGAGGGAGGAGGGTGAAAATTATAAATAAAAGTGTGAATATAAGGTAAACCCTGTACTTATATATATTATAAAATTGTATTTTATTAAATATTAGTGAAGGGCACTTATGAGGAATTATTATGTGTTCAGAAGTGTGGAGTGGAGAAGAGGTGGCTTGAAAAGAATGTTCTCATATTTGGTTCATTAGCAATGGGAGATTTGAAACATTCTATCATATTCAAGATTATTATATAAAACTAATAGATGACATAATATAATGCAATTGGCCTAGCCTATAATTGATTTAATTGGAACTTACTCTCTAATTCACTCTGCTTAGCTGCTTCATAGGCTTCGTTGATCCTATTGTTGAGCCATGCCTGCATCTCGTTCCATTTCCCCTCACCAACGGACATTAATTTAGGATCTAACAAGAGAATGATTTTCAATAATAAAATAATACAAGTTTATAAATGGTGTAAAAAAAGTATATGCAATTCACCAATCTGAATGTCCTTGACCCTTTCAGACAGAGATATCATAGATTGCCTGAATGCATCCACCGTCTCATCTGAAGGCATGTAACGTTCCAACCACTTTACGTCTGGTAGAGAATCCTTCCACTCTTGGTATCGCTGCAATTAAACAAACCCGTCTATCAAAGCAGAATGAATGCCCATAAATGAATCTCTTTGCCGAAACAATAATTAAAAATAATAGAATTAAATCATGGCCATTAATTGAATTTTCATTTCAATGAGCCCCTCAATCAGGGGATCAGATGGAATTAGATAGTTTTTAGAAGATCGAGAACAGAATTTAAAAACACCTTCCAGAACGGATTCTACAACTTTGCTCAGTCACTTTCTATCATTTCTTTTCATTAATCCATCCTCCTCTATATAGTCAGTCATAGACAAATAACCTAAAGCACAGGCAATAATACTTCCATGATTAGTAAATGCAATTTACAACAATTATTATTTTGGTGGAGGAAGCTCTAATAAAATAATCTGGAACAGGCCACACCATAATGAGATGCTAATTTACTTCTTTGCCACTGTTAACCAGCATATATCACTCCAAAATAAATAATTCCAATTAGGTTTACAAAACAATTATTTCTGATCATTATAGAAACAAGATATAAATGAGTCAAAATAAACTTACATTCTGCAATGAGATTCCACCACCCAGAGCTCCTCCAAGGAGCAGATATCGCAGCTTCAATGCTCCTTTTAAAAATCTTACTACAAACATACCGACTCGACGATGCTGAATATTAGTAATAGTTGCTGGCTCCAATAGTTTCCGATTGCTTGACCACTTGTAATTCCTATCACTTCGTAAGAGAATTCCATGTTTTGCTTTTAAAACAGACAGGTATGAAATGTTTCTCCCCCGTTTAGTTAGGACATACCTAAGAAATATGCTCATTTATCTTTTGTTTAAAAAATTAGTTCACACAAATTAATTTAAAAGAAAATTTTGATTATATTACTTACCCAAATTTACCTCTAATATAAATCATTTTAATAAATAATGGTCAAGACACAATATAAATTAAGTACTTGGTAGTCAAATTCTATTCACTTTCACACTCAGAAATAGAAATAATGAAGATGTACTAAAACTATAGCCCTAAGAGTCATCTTAGGACATTGTTAACAAGACAAAATAAGAAGGAAAACCCCTTAGCCGGGACCTATAACCTTGTCAGGGAGGTTATGAAAGAGGTAGTAGCCACTAGCATAACCTTGTCAGGGAGGTTACCAAAGAGGTAGCTACTAGTAGAACCTTGTCAGAGAGGTCTCCAAAGAGGCAGTTGATTGTCAGTCTTCTCCTGCCTAGAGGCAGTCTGAAAGTTCAATTCAGCCTTTTACCTGCTCTTCGGCGTTGTCTCACAGGTCCATCCTAGCCAAAAGTTCCTGCAGGAGCGTTACACTTGCCTTGGTTGCTGCCCCTCACTCGAGATTGGCTGCATGGCTAGAATTTCTGCATGGTCTCTTCTCAGTGATCTGTACGCCGCACATTAGTTCAGGAGGCGAAAAAATTTCCCACATCGAATTTGTTCAATCGAGCTTACACCGAATTTTTAGCCATCTTCGGCCCAGTTTGTTTTAGCAGATTTCCCCTAAGGGAAATCAGCTATTGAGGTCGTACTCATGACGCGAGTTTCGAAAAATTTCTTCAAATGTCCATCGATCCTACCCAGGAGATGACGAAAATGAGGTCCGTTCAAAATTATATATATATTTGTCTGTTAACGCACTAGCGGTCGCAATTTTTGTTTGATCGTTACCAAACTCGGAATTTAATCGTTTTATGTAAAAAGGAAGATCAAGTTCGTTAATGGCTGAAATCGGACCAGTGGGAGGGGTGGTTTAGAGGGGGGGATTTTTGAAAATTCAAAATATCTCTGTTATTATGCGTCGGATCGAAACATTGTATAGAATACATCTTATTGCAAATTAAATTTACTATAAATATTGTTCTATACATTTTTTCTGTATCTTGAATATTAACCGAGATATTTGCATTTGTATTCTGCGTGTTGGCGCCAGTAGGCTATGTTCGGACTTTCCGCCGAGAGCTCTGGTGGCCGTTTCCTTAACTATTTGTCCCTCGTAAATAGGTTTAGAGGTTAGGTTAACTGTTTTTTGGGGCTAGAAACTACTGGGTTATTACGCCCTAAATAATGTTTTAGATTTAGAGGTTTCTTACTACTACAGTTGTTATTAGGCAGATTTCTCTATTGCAAAACCACGTGGGAAATCTGCTTAGTTTACGCAGCCCCTGCGTGACGGACTTTTTTATTATGTACTTATTAAAGGCGGTTCTCAGTAACAATCTGATCTTTGGCTTATTTCCTACGGACAATTTATCTGGCCGGACAGTAAAAAATGGCACATTTTGTATTCCCCAAGATGTTTGCAAGTTACTGTTGAATAGCAGTTGTGCCTTAGAGCATGGCTTACAGGAAAAGTTTCCGGAACTTTGAAATTGTTTTAGAATTTAATAACCTGTAGTCTCCATAGGGTCGTATTCCTTCGTCTTTCTTAGGGACAATGTTGAGTGGGCTACCCCACGGGCTACTACTCGAAGGACGACTGCTTCCCCCTTCCACCATTTACTGAAATTCATTCTTAGCATAATTGTAACGATCGATTGATAATCGACGCTCCTTGGTGGCGACCGGAGTTCCATTAGCTTAAATATGGTGAAATACGTCATGCTTAGAAGATTTGGTATTTTCTTAACAAAGCATGGAACAATTCTCTATATGGAAAGGCTTAAACAGTTGGTACCGAAAATTTGCAAGTCTACCGCGTTTTAGCAGATTTCCCTTAGGGGAAATCACTTATTGAGGTCGTACTCATGAATGATTTTCGAAACATTTTATTCAAATGTTCATCCACCCTACCCAGGAGATGACGAAAATGAGGTCCGTTCAAAACTATATACATGTATATATAATTTAGACGGGGGATTTTCGAAAATCGAAATATCTCCGTTACTATACGTTGGATTGAAAAATTGCATAAGTCCAATCTTATTGCAAATTAAATTTACTATATTTATGGTTATATACATGTATTCTCTATCTTCCATATTAACCGAGATATTTGCATTTTTCAGTTTTCAGCGTTCACCAAACTCCCACTTCTACACATGTTACACAAAGAATACACGGTTATGTAATAAACCACATTATTTGAAGCTTAAATACCAAATATCGTTATTATACGAGATACATCCAAATATGTTCTGGTGACCCCCCTCCCCGTCTTAAGTTTTCGGATTACTTAAACTTGATTGAGAAGAAAATTATTCTGATTCATTATAAATTACAGTACTTGATATAGTAAATAGTTTTTAATCAAATTAATATGTTATATTCTGATATATTTCAGTAATTGTTTTTATTTCCGGTGTGAGGTTGGCAGACCTGTTTGTTTACATTTTTGACGCTTCCCGCCGGGAGGTTATTAAAATTGGCTGAAAGATTTCTTATCACCGTTAGCGTTTATTCACTTAATATTAACGGTGGTGTTGTGTTCCCAGTATGTAGATTTATCTATTATTAAACTTCACGAGGGAAACTGCTTAGTTTACGCAGCCCCTGCGTGACGGACTTTTTTAGTAAGGTTTGTCGATTTATCAACTAGCTGAACCCCACAAAATCTACCACTGATTTATAAGAGAGAAGGTCTGTCCCGGTCGGTGAGGTTATTGGTTAGGTAACTTTCGTTTGAATAAATTGCCAGGAAAATAGCTTTGGAGACAAAAATCCAAGTTGACTCGTTTCTCACCCTGTCAGAAAAAGAGGACCGTTTGCTGTGTACATGGAGCATCAAAGATCCAATGTTTATTCTGCGCTAGATAAACAAGCATTGCAGCACCTGTATCGTTCAAATATTTGGCACCTGTCTTCCGGTCAAAAATAAATACTCGACGATTTTGTATTTCAACAAGGTGTTCCCCACGTTCGGAGTGATTCTAGTTTAGATGAATTTTCTAAGAGGACGATTACCGACATTTTGAGGCCGTGGGGTCAGGCCTTGCCCTTGTACACGGTTAGATCGCGTCTGTGTTAATAACGTTTCTATGTAGTCAATACTAGCTCTTGAAGTGTGAAATTTGACATAGTTGTGTGTCTTGAATCATAGAGTGTGCCTACAAAATCTGGCTGTGTTTCGGTTAGTACAGACGGATCTGTAAAAGAGTAAAGGAAACATGTAATCCGGTGAGATTATTGCTGTTATCTCTAGCATCAGTAAGAGCCTCCCTCCCTACAGCTGTATCCTCAAGGTCAGTTAGCTAATACCAGCTGTCTATCTTATCACCGCCTACCAAACATTATTGGAAGTCCTGTCAAACGGATAATTGTCATACATCCAAAACTACTGCACATTAACTCACTGTTTGTGACTAGACTAAACATGCCTGTCACCAACGAATGGCTGTCAACAAAAACAATGTAGACACAAAATCCTCATTAAACAAGATTAGGTCGATTATTGTTTATGTGACACAAATAGAAGATAGGGAATAAATGTATATAAAATATTTATAGTACATTTAATTTGCTGTGAGTTTGATTCTATACATTTTTTCAATCCAACGTATAGTAACGGAGATATTTCAAAATTCTCCTCCTCTAAACCCCGCCCCCTTCCCTCTTCCAATTTCAGCCGTTAACGAACTTGATCTTTCTTTTTACATAAAACGACTAAATATTAGCGTTAACGATCTCGTTCGGTAACGAGTAATTGCGACCGCTAAAGCGGTAACAGACAAATATATACATATATAATTTTGAACGGACCTCATTTTCGTCATCTCCTGCGTAGGATCGATGGACATTTGAACAAAAATTTCGAAAATCGTGTCATGAGTCAACAGCTGATTTCCCTGAAGGGAAATCTGCTAAAACTTATAACTCTTTGTTAGGAGGTAGAGGTACATGTGCCAGAACTTGCAGTTCGTAACTGCTTTAGAATTGGAAAAGACAGGAACCAAGGCCAGTTTTGGTATCGTTCAATAATAACAACATCAAACACGCAATAATGAAAAAGAAAATTGCTCACGCTAGCAAGAAAATAAGATTAAGCCGTGATAGGTTGCCAGAGGATTGAAAGGAAGGCCACAAAAATTTCTCTTGCATCAATAAATTAAAAGTCCGTCACGCAGGGGCTGCGTAAACTAAGCAGATTGCCCATGTGAAGTTTTACAATAGAGAAATCTGCAAACTGGCAACACAACCCCACCCTGAGTAAATACAAACGGTAATGAGAAATCTTTCAGTTAATTTTAATAAATTCCCAACAGAAACGGCTTCTGAATTGTAAGAATAATTTATATTTTAATTACTTAAATTTTAGTAGTCTAAGAACTAAAGAAAGGGGGTGGCCGATGAACAGAACGTATTTGCATAAATCTCACAAAGTAAAAGCTGAAACAACAGGTAAGGTTAGAAGAAGCTTCCACCAGAGCCGAACAGTTACGGAAACGGCCGAACTAATACGAACAATACCCGACCACATGTCCCACACACTTAATAAAAATGCAAATATCTCGGTTCATATTCAAGATGGACGTTAAATGTATATAACAATATTTATAGTAAATTTAATTTGCAATAAGATTGGCTCTATACAATTTTTCGATCCGATACATAATAACGGAGATATTTTGAATTTTCGGAAATCCCCCCTCCCTCTGTTCCGATTTCAGCCATTAACGAACTTGATCTGTCTTTTTACATAAAACAAAATATCGAGTTTCGTAACGATCAATCAAAAATTTGCGAACGCTAGTGTTAACGACCTCAATAGCTGATTTCCCTTAAGGGAAATCTGCTAAAATGTTCATAACTTAATCTAATTTTACTGTATATAATTACTTTAGCTTTAAGTTTTATCAATACTATTTGTATATAAACAAGTATTAAGATGTTTTTTTCCTTAGTTATGATTGGAGAAATGAGTAAATACAGTTTGTAAGTGGCAAATAAAACAATTTATCAAGGGATCATCCCGAAATCAGTATCAAATACTGCCATCTATGACGTCACATAAAGTAGCCTATACTAAAATTCAAATAATTCTTAGATTTCTATGAATGGAAATTTATTCTCTTGAATTAATTTATCCTCCAGGCTAAATATATATATATATATATATATATATATATATATAGAGAGAGAGAGAGAGAGAGAGAGATGTATTTGCAGTATGTATATTCGATCTATGAGTTGGTATATAGTAATTGGTGAGGAGAATGTGTAGTAGGTATGGATCAGCTGTTCCCTCCCCCTCCACTCCCATGTTCCACCTCTCTCTCTCGCTTCTACTCTCTATGTACTTGTTATATATTTCACCTTTTCTCTTTTATATTATTCCCTTCGCTTAATTGAATATCTGCACTTTATAGTTATCTTATAGCTTCTCACGAGTCCCCAAGATTTTCTTTCTCCTGTATTTTACTCTCATTTTGGGAGGTAATAATTCCTCAGGTTACATACTTTCACTAGCTAATAAGAAACATTTACTTAATTTGTAAATTATCCCTAGTTTTAGTTTTATCATCTCATTCCATCGATTTATATCAGAGCTTGAGGATATAAACATATATATATATTTTAGTACATTTAGCGTGTCATAAAGGCGTTTTCTTAAAGATACTCTGTCTGTTTTGTTATTATCAAACTGATAAGGGAATAGTAAGAAATGTCGAACTGGGAGAGAGGGGAAGGAGGCGGGAGCTCATATGAGGGCTATGGTAATAACTATGGGAATCATGGGAGAGGAGAAGGCTCACAGTTCTACTACCAGCAGCCTATTTATAATTCAGTAATGCATAGTGCTCAACAAGTGTACAGGAATCCTTATCAACAGCACTATCAACCAAATCCTACGTCTGCCCAAGGATTTATCACAATCTATCAACAACACCAACAGCGGGAGCAGCACCAACAGCGGGAGAAACACCAACAAAGGGAGAAACACCAACAGAGGGAGAAACACCAACAGAGGGAGAAACACCAACAGAGGGAGCAACACCAACAGAGAGAGCAGCACCAACAGAGAGAGCAACACCAACAAAGGGAACAGCACCAACAGCGGGAGCAGCCCCAACAGAGGGAGCAACACCAGCAGAGAGAGCAATACCAACAGAGAGAGCAACACCAACAGAGGGGGCAGCACCAACAGGGGGAGCAACACCAACAGAGGGTGCAACACCAGCAGAGAGAGCAGCATCAACAGAGGGAGCAGCACCAACAGAAGGAGCAGCACCAACAGCGGGAGCAGCACCAACAGCGGGAGCAGCACCAACAGCGGGAGCAGCACCAACAGCGGGAGCAACACCAACAGCGAGAGCAACACCAACAGAGAGAGCAACACCAACAGAGGGAGCAACAGCAACAACAAAATCAAGATTATGATAATAATAGCCACAATTATCACATTCCCACAATGGTTTTTCCATCATCCAACTCCAATGCAGGTAATGAATTCATATGCTACTATTTTATAGCTAAGCCTTGTTGATGCTATTTCACATTTTAAGAAAACCCATCAGTAATAAGCCCACATCAATAATACACATGTGTCAAACCCCTATCAATAGTAGTAACTTAGCAAGCCCCTATCAATTATGCACACACAGCAAGCCCCCATCAATTATGCACACACAGCAAGCCCCTATTACTAGTACTTGCACAGCAAGAACCCATCAACAAATACACATGTAACAAGCCCCATCAATAATACACATACATTAAACCCACATCAATAATACTCACACAGCAAGCTCCCATCAATAAATACACACAGCAAGTCCATGTCAATAGTACTCGCACAGCAAGCCCCCATCAACAAATACACATGTAACAAGCCCCATCAATAATACACATATATTAAACCCCCATCAATAATGCACACACAGGAACCTCCATCAGCAATACACATACATCAAGCCCCCATCAATAAATACACATAATGCACACCCCATCAATAATACACATACATTAAACCCCACCAATAATACACACAGCAAATCCCATCAATAATGCACACACAGCAAATCCACATCAATAGTAATCGCACAGCAAGACCCCATCAACAAATACACATGTAACAAGCCCCATCAATAATACACATACATTAAATCCCCATCAATAATACTCTCACAGCAAGCTCCCATCAATAAATACACACAGCAAATCCACATCAATAGTACTCGCACAGCAAGCCCCCATCAACAAATACACATACATCAAGCCCCCATCAATAATACACATACTGCAAGCCCCCATAAATAATGCATATACAACATACCTCATCAATAATACACATACAGCAAGCCCCCATTATCAATGCACACACAGGAAGCCCCCATCAATAATGCACACACAGGAACCTCCATCAGCAATACACATACAGCAAGCCCCCATCAATAAATACACATACAGCAAACCCCATCAATAATACACAAACGGAAAATCAGCTGGTACAAGCAACACGTGGATGGAAACTTTATTCAGTGTCCTAACCAAGCATATTGTTGAGGGCCCAGTGTGAACTGGTGGATGCGCACTGTTTTCATCGCCCTAACCAAGCATATTGTTATGGACCCAGTGCGAACTGATAGATGGGCACTGTATTCATCATCCTATCCTAGCATATTGTTAAGGAGCCAGCGTGAATTGGTGGTTGGGCACTGTATTCAATGACCTAACCAAGCATATTGTTATGAACCCCACGTAAACTGGCGGATGAGAAATGTTTTCAATGTGCTAACCAACCATATAATTATGGACCTAGTGTGAACTGGTGGATCGGCACTGTATTCAACGTCCTAACTAGGCATATTGTTATGAGCCCCACGTGAACTGGCGGGTGAGCAATGTTTTCAATCTGTTAGCCAACCATATAATTATGGACCTAGTGTGAACTGGTGGTTGTGCACTGCATTCAACATCCTAATCAAGCATATTATTGTTGTCAACCTAGCGTCAACTGGTGGATGGGCACTGTATTCCACATCTTATTCAAGCATATTATTATTATGAACCAAGTGTGAACTGATGAATGGCCACTGTATTCAACATCTTAACCGTCATATTGTTATGGAGGCTGTATGAACTAATAGACAAGCACTGTATTCAACATCATAATCAAGCATATCATTGTTATGGACCCAGCATGAACTGGTAGATGGTCACTGTATTCAACATCCTTTTCAAGCATATTATTGTTATGGAGTCAGCAAGAACTGTTGGATGGACACTGTATTCTTTATCCTAATCAAGCATGTCATTGTTATGGAGCCAGTGTGAACTGGTGGATGATCACTGTATTCAACGTCCTAACCAAACATATTGTTATAGACCCTATATGAACTGGTGGATGGGCACTCTATTCAACGTTCTAACCAAACATATTGTTATAGACCCTGTGTGAACTGGTGGATGGGCACTCTATTCAACGTTCTAACCAAACATATTGTTATAGACCCTGTGTGAACTGGTGGATGGGCACTCTATTCAACGTTCTAACCAAACATATTGTTATAGACCCTGTGTGAACTGGTGGATGGGCACTCTATTCAACGTTCTAACCAAACATATTGTTAAAGACCCTGTGTGAACTGGTGGATGGGCAATTTATTCAATATCCTAACCAAGCATATCATTGTTATGGAGTCAGTGTGAACTGGTGGATGGGCACTGTATTCAACATCCTAACCAAGCATACTGTTTAGACCCTGTGTGAACTGGTGGATGGGTTCTTTATTCAATGACTTAATTAAGCATATGTCGATCCATATGAAATATATTCCTCTACTTGTGAGCTACTCATTTTGTTGCTATTTTATTCCTGATGATTGGAATAGAAATATTAGTTTTGCAGATAGTGTTTTAATGTTCAGTGTTCCTCTGCTATACATTTTGAATGAGTTGAAATGAGTATTATTTGTGTCCCTGCATATATGTTTTCATTCTTCTTTATGCAATTGCAAAATAAGAGGGTTCAGTTCTTCTTTTGATATTCTTATATATCGGAATAAAGTTCAATTTTGGGACCAGACTCAAACATTTTTAATCCGCTAATCATATCAAGTTTTTTACACTAAGAAGAATATTCTAATTTATTTATTTTTGAATTTGTTTGATTTCATTATTTTATATTAAAACAAAATAACAAAGATGCTGTCAAATATATGTTTAGAGTTGAACTCCAACTAACCACTCCCATTTGATACTAAAATATAATGTATCTCGTCTATGCATTATTGAAATCCCAAAAACAAATTGGTGAAATTTGTTGAGGTATTCTGATGGAGCTGGAACCAGTTGTTATAACATGTGTTTACATAATGGTTGTGATTACTTGTTAATCAATAATAGCTCTTCACTACTTGTTATACTTTAATTTCTCTCTAATAAAGATGGCTAACATAAATACAGCTATCCATATGTTAAAAAATAATACCTATAGATTAATTTGGTAGGGGTTGGAGAAGTGAAGCAAGTTAAGAGGAAAACATCTGAGCAGAGTAGAAGTGGGAGTGGACGTTTTGGAAATCGGAGCTTGGGAGCTGTGCCTAAACAAAATTCTCCTTTTGATTCGAACAAAAAAGGCAATTACAACAAGAAATTGAGCCAAACACAACTGCATCAAACAACTCAGCAAAGTTGGGCAGCGTAAGTAATAATTTCCACTATATCCAAGTGGTCGCATTAATTGTGTTTAATATATTCTAAAGTAATAATTTAGAGACGAATTTAGATTATTATTTTGTTGAATGTTTGATTGAATAGAAATATAATGGAAAAAATATAATTCTATCTCACGGCTGGATTAACCCTTCACTCCTTATTGGCAACTTATCAATTGACTATTTATAAAAGATCATAGATGTTCTGTAATAACTCAGTTTTTTAACATATTTGCTAGATTCCTTAAAGGACATGGGCCTTTCAGACTACGTTAGACCATTCATCCTCTTCATACATTCAGCCCCTTTCTTATTTATTCTTTAGTTATTATTCATTTTAATTTATTTTTAATATTCCTTTTCTTTTTATCATATTTTTTGTTTTTAAAATTTTTATTTATTTTTTATAACAGTGAAAGGTCATGAATAATTGTTAAAGCTTTCTAACTAGATACTAAATCTCCATTTGCAATATTTCAGCAAAGATGAAGTGATGTATACCTATATATAGTACGTTTGTTGTGTATATGTTAAACTTTGCACTGCATGTAATGTGATATGATTATGAATTTTTTGCCTCTAACTTACTATGCAGTATTTTTAACTGCTTGTGACTGGAATGAAGTAGAGTAACTTCCATTGTTGATTTTCAGACCACTTGAAGTGGAATAAATTTTATTCTTAATAATGATGACTACAATCCTTGATTGTGATATTTATTGTTAATGATTGATAAAAAATGGCTTTAGGTCTATTCTTCCACATCCAATAATTTATTAATTCACCTTTTCTCTAAGAACTATAAAGGCTAGCTGTATAAGTAAATACTGAGACAGGAAATCAAAAAAGATTGGGAAGAGGGTAGCTTTGTAATGAATAACAATCACTCATTTTTAGTCTTTGCATCTTTCCCTATCTGAGCTGGGTGCCTTAACTAGTCTGTAATATTTATATCTTGGTTTATAGAATTCCGAATGATGACATCAATGGAGAAGGAACAAAAACAGGCGTCAGCGACCAAGGTAGATCTATTGGTAATAAACGTGGCAAGGGATACACCCCACGAAATACCAACAGAGCCAATAATAACCGGTAAGAACCACGCATGTATTACTCATACTCCCACACGCAAAGATGATTTCTATAATCTAGAGAGCAATTCGTCATTCCACATGGACCCAATTCATGTACATCGATGTTGTAGAGAGGAAATCACATCATCACTTATATAAGTGACACTTACTAACATAGCTCTTACTTATGTAGCACTTAATTACATAGCTCTTACTTATGTAGCACTTAATTACATAGCTCTTACTTATGTAGCACTTAATTACATAGCTCTTACACAAGTAGAACTTCCTTAGATAGCTTTAGTTATATAGCATTTACTTCAATAGATCTTATGTAGCATTTACGTACATAGCTCTTATGTGCAACTTACTTCCATAGCTCTTACTTATGTGTTATTTTTTACATTGCTCTTACTTATGTATGATTTAGTTACATATCTCTTCCTTGTGTAACACTCACCTACAGAGCTCTTACTTTTGTAGGACTTTCTTTCATAGCTCTTCCTTATGTAGGACTTAATTTGCTCGTTCTTATGTAGGATTAGTTTTCATAGCCCTTATTTATGTAGCTCACCTTCGTACTCCTTTAAATTAAAAGTCCGTCACGCTAACTAAGCAGATTTCCCACATGAAGTTATACAATAGGAAAATCTCCATACTAGAGCAGAACAGTTGCGGCAAAGGGCCGAACTAGCTTTTGGCGGGAAAGTCATCCCTTATCGGCCCAAATTTAATAAAAATGCAAATATCTCGGTTAATATTCAAGATAGAGAATAAATGTATAGAACAATATTTATAGTAAATTTAATTTGCAATAAGATTGGTTCTATACAATTTTTTAATCCGACGTATGGTAACGGAGATATTTCTAATTTTCGAAAATCCCCCCTCTAAACCCCCCCTCCCACTGGTCCGATTTCAGCCATTAACGAACTTGATCTGTCTTTTTGCATAAAACGTTTAAATATCGAGTTTGGCAACAATCAAACAAAAATTGCGACCGCTAGAGCGTTAACTGACAAATTAATTATTAATTATTATTATATATATATATATATATGTATATATAATTTTGAACGGACCTCATTTTCGTCATCTCCTAGGTAGGATTGATGGACATTTGAAGAAAATTTTCAAAAATCGCGTCATGAGTACAACCTCAATAGCTGATTTCCCTTACGGGAAATCTGCTAATATGCAAAATGTGCTGCTGCACTTCATTTATAATTATGACATTTGAATGTGCCACAATATTTCTGTTAAAATACATTGGATCAGTAAATCAAGATACATAATAGCATGCATGCTGTCTAGGAATAGGTCGAGAGGACAATACAGGTCTTTATGATCAGACTGGCTTTTCTCCTTAATTGATGCTTTTACCTAGGCTATGCCTATCAGAACACTTCTCATTCATGAACTGACTGACTTTTCTCCTTTAGAATTGTTTTACTCATTGTTTATTGGTAGTTTTGTGTTAACTTTAACTATTTGTTCCAGGAGAGAGAAACCTGGTGTGTTGAGGAGTTCGCACTTGAAGGACTGGAGGTCTAAGGGCAACAACGGTACTTCAAGTGAGTCTCATTCTTCTTCTAGTTTTAAATACATTCATAGCCTCACCAATTAACACTGATTTTCTTTACTATTTATTCAAGCTCTCTTTTTATTTAAAATTAATAGTGTTTGTTGTCTCTCTTCGACAGTTTCAAATGTTTCTTATCAAAATATGGACCCTATATTGACTTCATTATGTATAGCTTTCTTTTCTAAATGTAACAAGATTATCCTGTTGTCTGCGCATTGTATTGTGGGTGATGTCTGGTTAGACATCATTTCTGGAGCTTGATGTAAGTACGCATTGTTTAGAAGCCAATGAACACCCCATTTTGCTTTGCTCGTACCTTGGAGTAGTAGATACCCAATTGTGAAAAATCATTTAACTCCTGCTATTTTTTTATGTAATTGAATAACAAAGCTGTTAGAGAGGCAGATGAAAACTAAAATCTTTGTTGGATTAGGCTTAAAATGCCAACAATAATAATTTAGTTTTAATTATTAAAATTGGGGTGTGTTGCAGATGAGGAATGCCAACGAGATCGGCTGACATGGCAACTGTACTCAGGAGGACTTGAGTGTTTGGTGTGTTGTGAGAGATTGCGGCAGTCAGACAGAGTGTGGTCCTGTCCGGAATGCCACCACATATTACATCTCAAGTGCACTGTGCGATGGGCCTCCTCTTCAAGGGATGGTAGGTACATTTCACTCCTCTATACATCTATCATTTTATGTATTGTAACAATACTTGAAGTGGTTTTGAATGGTTGAAGCGGTTTTGAAATGCTTCATCATCACTTGCACCAGGAAGCAGATATGAGTACTCTGCTCACTCATAAATAATGAATCCCCTACTGTACCACTCCCCATTCCCCAATTCATTGATAGCATGTATGTAATGGGAATGCAGTGGAGGTGAATGGTTGATCTACTTTGAGTTGAGGGGCTGGAATATCCCCCTCCCCCCATTACTATCTAAGGACTTGAGTCACAACTCCCTCCACTAGTCTTCTAAATTGCTAGTACAATAATTAAACTTAAGCATTGTTACATCTCAATCCATTTAATTTATATTAACTGAATAGAACGAATTGATATGTAGACTTAACACTATCAACATTTATATATTGCTTTAAATACAATTCATTACCTTTTCTTTTGACTAGTTTAGTGAAGTTAGAAACAAGAGACAATACTCTACTCATACATTTCTTCTTAATAAATAACCATAAAGGTTTTATTATTTTCTGTAAATGTGATGTGTTTAGATAATGGGTGGCGTTGCCCAGCGTGCCAAAATGTCACAGACACTATTCCTACCGACTACAAGTGCATGTGTGGCAAGGTGACAGATCCCCAATGGGTAAGTATCCTATCTATGTCTATACCTTTGGAATATAAAGATTGGATCAAGCTATGCATGATGTAATCTCCTAATATGCATTGCATAACACAAGTATACTCTTGTAAAATATTCAGTTGTTATACCCATAATATAAAAAGCGACAATTAAAGTAATTTCTCAATTAAAGTAATAATTTCCTGTTGACATATAAAGATTGGATTAATGTAAGTGCTAAGTAATTAAAAGACTGTCATAGATTTAAGTGTGGTTACGGAATATCTATTGGATGGATATTGGTGAATTTATTACCATATATGAGTTCATATAAATCTAGTTTCCCATGGAAAAATATCAACTTCATCATGTTAACATTACAGAATGCATGGGATGATGAGCCATCGGAAATAATTAGTTGTGGCTAAAACTAAAAATGGTTTCCCGTTGAAATATAATTAAAGCCATAACTGGCAATCGCTTACTCCTAGGGATGGTAGATGGGCATAATAAAGCCAATGTTGACTACATTTCCCCCCTAAATTATTATTCATAAAAACTTCATAATTTGGATGATGCACTCTCACGCAACACTAATTAAGCTGAAATTTGAAAGCCGAAATTAGAAATACACGAACATAGATAGTTATTTTTTAGGATGTAATCATTATTCTACATATAATTTACTCTCTACATTTCCTTGATAAAACCATTACTAACAAAGATATTAATGAATATGTATTTTGATGCTGAAGTAAACTCCCTCCCCTCGCCATTAGTGAAAATTCCAATTCTCTTATAGCCAGCCAATGACATCTAACTCACAAATAAAAAGCTCAGCGTAAAAGTCTGTGTATGCACCAAGGTTCTTGCTTCTGCGAATAGGACTGTTAGAAGCACTTGGCTTAATCCCCCTATATAGGCTCAGCCCTAGTAGATTTTGCACCGCCACATCCATGGCCAAAATTGAGCCATCACAAATGACTTAAACTCAATTTTATTATCGTAATTCATCTCACAAAATGTTTAATGCACTAACTCTAAGAGATGTGAATGCTTTTACAACAACATTGTTATGAAGTTAACTACAAAAATCCCAGCCCATATAGGGACTCACATCAAAGTCGGATAAAACTCTTATGTTATTGGTAAAAAACTCTACTTTTAACAATCCATAAATAATAAGCTTAAGGAGCTCTATGCTGGTATTACAATTAACAAATATTCTAACCTCATAAATATGTCACTAGCCTATCCATATATGAATTTATATTTTACATGAATTATTTGAGATTTGTTTATGAGGTTTTACATTTTTTTAGGTGCGTGGAGAGACGCCTCATACATGTGGGCAAGTGTGTGGGAAGGATCGGGGTTGCCCACATCCCTGTACACTTCTCTGCCATCCTGGTTCTTGCCCTCCCTGCTCTGCTAACATTGACAGGTAAGACTCCTTATAACACCACAAATATACTATATAATATTCAATCATGCTTTAGCCAGGAAGTACTTCGTTTCTTTAGAATGTTTTTCAAGTTCTCTTGTTCTGTGGCGACCATCATAAATCTACCCATCTCGGTACAAATTTTGTTTATAATTTTTTTATTCAACTGTTGGTATACAAGTTCTTAATTTTCTGCCGAATATGAGTTTGGCTGGACAATCCAATGGGGAGTACTTCTTTAGGTTAGTAGACTGTCATAGGAATCTTGATTTTCCTTTTATTTTTATTTTTTGGAGTGTGGACTGCAGAAACTTGGGTCTGATCATTTCAGTTGAAATTATAATTTTTGGGGAATCTATATATTTGAAATAATATTTATTGATCCACAATCAGTTCATAAAATGAAAGGAATTCCTCCATGTTTTGCAAAATCACTTTTTGCTGTTACTGATCACTGACATTGTGTCCACTTTAATTTTGAACTGACCTCATTTTCGTCATCTCCTAGGTAGGATCAATGGACATTTGAGGACATTCTTTGAAAATCACATTATGAGTACAATCAACAGATTATTTCCCATTTAGGGAAATCTGCTAAAATTAGAAATGAGCTAATAAAACATAAATGAATAATGTAACGTGTAATGTAAAGTAAGTGGGTCTTGCTATAATAGCAATAAGAATTTATGTGGTTTCTGAGAGGACTATGGCTTTTTAAGGAATACTGTTCAGTGCTTTCTAGAAATGTGTAATGAGAATTACACAGAGCCATTCCCAAGAGAGGGTGTGTGGCTAATTACCGATAGGCCTTGCTGATATAAAGTAGAGAAAAGTGCTCTACCAAAGACGAGCAGGAGAATCAACTGAAATTGTTTACAGATTGGCTTTTGTAGAATAGCTAAGAGAAGTTGGTTGCAGATGAATCTGAATATTACTCTGAACTAAACTTTAAAATATTTTTAAAATTCAATTAATTCAATTTACTTATTATTTTGAAAATGATTTACATTTCTAATTTCTGAAATTTTTAGGTTTTGTGGTTGTGGGAGAACAAAACAGGTTGTGCAGTGTTCTTCTAAAGTTGAGTTGAGCTGTGATGCTATCTGTGATAAAGTGCTTAATTGTAAAGAACATAACTGCGAACGTGGTTGTCATTCAGGGGGTTGTGATCCCTGCAATAAAACAATTCACCAAAGTAAGTAATACATTACTCATATACCTAGCAAACTCTCTCATTCATCATTTGTTCCTACAAATCTGAAATAAATCAAATAAAAAAATGTTATCCTCTCAAATTATAATGATTGAATTAAATTAAAGGCTGAATAATCCCTCCATTTCCATTCCATAGCAAAAAAGTCAGTCACAGAGATGAGTAAATTAAGCAGCTTTCCCTCTGCTAGAGTATGGCACCCTGATGACCATTTATTCTCTATTTCACCCATAGTAAGAAGAGTATGTAAACAAAAGTTAAAATGTTAGTTGGACTTGAGATGTTTAGTGACTGACGTACTTAAATTGAAAATCTGGTGAGTAGAAGTGTTGGCTTACATAGGTCTGAAACCAAAAAAAAAAAAAAATAAAAAAAAAATAACTCTGTATCCAAGAAAAAGAAAATCTGGGGAAACTTCTATAGAACAATATTTGTAGAAAATCAAAATTTCAACAATATTGGTTTTAGATCCGACTCATAGTAACCAAGATGTTTTGAATTATTCCCCCTCCTTCATAAGCTATCAAATAAAAATCATTTAGTTTGGAACATAAAACCTTAAATGGTGAAGGCTCCTCCTATAATATTGGCATATGTATCAAACCGTAAAAGTTCAATTAAAACGATGTATGGGATTCATACTTCAAAAGTGTTTCATGGCATAACAGCTTATCATTAATATGACAAGAGTAGAAATGGGGATGTTAGAGGGGAGAATTAAAAAAATACATAATATCTCTGTTATTATATCAAAAACTTTTATAGAAGCAATCCTCTACAAATGTCTTTGGGATTTGTGTTAGCGATGAGTATGATGCGGTGGTTTTAAAATTCACTGGGTTAGATAAAATTTGTCATAAAAGAGATGTCATTTTTTTAATTTTTCGCAAATAAATAAAATAATTGTGGAGTTTTTTTTTTTGTGAGTAATCTCTAGTTGCCGAGAGAAATGTTGCACAAATTCAAACTCCTTTCCAACGTAACCCATATGATGGTTACCAAGCAAAACAGAAGACAACTGACATCTACTGGTTATTATATAAACCTAGACTATGTATTCGTTTCTCCAATATCCAATCCGAGGTGTAGTGATCGATAGTTTGGACAAAATAATACTTTGTAATACGTATATTTTTTTTTAAAACACCCTGTATTATAGAAATTTCCTCCTTAATTACTTCCTAATTAATAAAATTATTTCATGGATCTTTTTCTGATTTATTTATCGTATTAATTTAATTTCAGAATGCCATTGTGGAAGAGAGGAGCGATATGTGCCTTGTGATGGAGATGATAGAGGAGTTAAGTATAGCTGCAATAAGCCTTGCAATAATGAGCTGTCTTGTGGAAGCCACAACTGCAGCCAGTTCTGCCACCCTGGTGCCTGTCCCCCCTGCAGCCTCTCTCCCTCGCTCATAGGCAGCTGCCCTTGTGGCAAACTCTCACTCGCCCCTAGCTCTCGGCTTCTCTGCACGGACCCCATTCCTCTCTGCGGGCAGGTCTGCGGCAGGCAACTCTCCTGTGGCCCGCCAGGTAACCCAACTCTGTGCCTATTATATATATATATATATATATATATATATATATATATATATAAAATTGTAACCTCTGTACATTGATTTTTTTCGCGAAATTTCACGATAACTTTTCGTTTCACATGTCATAGACACCATAACTGCATTTTGTTTCTTTGGTGTCTGTTTGTTTGTTTGTTACCTTTTCACGCATAAACGGCTGAACCGAATTTTATGAAACTTGGTATGTATATTACTACTAGCACAACTTAGACTTTAGGCTAAATTAATATCCTCTGAGACGAACAGGATTAGGGGTTATAAGGGAAGCCAGAAATTAAAAATAGCGATATTTCATTTCCTATTGGTTTTTCGGCAAATATGAACATAACAAAAGTTGTTTATTTTGTTATTTAGAGTAACTTTTGTTATATACAGTTTTTTCGTATACCAAATTATAAACGAGATATATAAACCTATAGTGGAAGTGAACAATTTTATTTGGGACAAAAGACCCAACCGAAATAAATTATTATTATTTATTAACGTCTACTTTTTTGCTACTCAGGCTAATTGGGACGGGTCATCTACAGGTTACCACCCTTTTCCTAACCAGGGTGGGATTTTAGGATGTTATTTAATGATCGAAATAAATAAAACTTGGTATATGTATTAGCACTAACGCTTTCATTACAACAAGCCATACCAACATTTCTTGGGACGGGCAGGAGTGGGGGTTATAAGGGAAGCCAGAAATTAAAAATGGTGGTATTTTGTTTCCTTTTGGTTCTTTGGCAAATGTGAACATAACAAAAGTTGTTTATATTGTTATTTAAAGTAACTTTTGTTATATACATTTTTTTCATATACCGTTATTGTTTATATTAATTATAAACGAGATATGCGCTAAAACCTATAGCGGAAGTGAACAATTTTATTTGGGACAAAAGACCCAACTGAAATATATAAAACTCGGTATATGTATTGGCACTTAAAAAATTTTATACCAAACATCATTGAATATTTTAACAAACCAGTCACATTAATTAACTTTTATACAACACAAGTAATAACAGGACATGGGATGACAAACTCGTATTTCTACCGTTTTAGATTGACCAACCGACCAAACTGTTTCTGTGACTTTACAATGAAACAAACCTACCAACATTTACTGTACAACTGTAGACTACTGACACAACAAAGACAAATCTTCCAAACTGAAGTTGAAATAAAATTAGGAAAATAGCCTGCTTTATGTGTGTAATAAGGTACTAAATAAATTTGCTGAAGAAATTTACTTGGAAACTTTTTAACTTATTATGGATAAGAAATATTTTATGTTATTTATTTTACTTGTTTAGTCTATTTTTTTTCTTATTTATTATTTATTTTATTTTCCAATAGTTATCAAAAATATTGTTACAACTTTTAAATACTTATATTAAATTTAACAATATATTTAATTAAGTGTATTTGGAGATTAAAAGTTACTATGTTGAAATATAGTTAATGGGCTTGTTGTACCTTAGGTAAGAAGCATAAATGTGCTGTGAAATGTCACGAGGGTGAGTGCCCTCCCTGCCCTGAAGTAACATCGGCTATGTGCCGCTGTGGTGCTATGATAAAGGAGGTACCGTGTGCTCTTCTACAGTCTAGCCCTCATGATCCACGCTGCTCCAAGCGATGTACCAAGGTATTCAATTTTTTAATTTATTTTCTTGGTTCATTAGTACTTTATTATTTTAAAAATTAAACCATTTATTTTAATTCATTCATCTTATTCACCATGAAGAAATGTTTAATAGTCATTTGTTTGACCACTGCTGCTTTATGGGACCAACTCTTTAGTATAGAGAATACAATAGATTAACAACTCAAATGGCCTTAAATGAAAAAGTCCGCCCCGCAGTGGCTGCGTAAACTAAGCAGATTTCCCTTGTGAAATTTAACAATAGATAAACGTACATACTGTTAACATGACACCCCCGTGAATATTATGTGAATAAATACAAATGGTAATAACAAATGTTTCCTTTCCCGGCGGGACACGACTCAATTGTAACCAAACAGGTTTGCCAATGGATCACCAGAAAGAAAAACAACTGAAACATACATAATATAATATAATACTTTTATTGAAAACTATGTACTATATCTAGTACTGTAATTTATAATAAATCAGAATAAATTTTTATTGCAAAAAATCAAATTTTAGTAGTCCAAGAATAAGAAAGAAGAAGAAAAAGAAGGGGGAGGGGTCACTAGAACATATTTGTTATAATAAAGGTCTCTTGAAAACAATATTTGGTATTTAAGCTTCGAATAGTGTGGTTTATTATATAACAGAGTATTGTTTATGTAACACGAGTAGAAGTGGGGGTTTACTGAAGGCTGAAAACTGAAAAATGCAAATATCTCGGTTAATATTCAAGATAGAGAATAAATGTATATAACAATATTTATAGTACATTTAATTTGCAATAAGATTGATTCTGTGCATTTTTTTGATCCGACGTATAGTAACCGAGATATTTTGAATTTTCAAAATTCTCTCTCTCTAACAAACCCCTCCCCCCCCCCCCGATTTCAGCCGTTAACGAACTTGACCTTTCTCTTTACATAAAACAACCAAATATCGAGTTTGTTAACACTAGAGTGGTAACAAAAATATATATATGTATGTGTATATATGTATATATATATATATATATATATATATCTCTATATATATATATATATATATATATATATATATATATATATACGTACACGCACACACACACACACCATTTTCAATGGACACAGTTTTCGTCATCTACTAGGTAGATTATGGACATTTGAAGACAAATTTTGAAAATTGCATCCTAAGTATGACCTCAATAGCAGATTTCCCTTGATACTTTGATTTATTTTTCATATTACGAAAAACTTTTTGATTTTTTTTCCAAACTGAAGTAACCCATTCAATGTATTTGTTGTATATTTAATATTATACAATAATCATGCTTTTTTTTTTTCTTTCCAAATTAACAAAAACAACCAAAAAGCGAACAGACAGACAAAATTTTCAGTTTTCATTCATTGTTCTTAGATTGGTCTGAAAAGAAAAAACAAAATTTATCGCTGCCAAATTTAAATAGAAAATCAAACAAACCTTAGAATTTTATTTATATAGATTTTAGGGTAATTTCACAATTATTAGAAATTGTTCCCCCTAAGTGGAGGGCATACACTACCAAACATTTTAATTTACATTAATAATAATTTCTTCCATTTTCGAGGATAATTTATTGTCATGTTTTGAATATTTTACAGAAAAGGAGTTGTGGGAAGCATAAATGCAACCAAAATTGCTGTATTGAAATAGAGCACTTCTGCCCTCTTCCCTGCAATAAGATGCTTAGTTGTGGGCGCCACCGCTGCCAGGAACTCTGCCACAGAGGCAATTGCCGACCCTGCCTAGCAGCCAGTGAGTAGACAACTAACATCCATATGTACACACATATATTATATATATATATATATATATATATATATATATATATATATATACACACACACACATACATTGTGTACATGTATCCCTCCTCCCAGTTGCCCCCTCGCCTATTTGTTGGTTGGTTCCCTAATTTTGGAAAATATTCAGGATTTGTTTCGCATTCAAGGATATTACTTATATATTGTAGCTGTTGTTGAAGATACTAGTTACGTATTGAAGATGTTGTATGTTCATTTTTTCGATGAAAGTTCTAGTCTGCCCGTCAAAAATGCATCATTTTTCTTTACAATTACATTCGTTTATTCCAGAGTGAACAGAATAAATTTTACGTTGACGAATAGGCATAAACTCAGCCATGATCAACAACAAACTGTGGACTGAGCAGACAGGTAGTAAATGCTAGGAAAAAGTCTAGCATGCCCCAGACCAGGCTTGAAAATATCAAAGCGTGTGCTACAGAACAATCTACTTCAAAAGTTTTATTCATACCATTTTTTAAGTATTTACTACTCGTCCGGGAAAACTCTAGAACTTACTACCCCTAGCAAGTGCTAGTGTGTTTATTCACACAAAACGTAGCATTTACTTAAGAAATCCCTAGTATTTGCTTATACTAGTTTTTATTCACATCACTAAATAGTCATAACTTTTAAAAATATTATGATTTGTATTTTTTTTTTCTATTTTATCCTGCTAAAATTTGTTTCAATTTTATTGGCCATGGCAGATTTATTTATATTTATTTTTTTCCTGACTGAAGTAACAGACAGGGAATTTATTTGCTACATGGCTCATACAATATTAGTTCATTCCATGTATTTGTTTCAAATATTGGTAATATTATATTATACAATAATCATGCTTTTAGTTTTTCTAAATTAAAAAAAAAAAGTATATAAAAGATGATAATAATGAAAGTTAATAAAATAAATATAAAAACATTTTATTAATAATATAAACAACTTTAAATAGAAAAATGTACACTAGTTAAGAGGGTAAATAATAAAAAATAAATAAATAAAGTAAATAAGAACTTATAAATATATAAATCAAAACAAAAGAAGGATATATATAATCTTATCTGTAGTAAGTATTCCACACAAACTTTCTCAGTAAATTTTGAGGAGCTTATTGCATACATAAATAAAACTCTGGTGTCAACAGGCAAATACTTCACTTTGTTTGACACTATATCTTTTAAATTTTGTTTTCATTTATCAATAGTTCACAGTCATATATTAAATGTTGGTAAGTTTGTTTGGTACTGAAGTCACAAGGACATGATGTGTTGAATGTAATTATATATTAATTGAGTCATGAGTTGTGTTATATAGAAGTCAGTAATATTAATTTTCGTATTCATATACTCTGGAATATTTGGTATGTATGTCTTTAAGTGCTGTCCTTAATTGCACTTGTCCAATGAAGTCACCATTTGTTTATAACAAATGTGTGTCAGTTTGTAACAAGTGTTTGAGGCATGTTTTAGACATTTTTGAATAACATTCTGAATTTTTTGGTGTTAAGTAGCTGATTTAGTGGCTCTCGCAGCTATTTCATTACCTAAAATTCCATAATGTCCATGCATCCAATCCAAGTTTATTTTAATATTTTGTTTTCTAATAATAAAAATGTATGTCTAATCTTTTCTGTTCACGGGTCTTGAATTTAGTAGTTTACTAGTGTTTGTAAAGTAGTTTTACTGTTAGTGTAAACATTAATTGTACAATTGCACTATTGAAAATTAAGCTCTTGTATTGCCATTTTGTCGGCTTGATTGTGAGTCCACTTTCTCCCTTAGAATTATTGTACGTCAGTCCACCCACTTCTTTGCAACTTTTTAAACATTTACTCCTCAGATAATGAGTTGACCCACCTGTTGATTAAAAAAGAGTTGATATTATGGAAAGTTTTACATTCTTTGAAGATTTTAATGTTAAAATATTGTTGAACTTTGACCATTATATGGTTTGGAGTGTTACCATTTCAGTATCTTGATGAATTTAGCACCTTGGCTTCACCTTATCCACCAGGAGAACACTGATCATTTTGTTTTACTTGGTTTCACAAAAGATTAGATGTTTTTATCGCAAGTTTTAACTTATCTTGGGATAAATGAGTTGTTAGAATTAATAGTCATTATTATGAACCTTACCTTATGCTTCTAACCTTCAATTATAAATATTTAGCTTATCTTATGAAGCAGCTGTACCTGGTTCTTCAGCCTTCACGTTTTCCCTTGATGATGCCCATGCTCCATGCAACACTCCTCAATAAAGCTCAATCCATATATTTCCATACTCCAGTATCCAGTTCGACTTACTCTCTCGATGTTCCATCTTGAGCTGAATATTTACAATAATTTGGCACTTGTAGTTTAGAAGGACTTAATAAGATATTAAGAAGAAAACAAAAGTTCACTCATAAAATAAACATAACTTTAACACCTTCACTGCGGAGCCTCGCAGCATATGCGGGGTCCTGAGTCACTCCCTGGTGCGGGCCTCGCATACGTTGCGAGGAGCGTCGCCCCGCCCTCCATTCGTTCTAGAGACCTGAAGGTTGTAGTGGGGAGAACCTCCGCACTCACAAGCATTCAGTAGTGTTCTGACCACCGTCTGGCCAAGTCGTTTGCAGTTTCAAAAATTTTTGGGGTTATTATTTTTTATGGGCCAACTTGTCTCTCCATCAGAGGCTCATTCATTATTGGAGGTCCATATTCCCCTATAGTACCCCTGCTTTCCCTTCAATGATGTCACGAGACATGTTTCTCCGTATACTGAGAAGCCTGCACTTCGTCACAGAACCACAAGACTCGAACGTTGAGCATGATCCGCTGTGTAAAATTCGGCCTCTGTTAAATTTTTTTGTTGAGAGGATGAAAGAGATATACTACCCCTTTCAAAGAATTAAGTTTGGACGAGTCCATGATGCTTTGGAGGGGTAGGCTATTCTTTCGCCAGTATATCGCTAATAAGCGCCACAAATATGGAATAAAGATTTATATGTTGACTCAACCTGACGGTCTTGTGCTGAAGACGTTAGTCTACTCTGGACCAAGGGATCCACAAGTTGGAGGGAAAGGACACTTGTATAAAGTTGTCAGACATTTGGTTGATGACTATCTCGGCCACGGCCATGCCATTTACGCTGACAACTTTTATACGTCTGTCCCCATGGCCCACGAGCTTCTGGATCAGGGTACCTATCTTACTGGTACTCTGAGGAAGACTCGGAAGGGCAACCCAGCTGATATAGTGGGGGCTAAGCTCAAAAAAGGAGAGATAAAAGAGAAATGTACTGTTAAGGGTGTGTCCGTTTTCAAATGGCGCCACAAACGAGATGTCATTATTATTTCATCGGAGTTTGATGTCCAGATTAAGGCGGTCACGAGCAGGGGGAAGACCGTCGAGAAGCCCGAGGCAATTATTAATTATAATAAATATATGGGCGGTATTGACAGGTCCGATTTATGATTTCATAACCAATTACGAAATAAAGAAATTTCCCATTACTAAACGAAAGTTTCTGTTCAGGTGGTGTATTTTCAGCTATATAAGTTCATTTTGGATCAATATGATTTTCATATAGATCTATTCCATTATTATGTTTACTTTATATGCATTTGTAACCTAATAATCGTATTTCTTCCTCCCTATGCAACGTATGCAATGTCCGCACACGACAGTGCACTAGGTAGGGAAATACACACAAAATGTTCTGTCTTGAGGGTTTGCCTACCTAATTCACTGCCGTGTGCGGACCTCGCATACGTTGCGAGGTTAAAAAAAATATGATTATCGTTGTTAAAAATGCATAAAAATTATCACAAATAGGTTTTTACTTAGTTTGAACAACTTTAAAACAGAAAACAAAAAAAAAAAATTCGTTTTTTGGAAGTGATTTTCGATTCGGGCATCCGCAGCGAAAGTGTTAATAACCTGTTTTTCTATTACAACACCGTATTTTAAACAACCAACCTAAAACATAAATAAATCTGTTTACACATAAGTCTGTTCATTAAATTAATGCCTTCTCTTTAAGAAATTTGAATTTTTTCCGATTATTAAAACCAAACAATTGTATTAGATTGATTTATCTAAATGAAGTTCAGATTAATGTTCTACTTTTTGAAATGTAGCTTCTAAGTACGATTTCCAAAATAAACCCAGCTTATGAAACCGGCAGTTCTGTTTAGAGCTAAAAATAAAAAAAAAAAAAAACTAGTGGGATTGAAAATAGAGGTTATATTTTTAATGCTTTACTTTATTTTTTAATTTTTAAAATTTATTTTTAGGTTTTACAGAATTGAGCTGTGAATGTGGGAAAAGTGTGATTTACCCCCCTGTCCCATGCGGGACGAAAGAGCCCGAATGTGATGGGCCATGTTCTCGAGCCCACCCCTGTGGCCATCCCCCTACTCACAACTGCCATTCTCAGCCCGACTGCCCACCCTGTACTCAACTCACCACCAAATACTGCTTTGGAGCTCACGAAGTAAGCTCAGTTTAACTTAGTTTTACTCAATATATTCTAAAACATCAATTACAAAATATTTTGGTAAAATCTGCTTGGATGTTTATTAATAGTAAATTAGTTCGGAATGTTAAATTTATAAATAATTTTTTAGATTTCAACAAAGGACCTAAGGACCATTAAAAAAAAAAATGGTTTTTAAATTTAAGTAGCTACACAATTCTCTCATAAGGGTGATTGGACTGAGAAAAAGAAAGACTGAACCCGATGTTAAAGCTAATACACGGTTTAAACTTCTGCCTTCGAACACTGCACTATTTGTGCTGACAAAAATATTGATCTATATCTGACTGTCTTCGATACCTTCACGAGATTGTCCTTTACACAGCCTGAGCCCATAATGATTTTTGTCCCAATCAAATATGTTCAAAAGGCTACTAAACATAATTTAATTATTGTAATTCATCTCGAATATTGCCCAGTGTATCGACTTTAAGAGCAGTGAATAATACTATAAAAATCTATTGACATTAACTACCCAAATGCCAGGACCACATAGGGACTTGACTCCAAATTGGATGAAACTATAAATTATAAGTACTAAATTCTACATTTAAATACTCATAAATAATAATCTAACTGAGCTTTCACATAAAATATATGGTCATTTATGATGGGCTCATATAAAGCAATATCAGCTTCAGTACATATTTATGTTTTGTCTGTCTTATCTATATCTATATGAATTTATTTTACTTATTAGTTTATTTTTATTATTTAAATATTATAAATTAGAATTCTTCTCTACTCCACAGTGACATGTTATATTTATTGGCTTTTAATTTTTCTACCCTACATTAGTATTTTGTTCTTTTGTTTTGATTTTCAGTTTTTGTATGGTGTTCTTGGGTTGCGTTGTTTTTGTGTTATTGTTTTTTCTCATTTAGGTTAATTTTAGTTGTATTTAATGATCATTTATTGAGTAACATTGCCAAAGCTGTGAAGCTCCAAATAAATCATTTTCCTTTATTTGTTTCAGCTTCGTAAAACAGTGCCTTGCCATATGGGTGAATTTTCATGCGGGCGGTCTTGCAATAAGCAGTTGGAGTGTGGGCATTGGTGCAAGCGGCTCTGCCATGATGGGCCTTGCATCGGGCCAGACTCCCGCTGTACTCAGCCCTGCCCGATCCCTCGCACCACCTGCTCCCATCCATGTGCGGCTATCTGCCATCCTCAAACTCCTTGTCAACCACACCCATGTAATGCTAAGGTAAGAATTACATTTTAAACATTATTATTTTTGTTATTATTGTGGACCCAATATTTTATATTTTCTTCATTGTTTCTTGGTAATGGTCACCAATAAAATACATTTAATTTCCACTCAAACTTTATTGATACTGCCCTATGTGTTTTGTGGCTTACATTCCACCTTTTCAAACAAATAATAACATTAATTTAAAAATAATAACATTTATTTAACAAACCCTATGATAATTCTTTGTTAGGTTTTGAATTACTCGTTCCTTGCGACTGTCCCTCCTCACTGGGGAGGTCGTTGCTTCTGAGATTCCGGAAGTAGGTTACATCAGCTGACTGCAGATCGATTATTTACACGTCAGCCTTGAACTCGATTATTTCGCACCATAATTTAAAATTGATTATTTTAAGATAAAGTTATAAAATATATGATTGGGGTATTTAATTTCTGTTTTTTAATTATTTGGATATTCTCTTTTATTTTTCTTTAGTATTATTTCTTTTCTTATCAATTATTTTAACTTTTTCAAAATTGAAAGTGTTTTTGAGATGGAATGTTCCATTAAAGCAGTTTTATTTTCATTATTGTCAATATTTTTTACGTCTTGCTTTAACCTTTTCTTTAGCAGCTGCAAAGATTCATCAATATAAGTTCCATTGCAGGTTTACAACTTATTTCATATATATACTAGCTCAGAAGCCCGGCTTCGCCCAGGAATTCATTTGAGGCAGAATGGTGATGGTATTTTTTTGGCAAGGGTTTACTTTGCACAATATTTTGACATTTCCCTGTCCCAGTGTTTAGGGTTTATACCCATTGTTGGCATGTGTTAATAATAAAATTAATTTTTTATGTAAGACTTCACTGTCCTCCATATTGTCATATTTCCCGTCTCCTGTGCATTATTCATAGATTTCAGTTATTAAAGACAAAATATTAACGTAGATTTGAATTCATTTTTCCAGGGGAGGTACCTGATAGTTCAAATTGGAATGAATTGTTGAGAATATCAATATTTCTACGCAAATTACTTCCTCCACATATTGTTCCTGGAGAAATGTATAAAACAAAAGTTAATCTAAATAACAAAGTACTTTTGTTATGTGCATGTTTGTCGAAAAACAAATAGACAATGAAATATCGCGAATTTTTATTTCAGGCCTCCCTTATAACCCCCACTTCCGTTCGAACCTAAACATTTTAATGTAGCTTATAATCATGGAAGAATTAATGCTAATTGACATACCGAGTTTTTTTAAGTTTGGTTTAATCGTTAGCGCCCAATGAAATAGTTGACTCCCGCTTTAGTTTATAGTGTATATCTCGTTTATACTTTGTTAAAAGACAAAAATGAATATCACAAAAGTTACTCTAAATAACAAAATAAACAACTTTTGTTATGTTCATATTTGTCGAAAAACCAATAGGAAGTGAAATATCGCTATTTTTAATTTCTGGCTTCCCTTATAACCCCCACTCCTGCCCGTCCCTAGGAATGTTGGAATGGCTTGTTATAATCAAAGCGTTAGTGCTAGTACATATAACGATTTTATTTATTTTGGTTGGGTCTTTTGTCCAAAATAAAATTGTTCACTTCCGCTATAGGTTTTAGCGTATATCTCGTTTATAATTTGGTATATGAAAAAAGTGTATATAACAAAAGTTACTCTAAATAACAAAATAAACAACATTTGTTATGTGCATATTTGCCGAAAACCCAATAGGAAACAAAATATCGCTATTTTTATTTTATGGCCTCCCTTATAACCCCCACTCCTGTTCGTCTCAGAGAATATTAGTATAGCCTATAGTCTAAGTTGGGTTAGTAGTAATATACATACCAAGTTTCATAGAATTTGGTTCAGCCGTTTATGTGGGAAAAGGTAACAAAGAAACAAACATACACGAAAGAAACAAAATGCAGTTATGTAATATACATACCAAGTTTCATAAAATTCGGTTCACCCATTTATGCGTGAAAAGGTAACAAACAAACATACACAAAAGAAACAAAATGCAGTTATGGTGTCTGTTACATGTGAAACGAAAAGTTATCTTGAAATTTCGCAAAAAAAATCAATGTACAGACAGAGGTTACAATTTTATATATTATATTTATTAATGCAATATCTAGCAAAGAATTACCATATGGTTTTATTAAACATAAATTAATGTTATTATTTGTTTGAAAAGGAATAGCCCCTGAAGAAATGTTATGTAAGCCTCGAAACATGTAGGGCAGTATCAATAAAGTTTGAGCTGAAAAAATGTTTTTATTGGTGACTCTTCGCAAAAAACTATGAAGAAATTATTATTTTTAGCAGATTTACCAAAAGGGAAATCAGCTATTGAGGTTGTACTCATAACACGATTTTCAAAAAGGCCCATCAATCCAACCCAGGAGATGATGAAAATCAGGTCCTTTCTAAACTCTCTGAATTTAAGAATTTAGATTAAAAACAATTTCTGATAACCATTTGCTGATGAAAGTCTCTTAATGTTGCTTATTGTAATTTAGTTTGTACAAATCCCTTTAGATTTTGAAATGGGGCTATGTTTAGCCAAGGCTTATATGGTGAAGGTTTTAACGCTCTTCATAAAACTATAGTTGTGGGTTTGATTTTCACATTGGTAATAAAATTTTCTTACTTACAAACTTTCTTAATAAAATATCTTAGTTCCAGTTTGGCAAAAAGTGGGTAGTAATAACTCATCTCACTTAGTCTTAATTGTACAGAGTTAATGTCATTTTATTAAAAGTTGTTAAAGGCTACCACCAGATAACGAGTTTTCATAGTATTAGGACTATCTGCATGTGGATTTGGCTGTGAAGAAAATGAAGAAGAAAGGCCCTCCAGGAGGAGATGGCATTCAGGCACACAGTTAGTCCAACAAGCCTTGCCAGTGATAAGCCATGCCTGAAAAAGATAATGAATGCCTGCCAAGGAATAGGATAACCTACCTAGAGTCTAAAAAATGGCTGAAGTCTTACCAAGAAAAAAGGGATCCCAGTCTAGGAGGGAGTTTTCCTTGCCTAGCAGAAGTACCAAAATTATTTAGCCTAGTACTGTTTGGCTAGCTGCTTCCGTTGGTTAAGTTCTTTGTAGGAAAGGATTTAGCAGAAGGGAAGAATTATTTACAGTCACTACTTTTTTCATATATATATATATATATATATATATATATATATATATATATATATATATATATATATATATTTTAAGTACCTAATGTAGTTGTCTAAAAGCAATTCATTAATGCATCTAAGATCCACATTGTCTACAAATATCTTTAGTGTGCTATTTTAGTTGGCCAGTCTAGTCAGCAGATTCAATGTTTCTTATTTTTGGCAGATTTTCATTAGGGTGGTTATATTATACTCATAACTTCAATTATCAAAAATTACTTCGTACACTCATTGATCCTACCTGGAAGATGACAAAAAGGAGGTGTGAGCACATTTTTAATTGTCCACAAGCATGCGTGTGTGCTATGTGGGTGTAATTATACCAGTAATTAGAGAGTAAAAAAAATTCTTGATGTTAAAAATAACTATTCTCTTAACCATTAGTTAACAATTACTGTTGTTTGGGCAGCTCTAAGTGTGAAATAACTTAATTGGCCTGGAGGAGCCCTTTAAGTGAATATGGGTACTATTGTATGGAATGTACATGAGCAGATAATGTGAAATTATATTTATGTTTTTGTTTGTGTTTATAGGTCGAAGTGAGATGTGAATGTGGAAGAAGAGTGGTTACAAGAAGTTGCTCGGAAAACAACTCTGAATACCAGCGACTGGCTACAGCACAGCTTGCCTCTCAGATGGCTGATGTTCGCCTTGGCAAAACAGTTGAACTTAGAGCGACTTCTAACAAACCAGTCTTAAAGTAATTAATCAATCTTTTCAAGATTATGTAATATCCATAGGATTTGTGTCACACAAAATATGTGAAAAATAAGAACTTGTTTTAGGGTTAAGGGCCAATGAATGCCTCTTGCTTTAATTGCCGTTTCAAGCTATAATATAAACGAACTAGTTACGAATAGTGTGCCAGTCTAGTATATTTGCCACCAGCCAGTATTCCATATTTATGAATGTCTTGATAACTCTAATTATGAATAGAGTGTGCCAGTCTAGTATATTTGCTAGCTGGCATTATTACTTATATATCAATATATTCCCAGTAACTTATAAATTCATACAAAGTTTAAACTATATACCTCAATTGATAATGATAATATTAAAAATTGATTTCTTATTTTGTCCTTATTTTTTTAGTTGTTGGCTCTTTATAAATTGTTAAAATCTTTTATTTCAGACTTGAATGTACAGACGAGTGCAGATTGGCTGAGAGGAACTTGCGCCTGGCAATTGGGCTCCAGATTTCCAACCCAGATCTCTCGTCAAAATTGAGCCCACGCTATTCTCCATTCCTCATGTCCTGGGCCAAGAAGGATCCCAAATTTGCACAGAATATCCACGATAAGCTAACTGAAGTTGTACAACTCGCAAAAACGGTATTCCTTCATATCATTAATCGCATTTATAATAGCATATCCAGATAAATTTAGATTTAATCAAAATCAGATTTAAACAGAAGGAATCAGGCAAGTACTGACTAGGTACTGTATAAGCAGAAACCTAGCAGTGCTTGGCTAGGTACTCTCTAGGACAAAAATTTAGCACTTTGACAAGGTACACTATAGTAAGAAATCTAGCAGGACTGGGCTCCACACTGTATAGGCAGAAACCCAGTAGTGCTGGCTAGGCGCTGTATAGGCAGAATCCTTGCAGGACTTGGCTAGGTACTCCATTGGAAGAAATCTAGTAGTGCTTAGAAAGGCGCAGTATAGAAAAAAACCTACCAGTCTTTAGCTATCTACTCTATAGAAAGAAATCTAGGAGGGTAAAAGATTTCTTCCTTTAGAGTAGATAGCCATCGTCAGCTAGTTCTTCCTAAAAGGTTAAACAGCACTCTATCCTTCTACGCAATAGGGTATATTGCTGACCACTCCATTTAAGTAAAAGGGTAGACTGTCACCCTGCCCTTCAAAGCAATATGGTAGACTGCTGACCTGTAGTTCGAAGAAAAAGGGTAGACTGTATGTCATCCTTTGCTTCAAAGTAAGAAGTTAGACTTCCACCCGTAAGGAATTGGGTAAATAGCAACACCCTGTCTTACTAAGCAAATGGGTAGACTGCCACCCTGCCCTTCTAAGCAAGGGGGTAGACTACTGACCTGTCGTTCGAAGAAAAAGGGTAGACTGTCTGTCACTCTTTGCTTCAAAGCAACAAGTTAGACTTCCACCCTGTCCTATTAAGGAAGAGGGAAGACAGCCACACCCTACCCTACTAAGCAAGGGGGTAGACTGCCACCCTGCCCTTCTAATCAAGTGAGTAGACTGCTGTCTGATCCTTCTATGAGGGTAGTCTGTCACCCTGTCCTTCTAAGCAAGAGGGTACTCTTATGTCTGATCTTTGTAAGTAAGAGAGTAGACTGTCACTCTGTCCTAAGCAAAAGGGTAGATTACTATCTGATTCTTCTAAATAAGAGGGTAGACTGCCACCCTGCCCTAAAAAAGAGTGTAGACTGATGATCCTTCCAAAAAAGAGGAAGCGGCCCGTCCTACTAAGGAAGAGGGTAGGCTGCTGAGCCATCTTTCTGACCAAATGTGTATACTGTCATATGGCCCAATGAAAATTATCCTTCTTTTTTTGTTTTTGAGATTAAATTATACGATTTTATTATCAAGCGTTTAAGTTGATTATCTTATATAAGCTTATCTGTAATATTTTCAACTGCATGTATATTTGTTAACATTGTTAGCACATCTTTCACTGTGGATTTTGTCAAGCAGATTGCTACAATATTTATATTATGCTGATTATAGGGTTTAATTGTAAGTAGGGTTGATGTTTTTTTTTTTTTTTTTTTTTTTAGTCTAAACAGAAAAGCAGAAGTTACTCATTTCCATCAATGAAGAGTGAGAAGAGGCAATTTATCCACGAATACAGTGAGCACTTTGGCGTTGAGAGTGTAGCCTATGATGCCGAGCCCAATAGGAATGTAGTCGCTACTGCTTACAGGGATAAGGTGAGACGATAAGCAACATTTTCAATAAATATTTTGCCCTCCATATTATCTAATTAATATAATTTGTGTTGTGTTGCAGTCATGGCTGCCAAGCTATTCCGTTCTAGAGATGTTGGAACGAGCAGCGGGCAAGAGGAAAGTTCCCTCCCTTCTTCCATCATTGAAAAAGGACAGCAAGTAAGTTATATTATTGTTTTAAATACAATCTACTACGACACTATATGCAGATAGTAAAATGTCCTTGACACAAATGCTGGATAAACTAAGTAAATTTCCCAGTGTGCCAGTCTCTAGAATGACATTCAATGATAGCACATCACCATCTATTCTCTTTGCCTCCATTAATAAGGATTGTTTGCAACAGTGTTTAATTTTTGATATGTTACTTTTAGTGAAAATGCGAAGAGTAGGACTTGGGCTAGCAGTTGTACAGAGGCTATGTACAGAACAACAATTGTAGGAGATAAGTTTGTTTATTATTTTGTCTATACAAAATGTTTCCAAATTAAGAGATGTTTTTATTTTCTCCTCTCCTTTGAAATAGCTCTGCTTGCTTGCATTAACGCCCCTTTTGTATGAATTGCCTTTTATATTATGGCATTTCCTTAAATTTCACATAGCTTTTTACGGGAATAACATAACAATACAAACTTAATCTTCACCCACATTATAATTATAAATTATGAAATGAATGGCTGAAATAGGTCCAGTGGAAAGGGGGAGGGGATTAGATGGGGAAAATTTGAAATATCTCCGTTGTTTAACGTTTCATCAAAGAAATGTATAGAACTAATAGCCTGTAAATTTTGCTATATACATTTTTTCTTTATATTGAATATTAACTGAGATATTTGATTTTTTTAGTTTTCACCCTTCAGAAAACTCCTACTTATGCCTATTATCAATAAGCTGTAATATCATCAAAGACTTTATTCGAAACATAAGTACCAAATATTTTTTTCAACAGATCTTTACTAGATGAGATACATGCAAATGCTATGAAATCATCAATTATGTTTTACGTTCTTAATTCAAAAATGTTTATTTGATCTGTACCATTCTCAATATTTAAACACTTCACTAAAGAATTCGTTCCTTAATGGCTGAAATCGGACCTGGAAAAGAGTAGGGAATTTGAAAATTCAAAATATCTCTATTTTCATGAGTCAGATCGAAAAATGTTATAGGACAAATCTTGTTAAACTATTGTTGCTTTACAATTCTTATTCTATACATTTTTTTATAACTCCAATATTAAGGAAGTTATTCATATTTTCTTGTTTTCAGTCTTTAGAAAAATCCCTACTTCTACTCATCAGATTTTTATTTTGTAATAGAGAATGTATGGTGAGATGAGATCTGTAATGTGGGTCACTAGCACATGGGAAATCTTGTTAGCAGCCCCTGCATGTCGGTCTTTAATTTTAATCAAGTTAATTAATATATATGTTTTATAAAAACTAAAGCCTAATATGAAATATTGTACTAATTGACATCAAAACTGAGTGAGTGTTTACATTTAGAAGCCACCCATAAGTATTTTAAGTTTGAGGAAAGGCTTTGTTTTCAAGTGACTCATCTATTAGATGCTCTGTTACTTTCTAGAAATAGTTCACTTTCAATACAATTTTTATGAAACCTCCTTTACCTTGTTGAAGAATAGGGCTAGCCCTTAGATACTCTATCCAAATTAATCTAGTACTATAAAGTGAACGTTAATAAATAACTTTTTTTTCTAAGTAAAAAATGAAATTACTTTCTATGGCTGTTGAGTAATACTCTTTATGAAAGTTCAATTAAGTTTCAGTTAAAGACACTTTTAATTTTTCTTTCTCTAAATCATTGGGTGTATGCTTGTCCATATCATTACCAAGTTGAGAATTGATGATAAATGTTTTTATTTTACTCCTATTATTTCATTACAATTGTTCTAATTATTGTTTCTTTTATTGTTAAAATGAAGAGAGGAAAGTGTGATGGTTCCTGTGAGATTGAGGCCCAAATCGGAGGAATTGAAGGAAGAAGAAGCAAAAGGCGATGAACCACCCCTCATTGACTATTTTGACTACGTCAATCCATCCCAGTGATCTGCACCTCCCTCTTCACTCTTCCTTTTATAATATACTCAAATCAAATGTTATACTCTATTCTTAATTACAAATTAAAGTATATTTTGTTTCATAATTTTATTTTCCTTAAACTACCTTAAGAGTATGTAGCACAAATGAAAGGAAACGTATACACCACTTTTATTTACCCATGGTGGCATGTTATCTTACACTTATAGCTACCGTAAATACTAGTGATGCAGGCAATATTTCTTACAGAAAATATTCAGCAATGCTTCTTATATTAAACTAGCCAAGGTACCCGGCTTCGCTCGGGAAATCATTTGAGACGGAAAGATTTTATTCTGTTTTTGGCAATGCTTCTATGTGTAGAACTGCTCTTCCCGTCTAGGCACACTTTTCCCCGTAAGGGTCCCTTGGGCGACTTATGGAAAAGAAATTTTAGGTTTGAAGAATAAATGAAAATAAGTCTCTAATCATTCCCTCTCCACTGTTTGACACACCGTGAATAATTCAAATCATAATCATGGATAGCATTTATTATAATTTAATATCATCTATAATGTACGTATTTTGTATATACAATCTAGCTAATATACCCGGCAAATCATCGTTGACTGACTAATGATTGTATTTTTATAGAAAATCGTTGAAAAACCAATTGGAATCGGAATATCACAATTTTTCATTTCAGGCCTCCCTCATAACCCCCACTCCCGTTTGGACCTAAAAATTTTAATATATTTTATAATCATGGAAGAATTAATGCTAATTCACATTCTGATTTTTTAAGTTCTGCTCAATAGGTAGTGCCCAACAAAATTGTTGGGCCCCGCCCTAGTTTTTAGTGTATATCTCGTTTATACTTTGTTATACGACAGAAATGAATTTAACAATAGTTATTTATTATAGAAGTGACGAAAGTAGATCATTTTACAACTCGAGCGAAACATTTACCCACACGAGCGAAGCGAGTGTGGTAATATCACGAGAGTTGTAAATTCTACTTTCGTCACGAGTGTAATATTAAATTTCTTCTGTAATCATGTAATACATGATCAGATCTAACCAGAATATGAACAAAATTAGAATGTTGTGAAGATTATGGTATGTTGTTGGTAGGTTATAAGCATGGCTGTGAAAGGTTATAAGCATAGTTATAAAACAACTAGTGATGATTGTGAAGTAGTGCAGTTATAAACAAGGAAGGTAATTATTATTATATTTAAATTTTAAAATATATTGATTATTTCCACCAATAATTCATTCACATTTCAATTTATTTTGTTAAATAATAAATAATAATAATAAATAAATTCTTGAATTCTAATAAATAAATTCTATAATAATAAATAAATTCTTACAATGTTAAGAAACATTTAATTTCCAACTTCAAATTATTTTTTAATTTATACTTATTACTAATTAAGAAGGCAATTCACTTTCTTCACTCTTATTGCAAAATGTTTCACTTTCTTCACTCATTTCAGTTTAGTAATGTTACCATTATTCAACGATTACAGAAAAAAGTTATTTTAAATAAGAAAATAAACAACTTGTGTCATGTGCATAACCAATAGAAAACGAAATACCGCTATTTTTCATTTCAGGCCTCCCTTACAACCCCCACTCCTGCCCGTCCCTAGAAATGTTAGTATAGCTTATTATAATAAAGGCTTTAGTGCTAATAGGCATACCAAGTTTTATTGAGTTCGGTTAAGTCTTTTGTGCCAAAGAAAATTGTTGACTCCCACTATAATTTTTAGCATATGACACCCTTATACTTCGGTATACGACGATAGTATGTATAACAAAATATTCTCTAAATAACAAAATAAACAACTTTTGTCATGTTCATGTTTGCCGGAAAACCAATAGGAAACGAAATATCGCTATTTTTAATTTCAGGCCTCCCTTATAATCCCCACACCTGTTCGTCTCAGAGAATATTAATATAGCCTAAAGTCTAAGTTGGGTTAGTAGTAATATACATACCAAGTTTCATAAAATTTGGTTCAGCCGTTTATGTGTGAAAAGGTAACAAAGAAACAAACAGACACAAAAGAAACAAAATGCAGATATGGTGTCTATGACATGTGAAACTAAAAGTTATCGTGAAATTTTGAGAAAAAAAATCAATGTACAGACATAGGTTACAATTTTATACACACATATATATATATATATATATATATATATATATATATATATATATATATATATATATATATAGATTATAAGAAAAATAAAAGGGCCCCCTTGCATTACTGTCTAATATTCCTTACTGGTAGTGAATATTCCCAAATAAATACAGCTTTTATAGTTTGAGGAGTGAAGGGATTAATTATTCCTATAATCAAATATTGAATATAGCTAATCCGTATCAAGGGATCAATCATTCCCAATATCGAATGGTGAAAATAGTTAATCAATTGTTTGGTAAATGAAGGAATCAATCATTCCCAGTATTAAGTAGCGCATGTAGCTAATCTATTGATTAGGAATTGAAGGTATCAATAATTCCCAGTAGCAAATGGCGAATAAACTACTCTATAAACGGGAATGAAGGGATCAATCTTCCCTAGTAGTTAATGGTGAATTAGCTAATCTATATAAACAGCAATAAACAGATCAATCATTCCCAGTGATAAATGGTGAATAGAACTAATTTATATACACGGGAATGAAGGGATCAAACATTTCCAGTGTCAAATGGTGAATAAAGCAAATCTATATAAACGAGAATGAAATGATCAAACATTCCCAGTGTAAGATGGTGAATAAATCTAATCTATATAAACGGAAATGAAGGGATAAATAAATAATAATATAATAAATAAAACAAATTTATATAAACGGGAATGAAGGGATCAAACATTCCCAGTATCCTATGGTGAACATAGCAGATGAAGGGACCAATCATCTCAGTATCAAATGGTGAATGTAATCCCCAGATGGATATTCTCACATTCTAGTCCTACTGCATAGTGCATTGTAGCTCTTCCTCCTGCCTTCATCTCTCACAGTTTAGGTCCACTGTATAGTGTTTTGTACATCTTTCCCGTGTCTACATCTCTCACATTTTACGCCCACTGCATAGTGTTTTGCACCTCTCCTTCCTTCCTATATCTCTCTCATTTTAAACCTACTGCATAGTGCTTTGTACCTCTTCCTCCATCCTTCATCTCTCACATTTTAGGCCCACTGAATATTGCTTTGAACCCCCTCCACCAATAGATTAGCAACAAGTAAGACACCTTATAGATTTAGGATAAATAATTATATTTTATAAAATAAATAATTACACATTTATTTACAATGACTCCTTGAATGTAGCTACACTGATTCTTAATAAATATTTACATAATTTATTAATAAATAACAATGAACCTAGCAGTTACAAAAAACAATCTCTTTAAAATTAATTGTTATAAAATGCTAAGAGAGTTTTAAATACGTTTGAATTATAGCCTTCAAGGGTTGGTACTCCTTGGACGTATGAGCAACTTTCAAATATATTCATGAGTGGGAAGGACCAAAAGATATTGGGAGTTGCATCAGAGTCGACTGATGTAGATCGAAGTTGGAATATAGAAAAGTGGAAGAACTGGCCATCACTCTGCACAGCTTGGATCGTCACAGGCACTCCAACTTCACCATTACTAATATTCTGAAAGAGATTGAAAGTATATCATTTCAAAAATACAACCAAATCCATATCGTAATATTTATAAAATTATATGGGTCAAGACAAAATAAATAATAATCCATTCTATTTTACTATGTAAAATGTAAAAAACATTGAGACATATAGGTAATATATAAAAAAAAAGATAAGTACTGATACTAACAGAACACTCACAGTATTAAGCATAGAATATCAATGAAATATTATCTAATAATATATCTTGCAGAGGAATATTACAAGCAGAAGATTGATCTACCCCCATCATATTATTGATAACTACCTCTAAACTGAGATAATTTTCAGCTCTTCTACCCACATTGCTGATAATTACCTCTATACTGAGTAGATAATTCCCAGCTCTTCTACTCACATTACTGATAACTATCGGGTGGTTCGAAAATTAATGTTGTTTTTTCTGATAAGATTAAAAAAAAAAAAAAAATTGGAAATGCATATTTAAGGTAGTATTGATTGGGTGGCTTTGATTATAATATACTATTTTAAAGATTAGACTTTGGACAATGTCCAGTAAATAACTGAGTCTGATTAGTAAACAACAAGTTGGTTAAAAATTCAGTTGAAAATGGACAATCAAAGAGAGCATTATCTGCATATTTCATTGTTTTACTTCCGAAAGGGCAAAAATTCGCTACAAGCTCGGAAAAAATTATGTTAAGTTTATGGTGAGGACTGTCTTACTGATCACCAGTGTCAGCAGCATTGGTTTGCTCGCTTTCACTCAGGAAATTTTAATGTGCAAAATGCACCACATACTGGTCGTCCAACCACTACTGATGACGACAAAATAAAGGTGTTAATCGAAACCAACCGGCATATGACAACTCGAGAGGTAGCAGAGAAGCTCGACATATCGAATTCAACCATTTACTTGCACTTACAACAGCTTGGTTATGTAAGCAAACTGGATGTTTGGGTTCCTGACGAATTAAAGGATATCCACCTCACCAAACGCATTAACATATGTGACTTTGCTGAATCATAACGAAAAGGACCCATTTTTAAAAAGAATCATAGCGGGTGATGAAAAATGGATTGTTTACGAGGCGGTTAAAAATGAGTTGGACCAGTTCTTTGCTTCTAAAAACAAAGGCTTCTTCGAACGTGGAATGAAAAATGGCAAAAGGTAATCCAACAAAATGGTCAATATATCATTGATTAATGTTGTAGTTAATATAAATATACTCATTTTGAAAAAAATGAAAAAAAAAAACCGACATTAATTATCGAACAACCCAATATATCTATACTTTCTTACTAATAACACCCCTCCCCCAACCATATCATTTGATAACTACATCTACACCAAGTAGGCAATTCCCAGCTCTTCTTCCCACATTGCTGATAATTATCTAATAACTATCTCTACACAGCCTTGGTAGTACCTCCCTCCCGTTTCCCATACGTGATAACTACCTCTACACAGTCTTGGTAGTACGCTCCATCAATTTCCCATGTCTGATAATTACTTCTTTACTGACATGGTGTTATTCCACCCACATACCTATCTTACTGATACCTACATATAGCCGGACTTTATAATTAAATTTGTTTAAATAAGTTGAAAGACTATGTTGTGTTATTAGGGCTATGATAATCAATGATAAATAATAGCTGATTCACTATGTAGTGATTTTCTGCTCTCCCACTCAGGAAACTTTTCCTCTGAAGATAAGACACCAAAAGTGTTCACGAAATAAAAACATACTCTTGTTTCCATTGAGTATTACATTAGGGATAAACCAAAAATCTTATAAATCATTTAAGAACCAATGCCTGAGCTAACTACGCTCCAGATTATTAATTAATAGTGTCAGTATATTCTAATTTCATATTTTGCCAAATTAATGTATATAAGCTTTAATTTCAAGATTTTTTTTTTTCTTCTTTTTAAATAGACCAACTCAGATTTTGTTTCATAACTACTGTATTCCAATTGATAAAATATCCCGCTTGGATAAAATTTGAAAAGGAGAAATGTTTATAATGAGATGTGTGGTTAAATATTGTTAGAGAGTTGAGATTGAGTGTGACTCACAGTTGCTGCCTGGCTCATGGCGATGACCCACGAATGGACAAGGGTCCTACCCAATATCTGCTCAGCTCGTACTTGCCTCTCCTCCAACACATTACTGACTTGGCTTTCATTGTAGTGAATGAAGACTGTATGCACCTTAGACAATGTTGAGCTCCCTTTTACAGCTGGAAAATATGAAAATAAATATTTGTTTACAAGTACTTGGGAACATAATAAATGATTTTAAGATAATAGAATGGTAGATCTAGGAATAGTTGGAGTATATAACATCATCTCTTTACATCTCCTATTTACATTATCAATCTATGCTAATTACACAAATAGCTCCTCAATCATCTCATCATCCTGAGTGGCCAATAGTTCTCCTTTCACGAATAGTTCCAAACTTGGATTCGTGTCTCAATTTAACAAACCCTAATCCTGAATTATAGAAAAATTCCATCACCCAGGGGTCACATGAACTAGCTAGATTTCCCATGTGCTGATACAACACACTACTGTTCTCATCTCACCCTATATTATCTATTTTTGATTAAAACTCCCAGGAGTAGAAGTGGGGGTTTAATGAAGGATGAAAAAAGAAAGTATGAATAACTCGCTTAATAATTCAGTTACGAGAAAATGTATATAACAAGAATTGTAAAGCAGGATTGGTTATACTGTATTTTTCAATTTAACTCATGATAATGGCTATATTTTGAATTTTTGAAATCCCTCTAGCCAGGCCAGATTGGAGAGGGGAGGAATTTTGAAAATTCAAAATATTTTCGTTATTATTCGTCTGATGGAAAAATAACATACAACCAAACCTATTACAAATTTAATTGTCAATAAATATTGTTACATACATATTTTCTTATCATGGGTTAACTGAAATATTTGCATGTTTTAGTTTTCAGACTTCAGTAAACCCCACTCCTACTCATATCATATGAACAATAACCTGTTGTATCATGAAGAACTTTATTTGAAGCTTAAATGGTGTTCATACCCGCACGTGGGAAATATGCTTAATTTACACATCCCCTATGCGACTGACTTTTCACTATATGATTAGTCACCCCCTAGTGTATGTTGCAATATATGACTCCATAGTTACACAATATGGTTAGTTATAATCTAGTACATATGGCACTTTATGATCAGTTGTCATCTAGTGTATGTAGCTCTGTATGATTAGTTACCATCCATTGTGCATGGAAATGTATGATTGGTTAATTACTAATATTTTGAACAATGAATATCTTTAATTACTCTATATGAATAGTTTGGGCAATTAATAACATGTAATTATTCAACACAAATAGCTTTGGCGATAAAAAAAACCTTTTATTTTCTTATACTAATAGTTTGAGTAATGAAATATTTGCAGTTATATTATACTAATTGATTGACTGCTGAAATATTCAAAATTATTAATGAAAGGTCAAACTTATTGGAGAAATACCATAAATTTACATATGTATAAGATAATTTATCAAAATAAATAGTAAGGCTTAATTTCTTGTTTGTTTTTGATTGGTAGTATATGAACGGTAAGAAATACTTCCTTAAAGAAGTAGAAGTTATGATAAATTGCTAAGTAACTTAGGAAGATGTTTAACTCCCTCTTCAAGAATATAAATGTCAAGGAAATTGCTAACTAGTAGGAAGCATAGTCCAACACAAGGCCATAGATGTAATTACTTGGAAGTTCTTCCTTCAAACAGTAATTTATAACAAATAGCACTTACGGAAACTTGCTTCAAACTTAGGTGAGTTTATATATTCTAAAGAAACTGTAGGCTCCAAAGGATATATACTGGGCAGTTGAGCTTCTGGTAGCTGAGAAGATGGCTCACATGAAGGATGAGTGTCCGCCATTAGTACGGCATCACCTGTACCAAAAATAGAAGATGAGCAACACATCCATCACCTCAATAAATAAAATTAGAGTCAAGGTAAAGCTCATACGACCACCTCACATGCTCACACACTTAAGAACTTGCTATCATCTATAGACAGAGTATAGTTTTCATTTACATTAGTAGCCCAGCAAAAGCCTAATAAACAGAGGATAGCTATCATTTACATTAGTAGCCCAGCAATCGTCTAGTAAACAGAGATTAGTTATCATTTACATTAATAGCACAGCAATCTTCTAGTAAACACAAGATAGTTCTCATTTACATTAGTAGCCCAGCAATCGTCTAGTACACAGAGATTAGTTATCATTTACATTAATAGCACAGCAATCTTCTAGTAAACACAAGATAGTTCTCATTTACATTAGTAGCCCAGCTGTCGCCTTGTAAACAAAGCATAATTCTCATTTACATTATTAGGTCAGCTATCGTCTAGTAAACAGAGGATAGCTCTCATTTACATTATTAGGCCACCTATTGTCTAGTAAACAGAGGATAGCTCTCATTTACATTATTAGGTCAGCTATTGTCTAGTAAACAGAGGATAGCTCTCATTTACATTATTAGGTTACCTATCGTTTAGTAAACAGAGGATAGCTCTCATTTACATTATTAGGCCACCTATTGTCTAGTAAACAGAGGATAGCTCTCATTTACATTATTAGGCCACCTATTGTCTAGTAAACAGAGGATAGCTCTCATTTACATTATTAGACCACCTATTGTCTAGTAAACAGAGGATAGCTCTCATTTACATTATTAGGCCACCTATTGTCTAGTAAACAGAGGATAGCTCTCATTTACATTATTAGGCCACCTATTGTCTAGTAAACAGAGGATAGCTCTCATTTACATTATTAGGTCAGCTATTGTCTAGTAAACAGAGGATAGCTCTCATTTACATTATTAGGTTACCTATCGTCTAGTAAACAGAGGATAGCTCTCATTTACATTATTAGGCCACCTATTGTCTAGTAAACAGAGGATAGCTCTCATTTACATTATTAGGTCAGCTATTGTCTAGTAAACAGAGGATAGCTCTCATTTACATTATTAGGCCAGCTATTGTCTAGTAAACAGAGGATAGCTCTCATTTACATTATTAGGCCACCTATTGTCTAGTAAACAGAGGATAGCTCTCATTTACATAAATAGCCCAGGAATCGTCTAGTAAACAGAGGATAGCTCTCATTTACATTAATAGCCTAAGAATCGTCTAGTAAACAGAGGATAGCTCTCATTTACATTATTAGGTCAGCTATTGTCTAGTCTAGTAAATAGAGGATTGCTCTAGACAATTCTGAAATGCCGATTAAAAATATTCAAACCATTTGTCTCACCAAACCATTTGAGATATTGAACATTAACCATTTATAGATGATTGAAATTGTATCAAGGCAAACGACTCGCAGATAAGCTACAGTAGAACACATATTGCTGAATACAGTACTAATTAATATAAACTAAACTCGCGGACAAATAAAACGGCGCACCTACATTTTTAAACATAATACTACATTTATCAGTGATCAGTCGTGCTACTGGTTTTATCATGACGCTATATGTACCTTGACACTTTCTTGTCAATAATCCGAAGTGGTATTAGGATCTCAAAGAATTATGTTGGAGATAAGACTGCTGAATTCTGTAATCCACGTTTCATTAGTACACGTCTGGCTCTGACAGTTCGGCGGTGATTCAAGCTAGAGGGGGTAACACACGGTACTAAACCGAGGTAAAAGAAATGCCCATAATTTTTGTTTTGAAATCGTACAGAAATTTTTTTTTTTGTTGTTTTACCAAAATTACTTTTTGTGTATTAAATTTTATTGTGTGCTTACTTCATTTATTTTTTGGGTTTTCTCTATTTTACCCAGTACCTATATAAATTCTTAGATAAAATAATAAATAAAAAAAAAAATCGGCATGATTTTTGGTATACTTAGTTGAGAAATTGTAGACGAAAATGTAGGTGCGCCGTTTTTTTTGTCCGCGAGTATATATAGGATCATCTAGTTTAAGGTATAATACACATATAAAATACATATGTGTAACAAAAAGTTTCTTAATTTAAAGTGAGTTTGGTTTGAATAGCCGCACAAATAGCAAAACAAATCTGGTAAATTTATTCAATCTCTAGATGCCATTGTTTTAACTGAAAATAAAAACAAAGCAAATGAAAGAGTAGTAAAGTGATGTCAAAAATATTTAGGCTATTCTTTTAAGTATAAATATACTCACAATAGGAAAATTCGGCGTTGCATTATAAAAAAAAAAAGAAACATGACATGATAGAGCAGAGAAGTTTTCAGATTTGTAATTAGCATGAAAAACTGCATTAGAAAAAGTAAACATCACGCCAGATATCAATGGTTTGTTTATCAGTGTTGTTGTATTAACATATATACTTAAATAATTTTGCTCAGATAATTATCTTAATTATAACAATGTTACTCTGTTACAATACTGCTATATACAGTGCTGGGTTGCAAATCAGCTTCATATATATACTCGCAAAGGGGAAAAACAGGAAATAGTTAATTATAATAATCATTTAATTTATATGCAATTTTTCTATATCACTATTCTCTATCTTCAAGCCTAGATATTCAAGTCTGCCTATTGTATTACTCTTCAAGCCTAGATATTTATTGAGGTGAATGCCATTTACAGAATCGTTTTACATTCACTCTGTATTATGATTAGACTAAATTTAAATATAAACCAACCTGTGACAGAGAAAAGAATTTGTTGACCAGATGAACTTGTAAATGGAACAACAAATTTAGGAGAATTGATGAGAGCCCGTTGCCCGAGGAGTTGTGGACTATATGATGAACACAAGTGAAGAAGCCTGTTTGCAAGAAGGTAGCTGAAACAATGGATCTGAGTCAGCAGCTGCCATTCATATAGCTGTATATCACATTTATCACTAGTTACTTAATTCACTGCAAAATATTAGTCGTTTATTGAATTTTATGATGGAATACACCAACTGTAAATAATTACTCAATAATTTATTATATGAGAGAAAAGTTGGTAACTGCCCAGACTCAAACCAGTACATCTGAGTTATTTAAAAAAATAGAATTAACAAAGATATGATAAATTCTGAGACAAAAGCCATTTGAACAAACATTCCAAAATGCAAGATATTCGTTTAATTAACATGGCACAACAGTTTTTTTTTATTTTATTTTAGAAGTTTTATTATTTAATGAGAATGTTGGCCCACAGCCAAGGACTGCCAGACGGGGGGCCAAGTGCCCATCCCAATGTGTTGTAATGGTGCTATGAATGATACACCTTTATTTAAGTGGCTAACAAATTGTCTCACGATAATGAGTGGACAAGGAGAACAGATACAAGTCGAACCTCATAGCTCAGTAGTAGCACAGCTAAATAAAATTGTGAGTGGGGTGGGATGAACTTGTCACCTTTAGCATAGTAATTCAGTACTTATCCATTTGACCATTACTTTTACCCCCCCCCATTTTATTTGTCAATGCCCAACTGTTCTCCAAAAATATTGAATAAAAAAATGGCTAAACATCCTAACCATGCATGCCAAACTTGTTTCAAATTAGATTAATCATGGTAAAGAATAAAAGTGTGATTTATGAAAAGAGAGAAAACCTCCTGAGAGTATAAGAATTCTTGTCTAAAGTATTGATGATAAAAATGTGTAGGCAAAATAAAATTAAAAACATCCTATACAATTAGGTTGAATCATTGAGGAGTAAAATGAAAAATAAATATGATGAAATATCATTACTATTATTTATTAATGCCCACGTTTTGTTAATATGGCTAATTGGGACAGGTTACAACCCTTTTCTAGCCAGGGTCAGAATAAGCATTTTATTTAATGAGTTTGCCACTAATTAAATTCCCATTGCTCAAGCGGGAACCAAACTCACAACTCAAGGTTTACCACGTGATATTAAGGCCACCCTTTAACTTACATAGCTAATCGGAGCCCAATATTATGAAATTGACTAGCTAAGAGCCAGGTTACTTTTTTTTTTATTTTTATAAAAAAATGGCTCTAGTAATTTTTTTGGTTTCTTTTTCAAGGATCATTTTGGAGCTATGTTGCTTGGAAATATAAGAGGGGCTAATTAGCCTACTAAAGAATAAATTATGGAAATGAACGTGTAACTACTTACTTTCTTCGCTTGTCTGTGATGCCATAATCTCTTGGAAATATCCATGCTTCCCTCGAAGGGTCATGTCGACGTGGCAATTTTTCCTGAGTTGCATCGTATAACAGCGATGACCTTATACACCTACCAATAAATATAACAAAGTGTAACATGATCTTGTTTTCATCTTATATTACTTAAAGCAAAATGTGTATATGGAAATATTGTAAAGGTGGTTAAAGACTTCCAGGAATAAGGGTAATAAGACCACAAATTTGTAGATCTTCAGAATGTATCTTTAAAGGCTTAGCACTTTCAACAATTTATATTCTCATTTTAACAAACTAACAAAATTAAGTTTTACAAACAATAAAAACTATAATAAATAAGGAGTTTGGTCTCCAATCACCCACAACTTCCTCCACTCCATTTACCAATTCTTTCATACCATTCGCCCATCCCTCAACTCCATTCACCACTTCCTCCACTCCATTTGCCAATCCTTTCACTCCAGTCACACATCCCTCAACTCCATTCACCACTTCCTCCACTCCATTTGCCAATCCTTTCACTCCATTCACCACTTCCTCCACTCCATTTACCAATTCTTTCATACCATTCACCACTTCCTCCACTCCATTTGCCAATCCTTTCACTCCAGTCACACATCCCTCAACTCCATTCACCACTTCCTCCACTCCATTTGCCAATCCTTTCACTCCAGTCACACATCCCTCAACTCCATTCACTACTTCTTCCACTCCAGTCACACATCCCTCAACTCCAATCACCACTTCCTCCACTCTATTTGCCAATCCTTTCACTCCAGTCACATATCCCTCAACTCCATTCACTACTTCCTCCACTCCATTTGCCAATACTTTCACTCCAGTCTCACATCCCTCAATTCCATTCACCACTTTTTCCACTCCATTTACCACATTCTTCTCTCCATTATTATTATTTATTAACGTCCACTTTTTGCAACTAAGGCTAATTGGGACGAGTTATCTACAGGTTACCACCCTTTCCTAGCCAGGGTGGGATTTAGGATGTTATTTAATGAATTTCGTCCCTAAGTAATTTCCTTTGTGCAGGCAAGAATCGAATTCGCCACTCTAGTTTTACCATGTGAGATAAAGGTCAACACTTTAACTCACATGGCTAACCTGAGCCCCCTTCTCTCCATTCGCCAATTCTTTCGGTCATCCCTCAACCCATTCACCACTTCCTCCACTCTATTCGTCAATCTTTTCACTCCTTTCGCCCCTCACTCAACTCCATTCACCAATTCCATTACTGCAGTCTGCCATCCCTCCTCTCCATCCATCAATTCCTACAATCCTTTCGCCAATCCCTCAACTCCATTCACTACTTCCTCCGCTCTTATTTGCCAATCCTTTCACTCCATTCACCAATCCCTCAACTCCATTCGCTAATCCCTTCATTCCATTCACCAACCCCTCCACTCCATTTGCCAATCCCTTCATTCCATTCGCCAATCCCTCCACTCCACTTGCCAATTCCTCCACTCCATTCGCTAATCCCTCCACTCCATTTGCCAATCCCTTCATTCCATTAGCCAATCCCTCCACTCCATTTGCCAATCCCTTCATTCCATTAGCCAATCCCTTCATTCCATTCACCAATCTCTCTACTTCATTTGCCAATTCCTTTACTCCAATCCCCTATCCCTCCTCTAAATTCACCAACCCCTCCACCCCATTCACCAATCCATCCACTCCATTCATCAATCTAAACCACATCTCACTCACCACTAGTTCAGCCAATAAATTTATTCTTCATGATAATGGATTTTTTTTAAAGCATGCAATGTCTTTTCATGGAGAAAATAAATGAAATATTACCTTTTGATTAATTTGTCTTGGAGCGGGGATTGTTCTTGGAGTGGTATATCTTTATTACTTGCTAAGAGATGTGAGTCGAAGAGAAGCGTGTTAGTCAATAATTGAGCTTGAGGGAGTCCTTCAAGGAGAATAGTATCATCTCCATATGTCAGGCACCGTCCTCTATCATCAACATCAAGCACCTCCTCTTTCTTCTTATCTTTCCAACCACTCAACGATTTAACAAAACTGCCACTATATTAATAATAATAAAAAAATAATTGTATTAATCCTAATTGTGAAATCTATAAACACCTATATAGATTTTATACATATAAATGGATATTAATTATACTAATTTTAATAAGTAAAAACTAATAAGATCTATATAGATTTCATACGTGTAGACATGTATAAATACATTATTGGTATAGATGAATATATATTTTATAGGCATATACATGTGAATAGATTTTATAGGTATGAATAAAGTGTATTTATTTACATTAACATAAAAGAATAGGCCAAATATTTATGTTTTCTATAAGAAGTTTTCTAATATTATGTCAATTAATTTCTTTACATATTTCTTTAATGCGTATCGTTATAAAATTAGCTCAAATTTGATGAATACATTTAATTTAATATAATCCATCAATTTAAATAATCATATATAATATAGTTTCATTAATTATATTCATACAACTCTACTTGCAAATTTATTAAAGGATGACAATCTTTATAAATGATTAGAAACTCGTCCAACTTTAAAGATAGAATGCAACTATCATAAATTATTCTTTGAACGATTTTTATGACAAATATTTTGAGTCTTATTTAATAATTGAAAATTTTTGATAGTATTCATCTAGTGAATAAATATATCCTTCAGAAACGAAGTTCTTATATTAATTTTTAATGGATTTACCATGTTTGGGCAGAACGTTAAAGAGTTTTACTCCTAAAAATATGCTTTTTTCAAAATATTTATGTTTTTGATTAGGGGTTTGAAGCCCTCTTATAGTCTTGTATATTGGTGTAGGCATATATATAGGTTTTATAGGTATAGACATGTATATAGATTTTGAATGTATCTTTGAGGAATGGAAAAATGTTCTGAATAATGAAAGTGAATAAGTGAGGAGAAAGAATAAAGGAGCTACGTTTAATGAGTGATGATATGGTAGTTCAGTGTAGAAGGTAGGCAAAGCTGAGATTTGGTGAAGGGGGAGGGCTACCCATAATATTTGCAGCATTAGAAACATATAAATATTGTCTTGTTAGGTTTATTTTCCTTGATATATGAAAGAATTTGACAGAAACTACTCTATTATAAAGATTTAAATCATCTGCAACTCTAGCAACACCAACTTCGATTCAAATTAAGGGTCCTTTCTAGAAGAGGGCTGCCACTCTGAAAACGTACTTTATTTTCATTAATGTTATAAAATCATGATGTGTGTGTATATATATATATATATATATATATATATATATATATATATGTGTGTGTAGATACATATAACTTCATCATGGCAAACGACCATTTCCATCAGAGAATTTTTGATCTCAAAATGCATTACTGTTGTTCCTCAACCCTCCCTATTGACCTGATTTGAGGCCTTATGACTTTTTCCTTTTCCCAAAATTGAAACATGTCCTAAAAGAATGTCAATTTGGAACTATAGACAGCGTTCAAAAGGCAGTGACAGACTAGTAAAAAGCCATACAACTTAAATACAACCAGCACTGTCACCAAGAGTTGGATAACGACCCTGCCGTGTATAGCTGCCCGAGGGGACTACTTTGTGGGGATAACATTGTTGTTAGAAAATAATAATAGTTAGTACAAAACCAGTCTAATTACTTTTTTCACAGACCTTGCATGTGCTTGTGTGTGTATGTATAAATGTATATTTTGATTCATATGAAATTTATATTTCTGTGAATTCATTTGGTATTGCAGAAACAAGGGAGATATCTGTTCAACACAATCAGGAAGGACACTAAATTATATTGGCCTCCTGAAGAATAAAATTTAATCCTTTATCTGTGTTTGTAATTATGACTAAAGTTTTTCACGCAGGGGCTGCGTAAACTAAGGAGATTTCCCACGTGGTTTTATAATAGATACATCTACATATTGGTAACACAACACCACCGTGGATATTAAGTGAATAAATACAAACAGTTATGAGAAATCTTTCTGACAAACCAATATATATATATATATATATATATATATATATAATTATTTTCTTTAACTAGGTAGGATCGATGGACATTCGAAGGAATTTTTTAAAATTGTGTCATGAGTAAAACCTCAATAGCATATTTCCCTTAAGGAAAGTCTGCGGAAACAAAAGCTAGCTGATTTACATATTGATCACTTGTAACGCAAAATTAATATAAAATTAATATTCTTAGCTTCATTTACTCAAGTTGAGAATAAATTAAGTGACGATTTGCATTGTCAAAAGTGCTATAGAGAAATAACAATAATTACATGTCTCTGTCCAGAGGTTTTTCTTTAATCAAATCAACAGCCTTTTCAAAAGCAAATCCCTTTTCTTTCATAGCTTTTAAGGATCCGTTTTCATAAATGATTTTCTTCCCCTGAACTTTCCAATGATCGCGAAACATTTTGCCAACATGCTGTTGGAAAAGTACATTGGTCAGCTTCATATTTAGTAAGAAATGAGTTAATTTAAGAGTCACATAAATCTGAGGGGAAGAGAGCGGGACATAGGATAACCTACACTCACGTGGGGAGGCTTCCAACACTAAATGGTTATCCTCAACACCTGCCTACGTACAATTTATTTTACGTTCTTTAGACATTTCCACTTTTCTTTTCTTACAAAAATACTAATTTTAAAGTATTAATTCCAAATTTCAAAGTCGTATTATGTACAAATAAACTTAATTATGAAACTAATATAGTAAATTAGTTTATTATTATTTACGCGCACTTTATGCTACTAAGGCTAACTCAACGGGTTATCTACAGATTACCATTCTTTTCTAGCCAGAGTGGCCCAAGGAGTTTATTTTATGCGTCCGGCCACGCGAGTAAATTGATATTGTTAAATTGGAAAGCTCAGTAAATAATTATTAATTAATCGAATTGTTTCACTAAATAATATCGTCCAGTATCTCTGCCCCTCAACATATAATATACAATTAATATCGTCCAGTATATGTGCCCCCTCAATATATAGTACAGAATTGATATTCTGTCACTTACCTCTGCCCCCCCCCCCCCTCAACATATAGTTTAACAATTAATATAGGCAGTACCTCTGACCTTTCTCTCTCAAGATAAAGTTTATAATTAACATCGATCCGTACCTCAGCTCCCCCTAAACATATAGTGTGGAATTTATATATTTTACTTATATTCCTAGATATATTTTTTAATTAACTTTGGATTTAGTTTATGGTTTAAGGATCAATTGGTCCTCGGTTCTTTTGGTTTTAGTTATGAATATAAGATATTTAGTGTATTATACTTGATACCAAATAATGGTGACAATGGGAGGTAGTCAAATTTTGGAGTTAAGGGGACAATTCCATTGAATTTGATGGGGGGGGGGTGTAGAAGAATCAGCTGTTGGCTTTGTTTACCTCGCGACGTCAAGCCTGGAAGGTTATAGTAACCTCCCCCTCTATCTCCTGTCTACTATATACTCCCCAGTTTACTCTATACTATAAACTATATGTTGACTGCTGCCTGCTAATGGCTTGGTTCGGTGAAGGGCTGTCGTCCCTCAAAGGGCAACTCTCCAACTTAGCAAAGGGAGTACTGCAAGAAGAAGAAGCAAACTATGGCCAGCCTAACTCAGGCATGTTATTCATAATATCATCATTAGTTTAGATATATTTTCAGTTTTACACAAGTCTTACACTATATTTACCATTACAGAGAGGTTGCCAGACGCTTCTTCCACTGCTCAGCCAGTTACAGCTACAGTACGTATATTAATACATATTTACATTCCTTCCATCATTATAAGTTCATTCCTTCAAGGAACATTTTATTCACATTCTTTATTTAATTTAACCCTAAACACTGCTCCTTCTACCTGCCATGTTGTCATATGCGGTAGGGTTTCATATTCAGGAAGCAACATCATCTAACATTGATCCTAGTGTTATAAGCTATTTTCATTAGAATATTTTGATAGGTTTTGCTTATTGGCATGATGTATTCATTGCTTTCTCTCTATCCTAATAGTAGAAGTTGGGCTAGTTGACAACTCTCGTATTCCATTTTACTATTCAGCCGTGAGATCTATGTCTATGGGAATAGATAGGTTCTTTGCTTTCTCTCTCTCCGTGTTGCAGAACCCTGTCTTTTTGACAGCTCCCTCATTACTTGTTATCATTTAGACTTGAGTTATTTGTCTCTGTGAAGATGTAGGTTCTTTGCTGTCTCTTATCAGTGTTGTCGAACACAGGCTATTAGACAATTACTTGTTACCTTTCAGCAGTGAGATATTTGACTCCCTGGGTTAAAAGGTTATTTGCTTTCACTGTATTCAAGTAGCAGAACACTGTCATTTTGACAGCTCTCTGATTACTTGTTACTATTTAGCATTGAGATATTTGTCTCCCTGAGTAGATAGGTTCTTTGCTGTCTCTTATCAGTGTTGTCGAACACAGGCTATTTGACAGCTTCCTCACTACTTGTTACCATTCAGCAGTGAGCTATTTGTTCCCTGAGCTGATGCCATCTTTACTCTATATTTTGAGCTCTGGGTCAACTTTTTCATCAAAAAGATCATGTCATACTAAATTGTTCTTGTCTCTGATGGCTTATTATTATTATCTTTTCCATCCTTTTTATACCATATATCTTAAAAAATATCAAACATGGATATCTTTCTCTTATGTGAATATATTCAGTATAGAATACCATTTAATGAAGAGAGCTAACAAATGAAATGTAATCTAGATCAACAGCCTAAAAAAACTGACTTTGTTTCAAACTTTCCTGTGCTTCCAGCATTTAATACATTAAATAACCTGATTCTTGTTTGTTAGATCTTTTTAATTGTTTTATGGTGGGAACTTTGAGAACTTAATAGTATTATAAAAGCTGATACTTACTGCTATTCTTTTATTATTCAAGAAAAGGCAATAAATAATTTGTTGTTTTTTTGTGCTCATATTTATTTCTGATTTTATAATACAGTCAACAATGTTTGGTGAATTGTTCTGATATGAAGAGTGCTATAGGATTTTTTTATTATAAAGAATTTATATCTTCTTTGGAGAAGTTATATATAATCAGCTGTTAATAAATAATGTTTTAGTTTTGGTCTTATAATCATTGTGGTAACATTCATTTTACGTTTATAACATGGCACAGTCGGTAGGATAATAAGTCAAAAGGTTCATTTTCTTCTTGGAAATGTGTATTGAACATAAATCTGTCAAATGCTACATTTGAACGAGGATTCGGAACTTATCAATGGCGGCGTCAATGACTATTATAACTAAGACTATCTACATCAGTCAACGGTAAAGTAGCCACAACACAAGCTGCTCCAGGACCCATCATGTACCTTGGAAGTGATAATTTTACCCTGCCTGGAGATTCATCTTATCCAGTTCCATTCTGTAGCAACCTCTCCTTCAAGACATAAATTAGGGGGTAGCTTAACAATTTCTTGTACAAAATCGGATTGCGCCATGTTATTATATGGCAAGACGACCTTACTTTACTTAATGCAATTAAATTTTGTCGGGTAAGTGTGCAGAGTAGGCTTTAAGTAGAGAAGCTTAGTTCCACCTTGCAAAATGTTTCCAAAGGACGTTCTAGAGCTAATAACTTTAAAACTGGAGCAGTCTCTTTTTTCAATGTTCCAGTTGTCAGTGTATGCATGGACCACACCAATGCCCTGCATTTGGGAAACTCTTCGGGAACTGTGGATTGAAAAATCATTTCACTTCTGGTTTTCAAATAAAATAAAATCTATTGATGAGGGATCAAGTACTGTGGATGGGGATTCAAATTTAAATTGTTGGACAGTTCAGACAAATCTCAATGCTAAATCTAATTTTTGGTCTCATACTGGTAGAGGATGTCATAATAAAGTACAAGCTAGACACAGGATCTGATATTAGTGCAATGCCACTAAAAATGTTCAAAAGAATCAGTAAATCACCCAGTATTGAACCCAAAAGTACATGTTGTTGGGAGGTTTCAATGAGTCTACATCAAACCAGTTGGGAAGGCTACTTTGAAATGTGTATATAAAGAAAAGGTTAGATGTGACATTCTGGATTTTCGGGTTAAGAGTTATCTTGTTGTAATTGACCACATCTCCCATAGGATAGAGCTACAACCCATTCCCAACAAATCATCTGCAAGTTTAATTGATCAATGGCAAGAAGTTTTTACACGTTTTGGATATCCCAAAATAACTATAGGATATAACAACCCATTTTTTTCATTCCAGTGCAAATCATTCTGTGAACGTAAAAATATGGCTTTAATCATGAGCACTCCACACTAACCAAAAAGCAATGGAAAGCCAAAGAAAGCTGTTGGAATTTATAAGAACATCCTAAAGAAAAGTTAAAGGATAGAAATCATCCTAGGGAGTATTTATTTGAATACAATAACTCACCACTTCCTGGTCTACACTGTTTCTCCCTCAGAGCCTGAACAGTCGTGCTCTAAGATCAGAGTTACCAATGTCTGGTGAAATTCTTGAGCCCATAGTTCAAACCAATGTAAGGGCTCTTCTTGAAATTAATCAAGGCATCACCAAGGATTATCATGTCCATCATCGACTTAGAAAGGAAACCTTATTTAAAGAAGGAGATGCAATTGTTTCGAACAAGGAGTGACTGGCACTGGGAAAAGGGAAGAGTTAAAAAGAAGGTAGAAGAGCCAAGAAGCAACTGGATCTGCTGACAGAAGCTGCTGAGACAGAACAACTCCCAGATGAAGAGTTTGATGACGAAGGTGAACACCAAGTACTCAAGTACCTCCGGAGATCTGCTGCTCTTCCCCTGCACCTCTGAGGACAACTCTCTGGATCTGCCTCCAGCCAGGCCTGGCTCATCTCCATGTTCAGTCGTCCTATCAAGCCTCCGGACTGTCTCAACCTTTGATTCAGTCTTCGGGGAAGGTGTTATAGGAGTTCTTTGTTATAAAGAATTTATATCCTCTTTGGTGAGATTATATATAATTAGATATTAATAAATAAAGTTTTAGATTTGGTATTGTAATCATTATGGTAACATTCATTTTAAGATTATAACAAAGAGCACATAACTTAATTAATCTTGAAATTAAAGATTTTATCCAGGCTTCGTCAATAAATAAAAACAATTATTTCTGAGTCTTTTGTCTAAATAAATTAGAATATAATAAAATTGGCCTTAATTGAAGCTATTCTAAATTTTATGAAGGACCCAACTAATTTAGACAAAATTCAGTATTTAAATTTTTACATTAGCCTGGAAAACTTCCTTGAAAACCTAGTAAAGTCAGGGAAAACCATTGTGCTATTTGAGCCCTGCCATTCCATGCTGCTATTCAGCTGTGAGATATTTGTCTTCTTGAGTAGACATGTTCTTTTCATTTTCTCTATACCTCTTCAACTTACAACTCCCTGATTACTTATTAGCATTCAGTGGAGAAATAGTTGCCTCTCTGATTGTGATCTTCTTTGTTTTCTCTGTCTATCCATGTAGCAGTACATGGCTAGCTGACTGCTCCCTTATGAATTGTTACTATTCAGTAGAGAGATATTAGACTCTCTGAGTAGAGATGTTCTCTGCTTTCTCTCTATATAAGTAGCAGGGCAGGGCTAGTGGACTGCACCCTGATTGCTTGTAACCATTCAATGGAGAGTTATTTTATTTCTGATGTTCTTTGCTATTCATACTCTTTCACACTCTTCCACAATCTCTCTCTCCCTCTCTCTCTCACACACACACACACACACACACACACACACACACACACACACACACACACACACACACACACACACACACACACCACACCACACCACACCACACCACACCACACACTTATTGGATGAAATCAGACCAGTGGGAAGAGGGGGGATATCGAAAATTCGACATATCTCCGTTACTATACATCGGATCGAAACAGTATATAGAACCAATCTTATTGCAAATTAAATTTACTATAAATATTGTTATAAACATTTTTTCTCTATCTTGAATCTTAACTGAGATATTTCCTTTTTTATTGTGCGTGTGGATAACGGACGAGAAGAGATCGGTTATTGTCTTAAGTTTCCGGATTAGTTCGGCCGTCCCCGTAACTGTCGGCTCTCGTGTAAGCTTCTAACCGTTCTTGTGGTGTAAGCTTTTACTTTGTGAGATATACGCAAATAGTTTCTGTTCATCCGCCCCCCCCCCGTCGTCAGTTGGTGGACTATTAAAATTTAAATTATTCTGATTCATTATAAATTGCAGTACAAGATATAGTAAAGAGTTTGCACTACAGTTAATGTGTTATATTCAGATATATATCAGTAATTGTTTTTCTTTCCATTGAAGAATATGTCTATCTGTATCTGTTCAGCTCTGACTAGCTGGCAGACCTATTTGTTTACAATTCAGAAACCGTTTCCGTTGGGAGCTTATTAAAATTAACTGAAAGGATTCTCATTACCGTTTGCATTTACTCACGGTGGTGTTAAGCGTTAGCATTACACAGATTTCTGCATCGTAAAACTTCACTTTGGAAATCTGGTTACTTTACGCAGCCCCTGCGTGACGGACTTTTTTTTTTCTCTTTTAAGACACACACTCGCCCTCCCACACATTCTCGTTCACAATCCCACATGCTCTCAGCCACACTTCCAAGCTCGTACTCACGCACACACACACACACACACAAAAGTCCTCAGACTTTGTTGTTTTTTTTTTTTAGCAGATTTCCCTTCAGGGAAATCAGCTATTGAGGTCGTACTCATGACGCGATTTTCGAAAAATTTCTTCAAATGTCCATCGATCCTACCCAGGAGATGACGAAAATGAGGTCCGTTCAAAATTATATATACATATATATATATATATATATATATATATATATATATATATATATATATTTGTCTGTTAACGCTCTAGCGGTCGCAATTTTTGTTTGATCGTTACGAAACTCGATATTTAACCGTTTTATGTAAAAAGACAGATCAAGTTCGTTAATGGCTGAAATCGGACCAGAGGGAGGGGTGTTTAGAGGGGGATTTTCGAAAATTCAAGATATCTCCGTTATTATGCATTGGGGCAAAAAATTGTATATAACCAATCTAGTTGCAAATTAAATTTACTATTAATATTGTTATATACGTTTTTTCTCTATCTTGAATACTAACCGAGATATTTGCATTTTTTAGTTTTCAGCAAACCACCACTTCTACTCATGTTACGTAAACAATACTCTGCTACATAATAAATCACATTATTGGAAGTTTAAATACCAACAATTGTATTCAAGAGACCTTTATTATACGAGATACATGCAAATATGCCCTGATGACCCCCCCCCCCATCTTAAAGTTTTGGACTACTAAAATTTTATTGATTGTGATAACAATTATTCTGACTCATTATAAATTACACTAGTAGATATAGTAAATAGTTCTCAATAAAATGAATGTGTTATATTCAGATATATTTCAGTAATTGTTTTTCTTTCCGGTCTGAGGCAGGCCGACCCGTTTGATTACATTTCTAACCTAACGCTTCCTGTCGGCAGGTTATTGAAATTGGATGAAACATTTATTTCCGTTTGTATTTATTCACGGTGTTGTTGTGTTAGCAGTTTGCATATTTATCTATCTATCTATTTATTACCAAACTTTACGAGGGAAATCTGCTTAGTTTACGCAGCCCCTGCGTGACGGACTTTTTTTAATACACATTTTAGTGTGTTTGGAACGGAATAATTTCAGATAAGAGTGGGTGGTTTTGGATTAGAGTAACGTTGGTTATATGTGGTGATATGGGTGTTTGCTGTCAGCTGCTCGAGTGCAAGGCAAACAGACTGGATTATGAAATATTGCCATCTGGCACAAGATATGGAAGGCACCTGTCCATCCCACTCTAAATCCTCCAGTTGTTCACCGATCTTTTGCTGATAACAAACCACATGAGGGTGGGAGGGGGGAGTTAATATTTGCATTCAGAATTGTCCCATTTATCACTAAATAACTAAGACCACAAGTCAGCTTTATTAGTTTTCATGATCGGGGCGTACATGTTATATCGCAATACTAATCAGGAAAGAGTATTGATAGATCACTAATTTGCCCGTCGTCGTTGATTGCTTGAAATACAAATGGTCTCCCTGTTAGAATTAAGAATATTAAGATTTGATCAACCTATGTACGAAGTTATTTACAAGCTATTGAAATTTGCCAATATGGTGATCAGCGCCGGACTGGCCTGGTCGCGGGAGGTCGGCAAATGCCGAAGGCCCACGCCCTAAGGGGCCCCACGGGAAGTTAATGGATTGATTAACTTTATTATTAATTAATACCCCAAATAATACTTATTTGCATTTGTAAATACATCGCTGATACATATTTCTATTAGCAAATGTTACGATTGCATTTTGCACTTAATTTAATCTTACAGATTTTTTAATAATTGTTAATATTTTGTAAGGAACTAATGTCCTGAATTATTATTACAGGTAAATCTAGATTTATTAATTTTTGTAATAGCTTACAATCTTGCAATAAATATTTGTGTTTTTTTATAATCTCAAAGTTATCAGCTACTTATTTTATTAATTTAAATTAAACATATTCATATTAAAAACGTGCTAGGTAAGGGTATTGTGTATATTTGTAACTGAATAAGAAATTTACCGTGCACATTTTCGTTTTGGAAACTAAAGATCAGGTTCGTCCGAAACTGAAATCCGACCAGTGGGAGAGCAAGATTTTGGTAATTCTCGATACCTTCGTTATTATGCGTCGGATCGGAAAATTGCATAGAATAAATTTTATTGAAAATAAAACGTACTATAAATATTGTTATATACAGTTATTCTATTATTAATGGGGTGGGATATGGGAGGGGGGTATTTTGAAAAAAATCAAAATATCTACCTTATTATGAGTAGTATCGCAAAATGTTAAGGACCAATCTTGTTAAGCTATTGATGCTCTGCAATTGTTGCTTTATACATTTTTTCTTACAAGTATGTAATGCCGAACAGGGTTCTTGTTGTGACGTTAGTTCAGACGAGTCAGACTGGAAGCAGTTGTCAGGAGTGTTGTATCTGGATCACAGGTAATGCTCAAGGTACGCGACGTAACTACAAACCTCTCGAAATGTTATAAGATTAGCGTGCGTCTTTCAACATTATAGGTAAACAGATATGGCGGGAACTTGGTAGTCCAACGTTAACGGAAACACCAAACCTGGTCGCATACACAGGCTTACCCATCGAGACCCTGGGTAAAACGTCGGTCCAGGTGGACGCTTTTGAAAAAAGAAAGTTCTACCCGTAACTGTTATTTTGAAAAATCATACACCTCTGTTGGGGTTGGATTGAATATTAGAGACTTTGCAAATTGTGTCAGACGGGAAGACCCTTGTATCCGGATCTTCCACCCTATTTGGCAATTCCACCGTAACCTTGGTCATGTAGATTTTGCAGGACCCTTCGAAGGGAAGTACTGGCTATTGGCGATTGACGCAACAACTAAATGGCTCGAATTCGTACCACTTAACACTATAACCACGGTAAAAAAAAACCGTTGAAGCATTAATATTCACTCGTTTTGAGTTTCGGAAAATTATTGTTTCAGACCACTGCCCACAGCATACATCTATTATGTTTCTCCAACTCTGTGAGCAACAAGATACGGCACGTTTTATAATCCCCTTATCACTCCAAGACTACGGTTTGGCAGAACGAGCCGTTAGAACGTTCAAAGGGTGCTTTTCTGCTTCCAAATCTGCAGGTAGTCAGATTGTAGGGTTAGCCGAGTTTCTCCTTACATTCCGCACAGCACCACAGAAGATCACGAAACGTACATGATTTTCGCCCGGGCTTTGCGAAAGCGTTTCAACGTATTTAAACCTTCCGCGATTACCGATGTGCTGTAAGGACTCGGCAAACAGAAACGTGGACACAAAAGTGCTTTGAAGAAGACGAACCAGTGTGGGTGTCTATGCCACCTGAGAAGAATCTGGTTAAGTGGAGGAGGCTCATGAAGAGGACTGGAGTAGTTAGTGACCTGTGCAGTGGAAGTTGACTGTAATGTAATGACTGTATTGGGGGAGGAATGTTGGATGTATTATTAAAACATATGTTTTATTAGATACTAGCTAAGGTAACCGGCTTCGCACGGGAAATCATTGGAGGCTGAATGATCACGGATTTTTTTTGGGGGGGGGGGGGCTACTTATTTACAATACAATATTTTTAAATTTTCCCTTCTCAATGATTACTCAATATACACTCGAGTACGGCGTGCTGGGGATATTTTAATAATAAAAGTATTTGTTATGTACTTAATTCTACACAATATTTTTATATTACCCGTTTCCAGTGCATGCATCTTTTAGCAGATTTCCCTTAAGGGAAATCAGCTGTTGAGGTCGTACTCATGACGGAATTTTTTCTTCAAATGTCCATCGATCCTACCTAGTAGATGACGAAAATGAGGTCCGCTCAAAACTGTGTATATATATATATATATATATACTAGCTAAGGTACCCGGCTTCGCCCGGGAATTCATTTGAGGCTGAATGGTGATGGTATTTTTTCGGCAAGACTTTACTTTGCACAATATTTTGACATTTCCCCGTTTCAGTGTTTAGGGTTAGTACCCGTAGTTGGTTTGGAATAGAAAATGAAATATCGCGAATTTTTATTTCAGGCCTCCCTTATAACCCCCACTCCCGTTATAACATAAACATTTTAATATAGGTTATTACCATGTAAGAATTAATGCTAATTTATATATTCTGAGTTGTTCGAATCGGTTCAACCGTTGGTGTCCAATAAAATAGTTGACTCCCGCTTTAGCTTTTAGTGTATACTTCGTTTATAATTTTTTATACAACAAAAGTGAATATAACAAAAGTTACTTTAAATAACAAACTAAACAACTTTTGTCATGTGAATATTTGCAGAAAAACCAATAGAAAACAAAATACCGATATTTTTAATTTCAGGCCTCCCTTATAACCCCCACTCCTGCCCGTCCCTAGAAATGTTAGTATAGCTTATTATAATGAAGGCGTTAGTACTAATTCACATACCGAGTTTGGTTTAATTCGGTTGAGTCTTTAGTGCGAAATAAAATTGTGGACTCACGCTATAGTTTATAGCATATAACTCATTTATGCTTCCGTATATGGCAAAAGTGCATATAACAAAAGTTACTCTAAATAACAAAATAAACAACTTTTGTTATGTGCATATTTGCGGAAAAAGCAATAGGAAACGAAATATCGCTATTTTTAATTTCAGGCCTCTCTTATAACCCTCACTCCTGCCCGTCCCTAGAAATGTTAGTATGGCTTATTATAAGGAAATCGTTAATACTAATTCACATAGCGAGTTTGGTTTAGTTCGGTTGAGTCTTTTGTGCCAAATAAAATTGTGGACTCCCGCTATAGTTTTTAGCGTATAACTCATTTATACTTCTGTATACGGCAAAAGTGCATAGAACAAAAGTTACTCTAAATTACAAAATGAACAACTTTTGTTATGTGCATATTTGCTGAAAAAGCAATAGGAAATGAAATATCGCTATTTTTAATTTTAGGCCTCCATTATAACCCCCACTCCTGTTCGTCTTAGAGAATATTAATATAGCCTAAAGTCTAAATTGGGCTAGTAGTAATATACATACCAAGTTTCATAAAATTCGGTTTAGCCGTTTATGCGTGAAAAGGTAACAAACAAATAAACAAACAAACAAACAAACAAACAAACAAACAAACAGACACCAAAGAAACAAAATGTAGTTATGGTGTCTATGACATGTGAAACGAAAAGTTATCGTGAAATTTCACGAAAAAAATCAATGTACAGACAGAGGTTACAATTTTATATATATACTAGCTCAGATACCCGGCTTCGCCCGGGAATTCATCTGAGACTGAATGGTGATGGTATTTTTTAGCAGGCTTTACATTGCACAATATTTTGACATTTACCCGTCCTAGTTTTTAGGATTGATACCCATCTTTGCCGTGGATTTGCTAATAATAGAATTATTTGTTCGATAAGGCTTCACAGTCTTCGATATTTTTATATTCCCGTCTCTTATACATGTAAATATGGTGAATTTTTATTTCAGGCCTCCCTTTCGAACCTAAAAATTTTAATATAACTTATAATCATGAAAGAATTAATGCTAATTGACATACCGAGTTTTGTTAAGTTCGGTTCAGCCGTTAGTGCCCGCTAAAGTTTTAACGTATAACTCATTTATAGTTAGGTATACGACAAAAATGTATATAACAAAATTTACTCCAAATAATAAAATAAACAACTTTTGTTATGTTTATATTTGCGGAAAAACCAATAGGAAACGAAATATCGCTATTTTTAATTTCAGGCTTCCCTTATAACCCCCACTCCTGCCCGTCAATAGAAATGTTGGTATGGCTTATTAAAATGAAGGCCTCACTGCTAATACACATACCGAGTTTTATTTAGTTCGGTTGAGTCTTTTTTGGCAAATAATATTGTTGACTCCCGCTATAATTTTTAGCGTATAACGCATTTAAACTTTGGTATACGACAAAAGTGTATATAGCAAAAGTTACTCTAAATAACAAAATAAACAACTTTTGTTATGTGCATATGTACCGAAAAACCAATAGAAAACGAAATATCACTATTTTTAATTTCATGCTTCCCTTATAACCCCCACTCCTGTTCGTCTCAGAGAAAATTAATATAGCCTAAAGTCTAAGTTGGGTTAGTAGTAATATACATACCAAGTTTCATAAAATTCGGTTCAGCCGTTTATGCGTGAAAAGGTAACAAACAAACAAACAAACAAACAAACATACACGAAAGAAACAAAATGCAGATATGGTGTCTATGACATGTGAAACGAAAAGTTATCGTGAAATTTCGCGAAAAAAATCAATGTACAGACAGAGGTTACAATTTTATATATATATATATATATATATATATATATATATATATATATATATATATGTCTGTTACCGCTCTAGCAGTCGCAATCTTTGTTTGATCGTTACCAAACTCGATATTTAGTCGTTTTATGTAAAAAGAAAGATCAAGTTCGTTAACCGCTGAAATCGGGCCAGTGGGAGGGGGGGTTTATTTTCGAAAATTCGAAATATCTCCGTTACTATACGTCACATCGAAAAATTGTACAGAATCAATCTTATTGCAAATTAAGTTTACTATAAATATTGTTATATACATTTATTCCCTATCTTGAATATTAACCGAGATATTTGCGGTTTTATTAAATTTAGGCCGATAACGGATTTTTGAATTTCCCGCCAAAAGCTAGTTCGGCCCTTTGCCGTAACTGTTCGGCTCTCGTATGGAGATTTCTCTATTGTATAACTTCACGTGGGAAACCTGCTTAGTTTACGCAGCGCCTGTGTGACGGACTTTTATTATATATAACATAATCATGGATTATCATATTATTATAGTCAAAAATACGGAGTTTCATTGATTTTGATTTAGTCTTTCGAGTTCAATAACATTGTTGACCCCTTCTATAGTTTTTCGTGTATACCTCATTTATACTTCGTTTTGCGGAAAAAGTGCACATGACAAACGTTACTTTAAATAAACAACTTTTTTTACGTGCATAATTGCCAAAAAAACAATTGGAAACAAAATATCGCTATTTTTAATTTTACACCTCCCTTACAACCTCTACTCCTGTTTGAACCTCGAAATTTCAATATCGCTTGTAATCAGGGAGGTGTTGATACCAACTCACATACTGAGTTTCGTTTAGTTCGGTTGAGTCTTTTGTGCCGTATAAAATTGTTGACTCCCACTATTGTTTTTAGCGTATAACTCATTTACACTTCGGTATACGATAAAAGTGTATAGTACAGCAGTTACTTTAAATAACAAAATAAACTACTTCTGTTATGTGCATATTTGCCGAGAAACCAATAGGAAACAAAATATCGCTAATTTTAATTTAAGACCTCCCTTATAACCCCCACTCCAGTTCGTCTGAGAGAATATTAATATAGCCAAAAACCTAACCTGAATTAGTATTAATATACATTCCAAGTTTCATAAAATTCAGTTCATCCGTTTACGGTTCTATAAAGGACATACAAACAAACAATCATATATACAGTGGAGCGTCGATTATCCGAACGTCAATTATCCGAACGTCAATTATCCGAACGTTCGATTATCGGAACCATTTTTTTTTGGGGGGGGGGGTGGGAATTTTAATTAAACTGATCATTAAATTTACTTATTGGTATGTTAAAATTATTGTTACTTTGAATAAAATTAAACAAAAATAAAATTATTTTTCTCAGAACATCTATAACGGAAGCCATCATTAATTATTTCTCAGAAACTGATTCGTTACATATTTGTATCTGGTTCAATGTGTGTTCAATGGAATTAGACGTTGAATTGGTTTACATAGACCTGCATACACTACCTAATTTGTTCATTGCATTAGATTCTGTGAAACCCTTTCCGTTCATATAACTGGTTGTGGATAGCTTACTTGCAGTTTCAAACCGTTCTTTGTGAGGTGTACACTGTATTTGTATTGTACATGTAGCTCAATTAGACAACTTATACATATGTATGTATGTATTTCATAACACTCGTTTCTTCACTATGCTCATACATACTATGTTTCAATAAATAAACAAACTTGTTTTTTTTTACGAAGTTATTTTAGATCTCCCTTTTTCTTATTATTTATAAGAAAATAAATAAACACAAAATAAATAAAACTTTTGATTATCGGAACCACCTCTGACAACATTAGTGCGGATAATCGACGCTCTACTGTGTGTATATATATATATATATATATATATAAACCTAAACGTGTTGTACGAGGTATTAAGTCATATGTGTTTCGTTATAGATAACCTAATTTTTTTTTATTTAGAATAAATGTAATTGTTTTACTGTTTACATTGTGATTCTCAATATCTTACAAGTGTCTTGCAAGTCATCTGTAAATATTCACGTTTTCTTCTTTCTGTAACTAAGTGGTTAATAGAATGAGATATTGTGAGTCAACTAATCCAAGGTCCAACATAGGCTATATGGGAATTCGAATTTTCATCTACGAGGGGTGGTTTACTTTAAAGTCAAAACACTTATTCCTGAACTAACCGTGTTTGTTTGGTTGAAATAGAGATTGCCTCCCTTGGGAATATGAAGATTGAATGTACAAAATCACCCCCTCATATTTATCAATTACAAAAATGACATGAACATCAAATGTGCTGTCATTCATTTGCTTTTCGTTAGATAAACGCATTTATGTTTAGAATTGCTATTAACCGGAAATGAAATGATAAATTAATGGTTTCCTGTCGAAATATAAAGATTGGATTAGCTGAAGTACTTAGTGATCCATTCATTGTCATAGAATTAGTCATATTTTTAGTTATGGGGTGTAATGTCTTATGGTCAAATCCAATCGATCTTGAAATCAATTAAATCTAATTTTCCGTCAAAATTAAACGATTGTATCCTCTTAGTGTCCGGAGAAAAAAACCTGATGAAGTATTGTTCAGGCAATCTCCTGTAGTTTGAATGCATGAGATGTTGACCGAACTCGAAAGCAATTATAAGGTTCGTTACACGTCTTTGTCGGCTGATATAAAAGTAGTTTCCAAATAGAAATTTAATTAATATCATTTCACTCTCCAACTCCTATCAAAGGCTGAAGAATACAATATAGCTTACTTTGACAAAATCCATTTCATAAATAAATATTGTTACGTTTATTACAAAATCAGTAATAAACGTTATTTATTAGAGTTCTTTTGGATTGCAAAATTAAACACACGAGCTTCAGAGTTTTTATCACTACACAATTTATTTAACAATGCACTAAACACTTGGTTAATTATTCTTAACTACTACTCAAAGTATGCACTGATAGTTTCAATGTTCTTCTTATTATACAGTCCCATAACTGACTCACGATCACTGAAGTTCATAGAAACACTGCACTGCACTGTTCTTCTCAAAGATAACGGTACTGCACTATGCCTTTACTTTTAAAAGGCACTACACGTAAAACACTTTACCGGACTGCAACTAAAACGCAATAAAGCTGCACTGAACGCACTGTCGATCACTTGAAGAGAGCTGAGAACAAACTAACTCTCAGGACGAGCTGAGCCGGGCGGTAGACATCAAAGAGGAATTACCTACACTTCCAGATCGTGGACGGGTATTGCCGAGGACGGGCTAGATCATCGGAGGCTCCTTTAATCTACTACGTACTTCTTAAATATGTGATTAACTCTGTTTAATTTTTCATGTACGTAGTTTTGGTAACAATATGAAATACGCATCACATAGGTATTTGGGTGATTGAACGGCAGACAGACAAGACTTTAAAATTTGTCGTCATTGTTCTTAGAATGTTCTGAAACGAGATACAAACGAGACAAATTGATGCCAGCCGAATTTAAGTAGAAAATCAGACAAACCTTAGAGTTTTATTTATACAGATATCTTCGTCAAAATCTTTTTATCGAGAAACATTAAAGAAAATGTTGCATTTGAAGTAACCATTATGGTCCTCAAACGTTATCTTCATTTATGAATGTCGAAGTTTTCACCTACGACTTACAGTAGCCAATGCCTTTATTCGTGCTGTACGGAAATTTCTCAATTTCATTATAATTATTTATTACCTTCCACTTTTTTGCTACTATGGCTAATTGTGAAGGGTTATCTGTAGGTTACCGCCCTTTCTAACCAGGATGAGACTAAGGATTTAATTGAGTTCGACACTAAATAAACTCCTATTGCTCAGGCGAGAATCGAACTCGCCACTTTTCGTTTACCATGTGAGATTAAGACTAAAGCCTTAACTTTGACGGCTAACCTGAGCCCCATAGAATTGAAAATTTGTTTGTATATGAAATCAATGGTGTTAACTACCACTTTTTTGTACTTTATTACCACTCTCAGAAGTAGGAGTATACATTGACGTCAAAACATTGATAATACGTCATACATGCTTCTAGAATGCCTGAAAAAAAAATCTCATCGTATTTTTTCTGAAAGTATACAATCGTTTTATATTGGGGTAAACTAGATTTATTTGATCCCAGATGCGATAATAAATTTGTCAACATTGGACCAGTAGGCAGTCCACGCTACATACATAAAACTCTAATATTGCTGACTAATAAATGAATTATTTTGTGCTAATCCAATATAGAATATACCTACATGATTTCGAGTATTAAAATTTCCATCCTATATTTCCATGGGATACCATTTCTACTTCTATCCTCCATGGACAGTTTATAATAATATTCGATGCATGACATGTTTTGGGGGCTCAGGTTGACCGTGTGAGTTAAGGCATTAAGCTAAGTGTCCACTTGAGACAAAATAGTCTCAAGTCTTCCGGCAATGTTGGAACAGCTGAGACCTCATTCTGAGACTTAAGCGAAGTGTCCACTTGAGACAAAATAGTCTCAGACCATCAGACGAGACTTGACTCTCAAATGTATCTGGGTCTGAGAGCGGTCTCGGAGAGCGGAGAGTACTAGTCTCTGAGACAAGATTTGTCACAGGCTCATTCCTGCTCTCGGGCTCTAGTCTCAAGTCTTCCGGCAATGTTGGAACAGCTGAGACCTCAGTCTGAGACTTAAGCGAAGTGTCGACTTGAGACAAAATAGTCTCAGACCATCAGACGAGACTTGACTCTCAAATGTATCTGGGTCTGAGAGCGGTCTCGGAGAGCGGAGAGTACTAGTCTCTGAGACAAGATTTGTCACAGGCTCATTCCTGCTCTCGGGCTCTAGTCTCAAGTCTTCCGGCAATGTTGGAACAGCTGAGACCTCATTCTGAGACTTATTAAGCTAAGTGTCCACTTGAGACAAAATAGTCTCAGACCATCAGACGAGACTTGACTCTCAAATGTATCTGGGTCTGAGAGCGGTCTCGGAGAGCGGAGAGTACTAGTCTCTGAGACAAGATTTGTCACAGGCTCATTCCTGCTCTCGGGCTCTAGTCTCAAGTCTTCCGGCAATGTTGGAACAGCTGAGACCTCAGTCTGAGACTTATTAAGCCAAGTGTCCACTTGAGACAAAATAGTCTCAGACCATCAGACGAGACTTGACTCTCAAATGTATCTGGGTCTGAGAGCGGTCTCGGAGAGCGGGGAGTACTAGTCTCTGAGACAAGATTTGTCACAGGCTCATTCCTGCTCTCGGGCTCTAGTCTCAAGTCTTCCGGCAATGTTGGAACAGCTGAGACCTCAGTCTGAGACTTATTAAGCCAAGTGTCCACTTGAGACAAAATAGTCTCAGACCATCAGACGAGACTTGACTCTCAAATGTATCTGGGTCTGAGAGCGGTCTCGGAGAGCGGAGAGTACTAGTCTCTGAGACAAGATTTGTCACAGGCTCATTCCTGCTCTCGGGCTCTAGTCTCAAGTCTTCCGGCAATGTTGGAACAGCTGAGACCTCAGTCTGAGACTTATTAAGCCAAGTGTCCACTTGAGACAAAATAGTCTCAGACCATCAGACGAGACTTGACTCTCAAATGTATCTGGGTCTGAGAGCGGTCTCGGAGAGCGGGGAGTACTAGTCTCTGAGACAAGATTTGTCACAGGCCCATTCCTGCTCTCGGGCTCTAGTCTCAAGTCTGCCGGCAATGTTGGAACAGCTGAGACCTCAGTCTGAGACAAGCTAAGTGTCCACTTGAGACAAAATCTCGAGAGAAAGTCTCGAGATTGACCCTAGATTCTTGTCCATTTGAGATCTCTTGAGACCTCGAGACCGGTGCGGGAGATTCGACAGAGACTTTAGTCTCGAGACCAACACATTTGCGTGTCGACTTGAGACACATCTTGCAGTATTCTGTGTGACACCAAGATAGATAATTATATTGCAGTTTGATTGTTTGTGGCTATAAGCGTTTTTATTTTGCAAAATGGATTCGCGTCAAGCCCTAGCTTCTTTAATTGCATATAAGATTGTACAAAACCGGAAAATTAAAAACAAAAAAAATGTGCTGGGTAAGGAAATGTGTCTTCGAATTAATTTGGAAACCACTTCAACACTCATTAATGAGTTACGGTTGGAGGATGGACATCAGTTTCAAAATATTATTCGGATGTATGCAGTGCAATTCAAACAACTATTTGATTTAGTAAAACATTAGATTATCAAGCAAGATACAAAATTGCGTGATGCAAATCCCGTTCATGACAGATTAATGGTCACAAATCACAATTGAATTTTTTCGCCATTTCTTCATATGCACTAATTTTCAAATCACGATTCCTGTATAATTTGTGTTTAATATTCCACAAAAATTCCTTTTCCTCGTAAAGATTTATCAAATTGTAAATTCCTTCGTCTGTCCACTGCCCTACACTCATTTAACCAAATTTAATAAACACAAAAGAATAAATTTTGAAAAAAAAGACCCTCTTTGATAGCAATCTGCTAGTAACGGAGATATTTCGAATTTTCGAAAATTCCCCCCTCTAAACCCCTCTCCCACTGGTCCCATTTCAGCTATTAACGAACTTGATCTGTCTTTTTACATAAAACGTTTAAATATCGAGTTTGGTTACGATAAAACAAAAATTGCGACCACTAGAGCGTTGAAACACACACACACACACACACACACACACACACACACACACACACACACACACATATATAAATATATAATTTTGAACGGACCTCATTTTCGTCATCTCCTAGGTAGGATCGATGGACATTTGAAGAAAATTTTCGAAAATCTCGTCTTGAGTACGATTTCAATAGCTGATTTCTCTAATGTGAACTCTGCTAATAAAAAGGTTTGCATGCTTTGTTTGCAGCTCTACCCTCATGCGCTATGTGTTCTTGACTTTGAGAATTTCTTAACACTTATTGCATGATTTCGCAATATTCAGGCACGTACAAAGAACTTCTTCTGCCCATATTTTTTCAATTGGGCAAAAATATTTTTTATAAATTTCTAACTTGATATAACGATACATATCGATAATCAACAACATTCCGGATTAATTTTATTTTATTGTTTTCAGATCAATATTTATAATCATTTACTCTCAACTTAAAAAACCTTTAATCTCAAGATTGAGTTTAAAAGTTGTCTTTATTGTTTAGCTCATTTAGTTCAGAATTATAAAAGATAATTTAACGGAAATGGGTCGTAAATCTGAAGAATTGAGCTCTCGTCTCATAGACGATATTGTTAAACTTATTCAGCAATATAATACCGATATATCGGAAAAAATTGGGATATCTCACGCGTACCATATATACGTATATACGTGCCGTATATTAAAATAAATTAAATTAGAAAATTTAAATCCAGTTCAGTGGACAACAGAAAAAATATGGGCAGAAGAGTTTTGCTCTGAGTGCGTGAAATCGTGCAAAAAGCAGGGAAAAAAGAAATAGATAGTTCTAAGTTGTGGTGTCATCAATGAAGTTACTAACAGCGTTGTGCTCCCACTTTCAACTCACATCCTTGCTATCTTAGAGGATTTATAATAGTTCAATCATATGATACCTTGAAAAGCCTCTCCTCTTTCTATAGCACTCTCAGAATTTAGATAAGGATAAGATAAGGTTTGAACTGAATCTATATGTGTAGTTTTCAATGATCGTTTGTTATGTTGGTATTTTTGTTGGGCGTGCAGTGGATTTTCCGTAACTATTTCACTCCTACCCGATCCCTGGAATTCGTATCACAGGTGAGATTCCTGATTTGAACATTTCATTTTACTACGAACACGGCAGGGAGGTGGAAAATATATTATATTCACCCTAAATCATTCAACGCAAACCCCAACAATAATTTTTAATCTTATTTTTCCCAAATCTGCTAAATAAAAAATGCATTCTAAAACCTGTTCATCACTGTATTTAGGACGGTCATGCGTGTCTCTTGTCTACAAGGTCTCTAGTATATAAAAAAATTGTCATGGCTCTAAGATTTAGGGGTCATCTTACGTAACCCAATGTGCATGTAGCAAGAATGGTCGCTATAGGGATTCCCATGGCCTTAAAACTTTCCTTATAGATTCCGTCAAAGTCATTGAACATTGTCCAAGATCCCCACAGGACAGATTATAAATAGATACAGAATAAGTGGGCAGCTTGCAATATGCAACCACATCATCTGACCTAATTTAACATATGATACCTGCTAGGATATTAATTGACGCTATAACTATTATGTACAGATCGACAACACCAGACCCTATTTCTATTTCCAATATGAATAGAGATCTGCTTGGAAATTATTTGACAGTATAACGTAACTACTATGTTCAGATCAACAGCACCTGACCCTATTTCCAATATAAATTGAGATCTGCTTGGAAATTAGTTGACAGTATAACTACTATGTTCAGATCAACAACAGACCCTATTTACAATATGAATAGAGATCTGCTTGGATATTAACAGACGCTATATCTACTATGTTCAGATCAACAACTCCTGACCCTATTTTCGATTTGAATTGAGATCTGCTTGGATATTAATTGACGCTATAACTACTATGTTCAGATCAACAACTCCTGACCCTATTTTCGATATGAATTGAGATCTGCTTGGATATTAATTGACGCTATAACTACTATGTTCAGATCAACAACTCCTGACCCTATTTTCGATATGAATTGAGATCTGCTTGGATATTAATTGACGCTATAACTACTATGTTCAGATCAACAACTCCTGACCCTATTTTCGATATGAATTGAGATCTGCTTGGATATTAATTGACGCTATAACTACTATGTTCAGATCAACAACTCCTGACCCTATTTTCGATTTGAATTGAGATCTGCTTGGATATTAATTGACGCTATAACTACTATGTTCAGATCGACATCAGACCCTATTTCTATTTCCAATATGAATAGAGATCTGCTTGGAAATTATTTGACAGTATAACTACTATGTTCAGATCAACAACTCCTGACCCTATTTTCGATATGAATTGAGATCTGCTAGGATATTAATTGACGCTATAACTACTATGTTCAGATCAACAACTCCTGACCCTATTTTCGATATGAATTAAGATCTGCTTGGATATTAATTAACGCTATAACTACAATGTTCAGATCAACAGCACCTGACCCTATTTCCAATATAAATTGAGATCTGCTTGGAAATTAGTTGACAGTATAACTACTATGTTCAGATCAACAACTCCTGACCCTATTTTCGATATGAATTGAGATCTGCTAGGATATTAATTGACGCTATAACTACTATGTTCAGATCAACAACTCCTGACCCTATTTTCGATATGAATTGAGATCTGCTTGGATATTAATTGACGCTATAACTACTATGTTCAGATCAACAACTCCTGACCCTATTTTCGATATGAATTGAGATCTGCTTGGATATTAATTGACGCTATAACTACTATGTTCAGATCAACAACTCCTGACCCTATTTTCGATATGAATTGAGATCTGCTTGGATATTAATTGACGCTATAACTACTATGTTCAGATCAACAACTCCTGACCCTATTTTCGATATGAATTGAGATCTGCTTGGATATTAATTGACGCTATAACTACTATGTTCAGATCAACAACTCCTGACCCTATTTTCGATATGAATTGAGATCTGCTTGGATATTAATTGACGCTATAACTACTATGTTCAGATCAACAACTCCTGACCCTATTTCCAATATAAATTGAGATCTGCTTGGATATTAACAGACGCTATATCTACTATGTTCAGATCAACAACTCCTGACCCTATTTTCGATATGAATTGAGATCTGCTTGGATATTAATTGACAGTATAACTACTATATTAAGATAAACAACACCTAACCCTATTTTCGATATGAATTGAGATCTGCTTGGATATTAATTGGCACTATAACTCGATACTCAGAACCACAGCACCTGACCCTATTTCAAATATTAATTGAGATCTGCTTGGTAATTAATTGACACTATAACTCTTATGTTATGAACTGCAACATCTAACCGTATTTCCATTAGCAATTGAGACCTGCTTGGAATATAATGAAAGTGTTGCCTTGTGAGTGTGTGTGATGGGCGGTGATGGTGTATATTTGAAGGAGAGAGGTGAACGTACTTGCCGATGTGTGTGTATTGGTGTAGGTATCTATCGCTTCCTGGTCTGCGTGTGTGTGTGTTTGTGTGTGTATGGGTGTACACCTCTGGGACAGCTGTCCCGCACCTACCTCCAGCATTCCTCTACATACTATTACAGCCTGCACAATATTACATATACCTCTCCTGTCCTATTAACATCCCTTATTTATTTATTTATTACTCTATAGACTAATGACGTCATATCACGCTTTATTCCCTATTTCAATTTTAGATTAAGCGGTGAATGTAAACTAACCTTCGTATTCCTGCTTTTTAGTCGTGTAATAACTTTCTTGTGGTGGGGGTTGGGTATGAAGTAACGTGAGAATCTCTTCCTGATGCTGAAAAACCAATGCACAAACAGCTCGCGTAATATGAGCATTGAATCGGATTGTTGTCTATGAACAGTTGTTGAACAGTACATTTATACTCCAATGCAACTATTCTCTCTTCCATATCTTCGTAGGGGCTGCGTCAACTATGCAGATTTCCCATGTGCAGTAGTGGGGGTTTACTGAAGACGGAGAATAAGAAAGCACTAATAGCTCGCTTAATATTTGCGACAATAGAAACTGTATAGCACAATAGTTTAAAAAGACTGTTTCTATAACATTTTTCGGTCATTTTTTTGGAATTCCCACTCCTTTCTATAGCCCCCTATTCCGGGTCCAATTTCAGCCATTAACTAATATTGTCTTTAGTATTGAATGAAACTAACATCCAGTGTTATCTAAAACACACTCAAATACTCATTTTCGATTTATGAACTTAAAATATTTAATGCTGACCTCATCACACAATTTATTTGCATGCACCTCACACAGTAAACGTTCAATTAAGACTACTTTGGTAGTTAAGCTTAGAATAAATTGCTTCATGATATTGCAGCATATTGTTTATTGTTAATATGACATGAGTAAGAGTGGGGGTTTAAAGAAGGCTGAAAACTAAAAAATAAGATAAGATTGGTATTACACAATTTTCGGACCCTAGTTGTAATAATGGAGAAATTCGAAATTTCAAAATCCCCCCCCCCCGTCCATTCCCCCGGTCAGGTTACTGCCGTAACGAAGTTTTAGTTTTACTTAAAACGCTTATATCGTGTTGGATAATGATAAGACAAAACTAGCTATCGCTAGAGCGGTAGCAGACAAATATATAGTATAATATACATATCGTGGGGCTACAAGTGAACCACACTAAATCAAAAATCATGATTTTGAGAAAACGCTGTTCAAACATTTCTTTTTCTTTAACCTTCTTAGGTAATAACGTTATTAAATCAAGTTAAACCACTGGCGAGTTTTTGGTTTTACCTGTAGGAACGTCTTATTTTTCTCGTTAAGTGGCAATAAAAAGATGAAAATCAATAATTTTGAATTAATGTGTTTCACTTGTAACCCCACGATATATAGTCGATGGACACTTGAAGAAATTTTCTGAAAATCACGTCATGAGTATACCCTCTATAGCTGAGCCCTTACAGGAACATATATATACATACACTAGCTCAGATACCCGGCTCCGCCCGGGAAATCATTTGAGGCTGGATGGTGATGGTATTTTTTTGGCAAGGCTTTACTTTGCGCAATATTTTGACATTTACCCGTCCCAGTGTTTAGGGTTTATACCCGTCGTTGCTGTGGATTATTAATAATAAAATTAATTTTTTATGTAAGACTTCACTGTCCTCCATTTTGTCATATTTCATGTCTCCTGTGCATTATGCATAGCTTTGAATTATATAGCTCAAAATAATAACATTGATTTGAATTAATTTTTCCAGGTACTTGGTAGTTCATGTTGTAAAGAATTGTTGTGCATACCAATATTTCTACGCAAATTACTTGCTTCATACATTATTCCCGAAAAAAAAAAAAGTATAAAAAAAAGTTACTCTAAATAACAAAGTAAACAACTTTTGTTATGTGCATGTTTGTCGACAAAACAAATAGACAATGAAATATTGAGAATTTTTATTTCAGGCCTCGCTTATAACCCCCACTCCCGTTACTACCTAAAAATAGTAATATAGCTTATAATCATGGAAGAATTAATGCTAATTGACATACCGAGTTTTGTTAAGTTCGGTTCAATCGTTAGTGCCCAATAAAAATTTTGGTACCCGCTAAAGTTTTAGTGTATATCTCATTTATACTTTGTTATAAGACAAAAGTGAATATCACAAAAGTTACTTCAAATAAAAAAATTAACTACTTTTGCCATGTGCATATTTGAAGAAAAACCAATAGAAAACGAAATACCGTTATTTTTAAATTCTGCCTCCCCTTATATATATATATATATATATATATATATATATATATATATATATGTATATATATATATATAAAAGATTTGTCAGAGTTCTATTTTGGTGGGAATTATTTTTTCCACGTTTCATGTCAGAATTGCTAGAACTATACTATCAAGAGCCGATAGTTTCATTTTAAGAGAAAAAACAATGCTTACTCTTGTTTCGTGTATGAATTTCGTCTTACAAGATAGCTCCGAAGTTCCGAGAGTTTTAGATAATAGTTAAAGTAAGGAAATTAATTGATTTACAAACATGAAAAGTATTGAAATATTTTTAAAAAGCATTAATCCATTAGGTTATTTAAATGCAAATAAAAGAATAAATGGTAATGGAGTGTATATTTTTAACGTAATTACCTTTAGTGGCCGAAAATAAAAAATAACGTGGACGAAAATAAAAGATATAAGAAAATCCCCTTATCTGAATTACTTTCCGTGTGCATGATATCTTCTCGACGTATGAATTCTTTTTTAACTGGGTATTTCAAAACTAAAAGAGTTTTATTATAGGAAATTAACCTTAAAATATTGGCTTGGAGTAGAGAGTTGTGGTGGGGAGGGCAGGCAATATGTGAGGAGCTGATTAGAATTATCTAACGCCAGCTATCGACGGAGACCAATATTAGCAGATGTCCCAAATCACCTATTGAGGTCGTACACATGACGCGATTTTCGAAAAATGTGCATAAATGTCCATCGACCCTACCTAGATGACGAAATGAGGTCTGTTTCAAAATTATATATGTTTCTCTGTAACCGTCGTAATTTTTTAGCAGACTTCCCTCAAGGGAAATCAGCTATTGAGGTTGTACTCATGACGGAATTTTCGAAATTTTTCTTCAATTGCCCATGGACCTAACCAAGTAGATGAAGAAAATGTGGTCCGTTCAAAACTGTATATATATATATATATATATATATATATATATATATATATATATATATATATATATATATATTTGTCTGTTACCGCTCTAGCGGTCGCAATTTTTGTTTGATCGGTACCAAACTCGATATTTAGCCGTTTTATGTAAAAAGAAAGATCAAGTTCGTTAACGGCTAAAATCGGATCAGTGGCAGGGGGTGGGGTTTAGAGGGGAGGATTTTCGAAAATTCAAAATATCTCCGTTACTATACGTCGGATCGAAACATTGTACAGAATCAATCTTATTGCAAATTAAATTTACTATAAATATTATTCTATACATTTATTCTCTATATTGAATATTAAGCGAGATATTGGCATTTGTATTGTGTGTGTGGTTGGCTATGTTCGGGTCATTCCGCCGAGAGCTAGGGCGGCCGTTTCCGTCACTGATCGTCCCTCGTGAATAGGTTTAGAGATTCATTACTACTAATATTGTTATTAGGTTCATTTCTCTATTGTAAAACTTCACGTGGGAAATCTGCTTAGTTTACGCAGCCCCTGCGTGACGGACTTTGTTTGATAGGTAGCAAACTCCATATTCAAATGGGAGTGGGGGGGGGACTACAGTGTGAAATTTTAAATATTCCAAATAACACTTACTATACGTCGGCCTGAAAAGTTGTGTAGACGAATATAGGGAGTGTTATTTTTGTATTCAGAAGGTATCCCTATAAATAAATAAAATCTTGACTCCAAATAATAAAGATTATTGTATTTTAAAACAAATAAATAAACGAGAAAAATAATAACACAAGTTTAGAATTATGAACACAGGAACATATAAATGAATGACGGTCCGTCAAGTAAAGTGAGAGAGGTTCATGTGAGGCTATCCTGCTGGCCGAGTTGGAGCACGAAACAAAAGCTTGGAAGGATGCTTTCTTGCTGGCGGTATCTCTGTAAAATATAATTGTTATTACTCAGGATACCGACTCATGTTTTAGCAGATTTCCCTAAAGGGAAATCAGCTATTGAGGTTGTACTCATGACGGAATTTTCGACATTTTTCTTCAAATGTCCATCGATCTTACCTATTAGATGACGAAAATGAGGTCCGTTCAAAACTGTATATATACATATACCCGTATATTTGTCTGTTACCGCTCTAGCGGTCGCAATTTTTGTTTGATCGTTACCAAACTCCATATTTAGTCGTTTTATGTAAAAAGAAAGATCAAGGTTTAGAGGGGAGGATTTTCGAAAATTCGAAATATCTCCGTTACTTTACGTCGGATCGAAAACTTGCACAGAATCAATCATATTGCAAATTAAATTTACTATACATATTGTTATATACATTTATTCTCTATTTTGAATATTAACCGAGATATTTGCATTTTTATTAAATCTGGGCGGCTAACGCACCAGTGACTTTCTCACCAAAAGCTAGTTCGGCCGTTTCCTTAACTGCTCGACTCTCGTGTAATTTCGCTATTGTAAAACTACACGTGGGAAATCTGCTTAGTTTACGCTGCCCCTGCGTGACGGACTTATTAACCTTCTTTTGGTCAATCCTGCTTCTTTTCAGTTGTTCTGGCTTGATGATGATGTGTTGCTCGGCTGTTGTAGTTCGCAGATATAATAAACTAAAAACAACAAATAGCGGTCTTCTCATGCAGTACACTAGCAACTGACTGTCTAAACTTTATTTTAGGAGTTAGGTTAGGTGGTAACTAGGGGCAACGCGGCCCAGCTGCTACACCAATCTTATTACAAATTTTGTTAAATACAAGTTTTCTCTATCTTGAATAATAACTGAAATATTTGCAATTTTTAGTTTTCAGTCTTTACTAATCTCCACTTTTAGTAATTTCACTGTAACAGTAAGTCAATATATCATGAAACGTCTTACTCCAAGCTTAAAAGACAATCATTATTTTTATCCGATAATTAATAGTTAAGGTGGAGAATAGTTTTGTGATGATGTCACCAATTGAGATTTTATTTCATGACTCGAAAATGTTTATTTGATCTTTACCGTACTTGGTATTTAACCAACCGTTTCAGTCATCGGAGCAGGAATAGGAGTGGGGGGGGGGTGGCGTTAGAGGGAAGGGAATTAAAAAATTCATAAGATCTTCATAATTATGAGTCAGGTTGGAAAATGTTATGGAACCAATCTTGTTAAAGTATTTGCGCTCTACAATCTTTGTTTTATACAAAGCGTTTTGTTATTTTCTCGAAACTCAGATATTAAGTGAGTTATTCGTGGTTTTTGTTTTCCGCAGTAAACATTCCCCTTCTACTTATCACTTTACATAGAAATGGAGATTACGAGGTGAGATGGGATCACATCCCAGCACGTTAGAAATCTGCTTAGTTTACGCATCCTATGCATGTATATTCCACTCTTCACTCCTCTACTTTTTTTACGCCCACTTTGTGCTACTACGGCTAATTGGTACGGGTTATCTACAGCCATTAACTCTCTCTGCCCTTCGTTGTAAGGCATAAGGGCCTATACACACCTACAGACCTCTGTTCCTATTATCTTGTTCTGTCCTTCATTTTAAAAGCTATCCGTGAGGCATAACGGCTTCAGCTACGACCTATTATCTTGTTCTCTCCTTCATTGAACTTTTACTATGTAAGATATATCTTCAGTGTTAACATTTACGATTTTACTTTCTATACTAAATAATATGTTTTTTTGTAATGTGCGATACTTCATTTTATAATTCAATTATAGTCGGGAATTTCTAATCTGAGACCTAGCTGATAGATCGAAAATTTTAAATATCTCAGATATTATGAAACCCACTAAAAAATGTTATGTAACCAATCTTTATCCAAAATTTAACTATTTTCATCGAATGCACTATAGATGATTCCTTTAACTCGATTAAGCGCTTTGTTTGATCTGTATGTGTTTCTTCTAACTCGATTTACCACGCTGATTGTTCTATAGATGTTGTCTCAATATATATATATATATATATATATATACTAGCTCAGATACCCGGCTTCGCACGGGAATTGATTTGAGGCTGAATGGTGATGGTATATTTTTGACAAGGCATTACTTTGCACAATATTTTGTTTACCCGTCCCAGTGTTAAGGGTTAATACCTGTTGTTGGCATTTGTTAATAATACAATTAATTTTTTATGTAAGTCTTCACTGTCCTCCAAATTGTCATATTTCCTGTCTCCTGTGCATTATGCATAGATTTCAGTTATTAAGGACAAAATGTTAACATAGATTTGAATTAATTTTTCCAGGTGAGGTACCTCATAGTTCAAATTGGAATGAATTGTTGAGCATATCAATATTTCTACGCACATTACTTGCTCCACACATTGTTCCTGAAGAAATGTATAAAACAAAAGTTAATCTAAATAAAAAAGTAAACAACTTTTGTTATATGTTTGACGAAAAACAAATAGACAATGAAATATCGCGAATTTTTATTTCAGTCCTCCATTATAACCCCGACTCCCGTTCTAACCTAAAAATTTTAATATAGCTTATAATCATGGAAGAATTAATGCTAATTGACATACCGAGTTTTTTTAAGTTCGGTTTAATCGTTAGCGCCCAATGATATAGTTGACTCCCGCTTTAGTTTATAGTGTATATCTCGTTTATACTTTGTTAAAACACAAAAATGAATATGACAAAAGTTACTCTAAATAACAAAATAAACAACTTTTGTTATGTTCATATTCGCCGAAAAACAAATAGAAAACGAAATACTGCTATTTTTAAATTCAGGCCTCCCTTACAACCCCCACTCCTGCCCGTCCCTAGAAATGTTAGTATGGCTTGTTATAATGAAAGCGTTAGTGCTAATCGACATACCGAGTTTTATTTATTTCGGTTGGGTCTATTGTCCCAAATAAAATTGTTCACTTCCGCTATACATTTTAGCGTATATCTCGTTTATTATTCGGTATACGATAAAAGTGTATATAACAAATGTTACTCTAAATAACAAAGTAAACAACTTTTGTTATGTTCATATTTACCGAAAAACCAAGAGGAAACGAAATATCGCTATTTTTTATTTCTGGCTTCCCTTATAACCCCCACTCCTGCCCGTCCCTAGAAATGTTGGTATGGCTTGTTATAATGAAACCGTTAGTGCTAATAGATATATCGAGTTTTACTTAGTTCGGTTGAGTCTTTTGTGCCAAATAAAATTGTTGACTCCCGCTATAATTTTTAGCGTATAACTCATTTATACTTCGGTATACGACGAAAGTGTATATAACAAAAGTTACTCTAAATAACAAAATAAATAACTTTCGTTATGTGCATATTTGCCGAAAAACCAATAGGAAACGAAATATCGCTATTTTTAATTTCAGGCCTCCCTTATAACCCCCACTCCTGTTTGTCTTAGAGAATAATAATATAGCCTAAAGTCTAAGTTGGGCTAGCAGTAATATACATACCAAGTTTCATAAAATTCGGTTCAGCCGTTTATGCGTGAAAAGGTAACAAACAAACAAACAAACAAACATACACGAAAGAAACAAAATGCAGTTTTGGTGTCTATGACATGTGAAACGAAAAGTTATCGTGAAATTTCGCGAAAAAAATCAATGTACAGACAGAGGTTACAATTTTATATATATATATAGATATATATATATATATATATTTTAGCAAAAAAAAGTAACTGAAAAAGATTGAACTATGTCATACGGTGATTTTTGAAACGGTTCTTTGGCATACCAGTCTTATATGAAGCAAACGATATTGTATATGGAAACATCAGAGTAGTGAATATAATATAAATGAAAATGTAAGTATAGAAGGGAGGGAAAGAAAAAAAAGTCCGTCACGCAGGGGCTGCGTAAACTAAGCGAATTTCCCACGTGAAGTTTTACAATAGTGAAATTTCACGAGAGCCGAAGAGTTAAGAAAACGACCGACCTAGCTTTTGGCGGGAAACTCACTCATCCGTTATCCGCCCCGATTTCATAAAAATGCAAATATCTAGGTTAATATTCAAGATAGAGAATACATGTATATAACAATATTTATAGTAAATTTAATTTGCAATAAGATTGATTCTATACACTTTTTCGATCCGACGCATAGTAACGGAAATATTTCGTATTTTAGAAAATCCTCCCCTCCAATCTCCCCCTCCCACTGGTCCGATTTCAGCCATTAACGAACTTGATCTTTCTTTTTACATAAAACGACTAAATATCGAGTTTGGTAACGATCAAACAAAAATTGCGACCGCTAGAGCGGTAACAAACAAATATATATATATATATATATATATATATATATATATATATAAAATTGTAACCTCTGTCTGTACATTGATTTTTTTCGCGAAATTTCACGATAACTTTTCGTTTCACATGTCATAGACACCATAACTGCATTTTGTTTCTTTGGTGTCTGTTTGTTTGTTTGTTTATTTGTTTGTTTGTTTGTTTGTTACCTTTTCACGCATAAACGGCTGAACCGAATTTTATGAAACTTGGTATGTATATTACTACTAGCCCAACTTAGACTTAGGCTATATTAATATTCTCTAAGACGAACAGGAGTGGGGGCTATAAGGGAGGCCTAAAATTAAAAATAGCAATATTTCATTTCCTATTGCTTTTTCAGCAAATATGCACATAACAAAAGTAGTTTATTTTGTAATTTAGAGTAACTTTTGTTATATGCACTTTTGCCGTATACGGAAGTATAAATGAGTTATACGCTAAAAACTATAGCGGGAGTCCACAATTTTATTTGGCACAAAAGACTCAACCGAACTAAACCAAACTCGCTATGTGAATTAGTATTAACGATTTCCTTATAATAAGCCATACTAACATTTCTAGGGACGGGCAGGAGTGAGGGTTATAAGAGAGGCCTGAAATTAAAAATAGCGATATTTCGTTTCCTATTGCTTTTTCAGCAAATATGCACATAACAAAAGTTGTTTATTTTGTTATTTAGAGTAACTTTTGTTATATGCACTTTTGCCGTATACGGAAGCATAAATGAGTTATATGCTATAAACTATAGCGTAAGTCCACAATTTTATTTCGCACTAAAGACTCAACCGAATTAAACCAAACTCGGTATGTGAATTAGTACTAACGCCTTCATTATAATAAGCTATACTAACATTTCTAGGGACGGGCAGGAGTGGGTGTTATAAGGGAGGCCTGAAATTAAAAATAGCGGTATTTTGTTTTCTATTGGTTTTTTTGCAAATATTCACATGACAAAAGTTGTTTAGTTTGTTATTTAAAGTAACTTTTGTTATATTCACTTTTGTTGTATAAAAAATTATAAACGAAGTATACACTAAAAGCTGAAGCGGGAGTCCGGGAAACGGTTGAACCGATTCGAACAACTCAGAATATATAAATTAGTATTAATTCTTACATGGTAATAACCTATATTAAAATGTTTATGTTATAACGGGAGTGGGGGTTATAAGGGAGGCCTGAAATAAAAATTCGCGATATTTCATTTTCTATTCCAAACCAACTACGGGTACTAACCCTAAACTCTGAAACGGGGAAATGTCAAAATATTGTGCAAACTAAAGTCTTGCCGAAAAAATACCATCACCATTCAGCCTCAAATTAATTCCCGGGAGAAGCCGGGTGGTACCTTAGCTAGTATATATATATTTATACAGTTTTGAATGGACCTCATTTTCGTCATCTACTAGGTAGGTCATTTGAAGAAAAATTTCGAAAATTCCGTCATGAGTACAACTTCAATTGCTGATTTCCCTTAAGGGAAATCTGCTAAAAGGAAAAGGGGAAACCAAAAATAAATAAAAAAAATAAATAAAATTAAAGTGTATACACTCTGCTAATGTAGGAAAGAAGTGCAGAGTAGGGAGTAGACATTTTAGACTATGGTATGATGTATATATTAATACTTACAGGAACTTTTGACCAACAACAGTAATAACTTAGTCTCAGTCAGGTTTTCTCTAACTCGATTAATCGAACTGTTTCATGAGTTTTCTGTAAATCCCACTGCACTCATCGCTTTTTCTAATTGAGTCACTAAACATTTCATCTCCAGTTATATTTCTATTCCCCTTCGCATAGGTATCATATTATTGGAGAAATATAGAATAATTGGGAGAGATGAGGCCGGCAACTTGATATTCCCACACGTGGGAAACCTGTTTAGTTTACGCAACCTCTGCGTGATGTGGTTTTTCTGTCCATATTAAATCTGAGACTAGATTTCAGTTATCATTTATTAACTCCCACCTTTTCGTACAACGATTCATTGGGACGGGTTATCTACATATTACCACCCTTTTCTAACCAAGGCCGGACTAAGTATTTTATATAACGAGTTCGACACTAAATAAAATTCCTATTGCCCAGACGGGAATCGAACTCGGCACTCTAGGTTTACCACGTGCGATTAAGGCCATATGGATAACCTGGGGTCTTTTTTTCAGTTATAAATGCGGAAATATGCTAGGAAGGTTACTGGTTGAGCTGAAACTACTTGTTGAATGTTGGTATGAGGTTTGATGAGTGTTATGAGCTTGCTTGTTGTAAGAGGCCAATACTCCTATTCAACATTGGCATTTGTACTTGCTAGCTATTCTAATGCATGCTCAGCCTTCCATCCGCCTCAGTCCTTCCTGATAAGCTTTATCAATGTTTTAGATAACCTGTCGGCTCATTACCTTCCCTTCAATGATAACAGCCCCACATGCCGCTCCTCCCATAAACTGCTAGCAGATAATGTCTAGCTTATTCTCACGGGAAATATCTACTTCCTCTGGTGAATTTGTGTCCTGTCCTTTTTATTTGTTTATTTACTAATTGCTAAAGTTATTCTTGGGGGTACTCATCATTGTGCAACTAGTTTCCGACAAATATAAATTTTTGTAAGCTAAACGGAACTTCCATTAGGTACTAAATTATTCGTGTAGTTAGCACAGACAATAATTTTGACTTGCCGAAATAACAGTGGTGCTGAGCGTTGTCTGGTTTTGGACACCTTGCCGTACTAACATTGATATTGATTGTTACCTTTGTTGGGACTCCTTGCTGTACTAACATGGACACTGACTGTTGCCTGGATTGGGAAACCTTGCCGAAATAATATACTGATTGTTGCCTGGGTTGGGCCATCTTGCCGTACTAATATTGATTGACTCTTATCTGGGTTGGGGCACCTTGCCGTACTAACATTGACACTGACTCTTGCCTGGGCTGGGAAACCTTGCCGAAATAATATTCTGATTGTTGCCTGGGTTGGGACACCTTGCCGTAGTAACATTGATATTGACGGTTACCTGGGTTGGGACACCTTGCCGTACTAACATTGATACTGACTGTTACTTGGGTTGGGACACCCTGCTGAATTAAAATAACGGATGTTGCCTGGGCTGGATTCCCTTGCCCAATTAATACAATGCAGTAATAACACTGATATTGACTGTCCTTGGGTTGAATCACGTTGCCGAAATAATATAATGTTTGTTGCCTGTGTTGGGACACCTTGCCGGATTAAAATAATGACTGTTCTCAGTGCTGGGACACCTTGCTGAATTAAAAAAGTCCGTCACGCAGGGGGTGCGTAAACTAAGCAAATTTCCCACGTGAAGTTTTACAATAGTAAAATTTCACGAGAGCCGAAGTGTTAAGAAAACGGCCGACCTAGCTTTTGGTGGGAAACTCACTCTCATCCGTTATCCGCCCCGATTTCATAAAAATACCAATATCTCGGTTAATATTCAAGATAGAGAATAAATGTATAGAACAATATTTATAGTAAATTTAATTTGCAATATGATTGATTCTGTACAATTTTTCGATCCGACGTATAGTAACAGAGATATTTCGAATTTTCGAAAATCCTCCCCTCTAAACCCCCCCCCCCTCCACTGGTCCGATTTCAGCCGTTAACGAACTTGATCTTTCTTTTTACATAAAACGACAAAATATCGAGTTTGGTACCGATCAAACAAAAATTACGGCCGCTAGAACAGTAACAGAGAAATATATATATATATATATATATATATATATATATATATATATATATATATATATATATATATATATATATACACACATATATATATATATATATATATATATATATATATATATATATACAGTTTTGAACGGACTTCATTTTCGTCATCTATTAGGTAGGATCGATGGACACTGCCGTAATAACATTGATATTGACTGTCCCTGGGTTGAGTCACGTTGCCGAAATAATATACTGTCTGTTGCCTGTGTTGGGACACCTTGCTGGATTAAAATAATGAGTGTTCTCTGTGCTGGGACACCTTGCTGAATTAAAATAACGACTGCTCCCTGGGTGGGTTGAGTCACGTTGCCGAAATAATATACTTTCTGTTGACTGTGTTGGTACACCTTGCCGAATTAATACACTGACTGTTGCCTGGGTTGGGACACCTTGCTGAATTAAAAAACGACTGCTCCCTGGGGTGGGTTGCGTCACGTTGCCGAAATAATATACTTTCTGTTGACTGTGTTGGGACACCTTGCCGAATTAATACACTGACTGTTGCCTGGGTTGGGACACCTTGCTGAATTAAAATAACGACTTCTCCCTGGGTTGGGTTGAGTCACGTTGCCGAAATAATCTTCTTTCTGTTGACTGTGTTGGTACACCTTGCCGAATTAATACACTGACTGTTGCCTGGGTTGGGACACCTTGCTGAATTAAAATAACGACTGCTCCCTGGGTTGGGTTGAGTCACGTTGCCGAAATAATATACTTTCTGTTGACTGTGTTGGGACACCTTGCCGAATTAATACACTGACTGTTGCCTGGGTTGGGACACGTGGCCAAAATAATAAACTGACTGTTGCCTGGGTTGGGACACGTTGCCGAAATCATATACTGTCTGTTGCCTGTGTTGGGACACCTTGCCGAATTAATACACTGACTGTTGCCTGGGTTGGGACACCTTGCTGGATTAATAAACGACTGCTCCCTGGGTTGGGTTGAGTCACGTTGCCGAAATAATACACTGACTGTTGACTGGGTTGGGACACGTGGCCGAAATAATACATTGACTGGTGCCTGGGTTGGGACACCTTGCTGAATTAAAATAACGACTGCTCCCTGGGTTGGGTTGAGTCACGTTGCCGAAATAATATACTTTCTGTTGACTGTGTTGGTACACCTTGCTGGATTAATACAATGACTGTTGACTGGGTTGGGACACCTTGCTGAATTAAAATAACGACTGCTCCCTGGGTTGGGTTGAGTCACGTTGCCGAAATAATATACTTTCTGTTGACTGTGTTGGTACACCTTGCCGAATTAATACACTGACTGTTGCCTGGGTTGGGACACCTTGCTGAATTAAAATAACGACTGCTCCCTGGGTTGGGTTGAGTCACGTTGCCGAAATAATATACTTTCTGTTGACTGTGTTGGTACACCTTGCCGAATTAATACACTGACTGTTGACTGTGGTGGGACACCTTGCTGTATTTAAATAACGACTGCTCCCTGGGATGGGTTGAGTCACGTTGCCGAAATAATATACTTTCTGTTGACTGTGTTGGTACACCTTGCCGAATTAATACACTGACTGTTGCCCGGGTTGGGACACCTTGCTGGATTTAAATAACGACTGCTCCCTGGGTTGGGTTGAGTCACGTTGCCGAATTAATACACTGACTGTTGTCTGGGTTGGGACACGTGGCCGAAATAATAAATTGACTGGTGCCTGGGTTGGGACACCTTGCTGAATTAAAATAACGACTGCTCCCTGGGTTGGGTTGAGTCACGTTGCCGAAATAATATACTTTCTGTTGACTGTGTTGATACACCTTGCCGAATTAATACACTGACTGTTGCCTGGGTTGGGACACCTTGCTGAATTAAAATAACGACTGCTCCCTGGGTTGGGTTGAGTCACGTTGCCGAAATAATATACTGTCTGTTGCCTGTGTTGGGACACCTTGCTGGATTAAAATAATGACTGTTCTCTGTGCTGGGACACCTTGCTGAATTAAAATAACGACTGCTCCCTGGGTTGGGTTGAGTCACGTTGCCGAAATAATATACTGTCTGTTGCCTGTGTTGGGACACCTTGCTGGATTAAAATAATGACTGTTCTCTGTGCTGGGACACCTTGCTGAATTAAAATAACGACTGCTCCCTGGGTTGGGTTGAGTCACGTTGCCGAAATAATATACTTTCTGTTGACTGTGTTGGTACACCTTGCCGAATTAATACACTGACTGTTGCCTGGGTTGGGACACCTTGCTGAATTAAAATAACGACTGCTCCCTGGGTTGGGTTGAGTCACGTTGCCGAAATAATATACTTTCTGTTGACTGTGTTGGTACACCTTGCCGAATTAATACACTGACTGTTGCCTGGGTTGGGACACCTTGCTGGATTAAAATAATGACTGTTCTCTGTGCTGGGACACCTTGCTGAATTAAAATAACGACTGCTCCCTGGGATGGGTTGAGTCACGTTGCCGAAATAATATACTTTCTGTTGACTGTGTTGGTACACCTTGCCGAATTAATACACTGACTGTTGCCCGGGTTGGGACACCTTGCTGGATTTAAATAACGACTGCTCCCTGGGTTGGGTTGAGTCACGTTGCCGAATTAATACACTGACTGTTGCCTGGGTTGGGTCACGTGGCCGAAATAATAAATTGACTGGTGCCTGGGTTGGGACACCTTACCGAAATAAAATAATGACAGGTGCCTAGGGTCTTGCATCTTTTCTTCTGCTAGTTCCCGGCTTCCATCAGTTCATTTTGTGCTCACACATCATCGTATGACAATTGAGTAGTTACTTGAATAATGAATTAGCTATACTTTGACGCATCAATACAGGAGGTATTGGCTTTCCCTTTGATGGCTTCTTGGTTGAAGGATTGCTATTTTGGGGAATGCACTGCATTGATGCATGTTCCTGTTGCTGGCTGTAATGCAACCAATAGGGCAATCCTTACCCAACCGACATTTCATATCAACACCTTTTTATTATTTGTGATAAAATAATAAATACTCTATTTCCACTGCATTCAGCATTTCAAATCACATTTTGTTCAAACTAAAATTTTGAGTTGTGGATAGGGTTGTTATTATTTGAGTAATAGATAATTTTTCTTGGTCTCTGGGAAATGGGACGAGTTCGTTCGAATCTGAACTCAGAATTGTTGATGTGACATTTAGTATTTCATTGAAGTATTTATCATATTCAATTAGCTGTATTAAAACATTGTATAACTAATTTTTAATTTTTTGCGAGATTTCGTTCGTCAGCGGATTAGTTTAATTTATTGATATTTATCATATCTTAAACGTCCATTATTGTGGCAAGGGTCTAACACATTACCATCACCTTCAGTTAATATTTTCTTGCATAAATGACAATAATCAGCTTATCGAAGTTTCATTGACTGTTTTTTTTTTTTTTTAGATAATTCTTCCATTGGTTGATTACGGCATTGGCTGATGTTCTTATATCATTTCACTATCTCTATTAGCTGGGCCATATATTTTACAGGGGATTTGGTCCTCTATGACTGATCGATTGTCTTATCTGTTATGGAAGCGTCAACTGAATGAATGATTGCCTGAACGATGCTTTAGCATATCTTCCGTAGCTGATTGGAATACGAGTCTACTTTGCTAATCTAGAACTGTAGGTATATTTAAGTCACCGTGGAACCTCATAACTCTAAGTAAATAGCATATGGAAATAGTAGATGAGTAGTCTCTCTGCTGGATATATAGAAAAGGTGCAAAGCTATTGTTATATAGAACTGGGTTTCCATATAAATTCAAGGGAAATACTTAACTCTTAGCAGTATCTCTAAGCATTGGATTTATGACTGCACTTCCCATGGATGAGTTTGCTTTTTGTGAACAGAAAAGTCATATTGGAGTCTTTAATTGTGGATTTTAGGAAAACAAAACTATACAATACAAAAAAATTCACAGAATTCTTTTCGTCATACAACTTCCTTAACTATATATGAAAAAATAATTAGCTTTCAATAGAAAATATATGATTTATATGTGTATTTATTAGAATGTTATAATCTCAATCATTAAGTGTTTTGTCATTTCTGAGAAAATAGATTGTAAAAAAAGTCCATCACTCAGGGGCTGCGTTAACTAAGCAAATTTCCCATGTTCGTCACGTATTTGCACTTATTATCTCAAAACGTAAAACTTCAATGAGAACAATATTTGGTACTTAAGCTTAGAATAGAGTGGCTCATGATATAACAGCGTATTTTTATTATATTTTATTATATTTTGGCATGTATAGGAGGGGGGGTTTTCTGAAGGCTAGGAATTAAAAAAATGCAAGTATCGTGGTTAGTATTGAAAATATGAATAAATGCATATAACAACATTTCTAGGCAATAAAATGTTCGAGTAGATTAGTTATATACAAGTTTTAGACCAAACGTATAATGACGTTATATGTCAAATTTTCGAAATTCCCCGCAACAATCAAACAAAATTTGCGGTAATATTCAACGGGAATTTTTCGAAAATCAAGTCACGAGTACAATTTTATTAGCAGATTAAAATTGCTAATAAAATTGCCTCCATTAACACTCTCGATGCGGACTAGATTTCTTTAAAATTCCTCACATCCGTTTGCGAATATTTTTTTTTAAATATTTCATATAAATAATAATATGAAATATAAGAAATAATATGAAATATTATTTAATAATTTTATTAAACATTTGTTGGTAGATTTGTACAACAAAAAATTAACCTGGAGCTATTTTTGGATACAACCGCGGGGGGCTAATAATTATGCTTACCTACTAAACCTAAAATGTTTTCTATTAGCAGATTTCCCTTAAGGGGAATCAGCTGTTGAGGATGTACTCATGATTTTCAAAAAATCTCTTCTTATGTCCATCGATCCTACCTAGTAGATGATGAAAATGAGGTCATTCAAAATGATATATATGCGTTCCTTGCAAAAATAAAGATTAACGGCTGGAGGGGGAAGGGGGTTTAGAGAGAGGAATTTCGAAAATTTAAATTATCTCCTTTATTATGCATCGGAGCATATCATATCATCTCTAGGTGCACCGAGTAAACTCACCCTGTCCTTCAGCCTAGTATCTCTTAATCCGTCTTGGCAAGAGCTCAATTTACCTTCTCCATGTGCTTCCTGTTGAATCACCGTGCGGCTTTCTCATAGTGCATTATAACCCTCCTGTCCAGCGATGCAATAGCTGTTTGACTTAGACGACTGCTGAATCATCGTGATCTTCTGTAGCATCACTGGAGATTTCAAGATGGAATTCAACCAACACGCTATTCTCGTCAGCACTATGTTTCTCTCTTTCTTTGGACTTCTTATTTGCCGATTTTCCTCGGATCTCAAGATGATTTGGTCAAGAGAAGAAAGGCAGTCATAAATTTGATAGGCGACTTATACGAGTTTAGATTGCCAAATACCGACCACATTTCCTAACCATAATTCCGGGTTCCGACGGTCAGCTGGCAATTGGTTTTCCAGTAGATATTAGGAGAGGCGTCGATGGCTACTCCGTCCTTTTGCTTGTATATGAGGTTCTCAAACTGAAAGTTGGAGTACGCGAGTTTTCGATCATCTAGAGAAAGTCATCATTCAAGCCACTTGCTCTTTACTCGAGAGGTACTCAACGTAACATTTATTTTCAGACACACTTGATGGGGGTTTTCCTTATCTTTGATGGGTGCATCTTGGCTGACGAGTAGCTCGGGTCACTTCCTTCTTAGTGAATTTTGCTGAGGCAACCGTCCCATCGATGAAGTATCTTGCGACTAGAATTGTTCTTCTAGCGTTTAGGGAGTCGGAGTGAACGGTTCGCAGGTCAACATTATAATGGTTATAAATAGAGAAGGCTATCCCCCATTTGCATAGGTGGCAGGCTAAAGGTTAGTGGGACATCCATTATTCACATGGGACCTTATTTCACTCTCCGTCATAAAAAACAGCTGGCTCCTTACCTCGTGGCAATACTTCCACTTCCTTTCTGTTTATTATTAGGCCTCTCTTATGAATGTTCTGACCATTTGCATAAGCCTCTAAAAGGGAAGGGGCTAACACTCTTTCCTTGTTCGCTTGGAGCAAGCCTACTGTCCTCCTCCCCCTAACTCCCATTAGCTTGGCTAAGATTTTCATGTTGAAATGAAAACTTTGTGTCTGTCTAGCCTCATTTTAAACACATTTAGTCAATTCAACAATCAGCAAAAGGTAAATAAAAACATATATCACCAAATAAATTAATACAGAATTACTCCATATTTTGCGTCCGCCCCTTTCCTCATTACCTCTGTAGCCGGACATAAACAAGAATTTCTTAAATACCTAGTGGTGGAGTGATTGGTTTCTTATCCGTTGTTATTGCCCATTGCATAACTAGCTCCTTGGAGTGATTGGTTTCTTATTCGTTGTCGATATATTGCCCATTGCATAATTAGCTCCTTGGAGTGATTGGTTTCTTATTCGTTGTCGATATATTGCCCATTGCATAACTAGCTCCTTGGAGTGATTGGTTTCTTATTCGTTGTCGATATATTGCCCATTGCATAATTAGCTCCTTGGAGTGATTGGTTTCTTATTCGTTGTCGATATATTGCCCATTGCATAATTAGCTCCTTGGAGTGATTGGTTTCTTATTCGTTGTCGATATATTGCCCATTGCATAATTAGCTCCTTGGAGTGATTGGTTTCTTATTCGTTGTCGATATATTGCCCATTGCATAATTATCTCCTTGGAGTGATTGGTTTCTTATTCGTTGTCGATATATTGCCCATTGCATAATTAGCTCCTTGGAGTGATTGGTTTCTTATTCGTTGTCGATATATTGCCCATTGCATAATTATCTCCTTGGAGTGATTGGTTTCTTATTCGTTGTCGATATATTGCCCATTGCATAATTAGCTCCTTGGAGTGATTGGTTTCTTATTCGTTGTCGATATATTGCCCATTGCATAATTATCTCCTTGGAGTGATTGGTTTCTTATTCGTTGTCGATATATTGCCCATTGCATAATTATCTCCTTGGAGTGATTGGTTTCTTATTCGTTGTCGATATATTGCCCATTGCATAATTAGCTCCTTGGAGTGATTGGTTTCTTATTCGTTGTCGATATATTGCCCATTGCATAATTAGCTCCTTGGAGTGATTGGTTTCTTATTCGTTGTCGATATATTGCCCATTGCATAATTAGCTCCTTGGAGTGATTGGTTTCTTATTCGTTGTCGATATATTGCCCATTGCATAATTAGCTCCTTGGAGTGATTGGTTTCTTATTCGTTGTCGATATATTGCCCATTGCATAATTAGCTCCTTGGAGTGATTGGTTTCTTATTCGTTGTCGATATATTGCCCATTGCATAATTAGCTCCTTGGAGTGATTGGTTTCTTATTCGTTGTCGATATATTGCCCATTGCATAATTAGCTCCTTGGAGTGATTGGTTTCTTATTCGTTGTCGATATATTGCCCATTGCATAATTAGCTCCTTGGAGTGATTGGTTTCTTATTCGTTGTCGATATATTGCCCATTGCATAATTAGCTCCTTGGAGTGATTGGTTTCTTATTCGTTGTCGATATATTGCCTATTGCATAATTAGCTCCTTGGAGTGATTGGTTTCTTATTCGTTGTCGATATATTGCCCATTGCATAATTAGCTCCTTGGAGTGATTGGTTTCTTATTCGTTGTCGATGTATTGCCCATTGCATAATTAGCTCCTTCGAGTGATTAAGAGAGAGATGCATTCATTCTTCCAACGACAGAACGATTCAGTACTTGAAGGTGTAATGCCCTTAATGACTTTCAGCAACTGAACATGAAGGATTCAACTCTAGAAGGAAAACGCTTCTTTTGCTGGCTCTGCGGTGATTTTTCTTGAGTCCCCTCTTATTATTATTGGAATGAAATCAATATGTACAACTTCTCTGAATCAATGGGCCTACAACATTCTCAGTTGGCCATCTTTTTAGCAGATTTCCCTTAATGGAAATCAGCTATTGAGCTATTTGGTTCATGACGCGATTTTTAAAATTTTTCTTCAACTATATATATATATATATATATATATATATATATATATATATATATATTTGTCTGTTAACGCTCTAAAGGTCGCAATTTTCGCTTGATCGCTACCCAACTCGATATTTAAACGTTTCATGTAAAAATAAAGATCAAGTTCCGTTACTATACGTTGGATCGAAAAGTTGTATAAAGCCAATCTTATTGCTAATTAAATTTACTATAAATAGTGTTATATACATTTATTCTTTATCTTGAATATTAACCGAGATATTTGCATTTTTATTAAGTGTGGGCGGATAACGGACGAGATGAGATCGAATTACTTCGGTTTTCTTTTACTTTTAATTGAACTTTGAACATTTTGAGAGTTGTTCTTTTCTCTAATTTTCCTGTGTAATGTTCCAATGGAGCTTACGTTTGAACTAAATTATAAAGTAAATAAATAAAAACGATATTTTATTAGTGAAAATAAATATCAAATGACGTAGGGAGTTGGGCTGTAAAGGATTTATAACCATCTCATTAATCTGAATCATACTTATACGCCATCATATACGCCTAACGACATAACATTATTTATCATTATCAAATAAATTTGAATGAGCAATTATCAATTGAGATAACACCATTTAACAGTTTGGTCGAAAGTAACATTTTGCAGGAAAAAGTACAGGAAAATAATATTTTTCCTATTTTTATTTCTAGTTCACCCTTTACAATCTTTTTCTAGTTTGTTTAAATTTTAATGCAGTCTAAAGACCAATTCGGATTTCTTAAGTTTCTAATAAAGCCATTTAATTACAAAAGCAACGTTTAATTGGCAACTCATTATACATTTAGGAGCTTTATCCTTGGTACACATTTTTATTATTTATTAACGTCCACTTTTTGCTACTATGGCTAATTGCGACGGGTCATCTGCAGGTTACCACCCTTTTCTAGCCAGGGTAGGACTATGGATTTTATTTTATGAGTTCGCTACAAACACTAAATCCGAACTTCAAAAAAACTGGTTATACTAAACATCCAAAGAAGTAATCCTTTTTACCGATTGGAAAATATTTTCCAGGCAATGAAATATCCAGGAAATTGAGAATAACCTCCCCCTTTATATATGTATATATATATATATATATATATATATATATATATATATATATATATCATTCAGAACACTGAACCAAGAGTGGAAGTTGGAAGAGTGGAGGGTGGAGTTGGAATGGAATTTGGTTATTATCAAATTGAAATTTAATAAAAATTAAGCTAGAGACGGGAAGCATTTCAAGAACAAGATACAGGAAAGTCTCTTGATCTTCTATTAAATATAAATTGATGCCACTCTTCAGCGATTTCAATATTAAAATATGTTTTTTGAGATAGCCCAATGCTTTAGAGTTAACCGACAATGAAAGTAACTATAGTATATGGGCAAATGTCAGAAGCTATTTATTTAAGGAAAAGAAAGATGTAGTTTTCTTGTATTAAATGCTTATATTTAAGATCAAGAATATACAAATTTTAACATCAATTGCCATTTAAAGTCTGGTAAAGCACCTGTGTACGTTGAACTGAATAATTTATCAAAACTGTAGTGTTCTATCATATATTAAATATGATGATTTTTTTAGCACATTTTCCTTTAGGGAAATCAGCTATTGAGGCTGTACTCATGACTCGCTTTTCGATTATGTAAATATATATATATATATATATATATCATTTTGAACGGACCATATTTTCTTTATTTCCTATGTGGAGTCGATGGACATTTGAGGAAAGTTAATGAAAAGTGGGTCATGAGTACAACTGTCAATACTTGATTTCCTTTGTAGGTAATCTGCTAAAACGTTCATCAAGAGGCTTTGTGGAAGGCTAGCATGGGTCAAACCGAGACTCCGAGCCCTGACAAAAGTACTGAACTAAGAATGAAGTGGAAGTAGGGCGATTCTCCAAGGGGAATGTGCTGGAAAGCCGCTTTTCCTTATCAGTTGGCTTCTGATAAGCCGTGATGGGTGTAGAGAGATAGTAGGCGGAGCCAATGGTTGCCCTGCCCACACCACTCCCCCAGCCCCGCCCCCTCCCGCTGCCTTAGCACGGCTCTAGCGTTCAGTCTCTTCCCAACCGGCTTCCTGCAGGGTCATCGCTTACCTCTAGGTGAGACACACTTATTATCTGTATATTCATTCACTTGCTTGTCTCATATTATTACATAGAATCAACATATCCTTGAGTAGAACATTTACATTTAAAACATATTCTTTTTATGTTGTTTGCAATACAGCCAGGTTACGGTCAACATGTGGTGGCCGTTGAAATCTGTTAGCTTTCATCATCATACTAAAATTCATCCTTCCACACATTGTGGAAAATAATTGTGCTTCAGCAAAAACTTATTACTTTGCCATTTAGTGGATTTCAATACTATGATATTTAGAAAGAGATTTGGTTAAATTCAATGCTATCCCCACAATTGTCTGACTATGTCAAATAAAAAATAGAGTTGGGCGTTTATCTTCTAGAGGGCTTATCGAGTAAATGTAGTTCTCAGATCATCAAATAATCTCACTCTTCATGGGCTCAAGATTCGAAATTGAAAAACCTATAAATCAAATTAAATTATTAATAACGTTCACTTGTTACAACTAAGGCTAATTAGGGCGGGCTATATACAGATTACTCTTTTATAGGACTAGGGATTTTATTTAATGAATTCTGCCACTGCATAAATTCCTTTGCCAATGGGGGAATCAAACTCCCCACTCTAGGTTAACCATGTGAGATTAAGGTCAATGCTAAACTCGCATGGTTATCCTGAGCCCCCCATAATATAGTCCCCAAAGAAAATATCTATATGAAAAACTCTTCCTTCTTATCACATTTCATAACCAGTTTATATCATTCAAATTTATCCCGTCACCGGTTAATGTTTAGATTTGTTGCAACGTCACCTCGAATAGCTCATTCACTATCTTGCTCCAAAATAGAGTCGATGTCAGTTGCTTGAAACCACCTCAAGACCTTGGCTACTAGTCGGCTTGAAATCATAGCTAACCATAGCCCCTGGCCCGAGGAATGCTGTAGCACCGATATGCCGTAGAGCAGCTGCATAATAGAGTCGATTTGGTTGCTGGCTTATACTGCAGCAGTTGCTTATATCCACCTCACTCCCTTGGCTACTAGTCACCTAGAAATCATAGCTCACCATTGTCTCAAGTCCACTGAAAATCATAGCAACCATAGCCTCTAGCCCGAGGAATGCTGTAGCAGCATATCAGACTAGAGCAGCAGCATAATAGAGTCGATATGGTTGCTGGCTTATACTGCAGCAGTTGCTTATATCCACCGCACTCCCTTGGCTACTAGTCAGCTAGAAATCATAGCACACCATTGTCTCTAGTCCACTGAAAATAATAGCTCACCATTGTATCTAGTCCGAGGAATGCTGTAGCATAACGGAGTAGGGCAGCAGCATAATAGAGTTGATATGGTTGCTGGCTTATACTGCAGCAGTTACTTATATCCACCGCACTCCCTTGGCTACTAGTCAGCTTGGAATAATAGCTAACCATAGTCTCTAACTGAGGAATGCTTAGCAGCATAATAGAGTTGATATGGTTGCTGGCTTATACTGCAGCAGTTACTTATATCCACCTCACACCCGTGGCTACTAGTCAGCTTGGAATAATAGCTAACCTTAGTCTCTAACTGGAGGAATGCTTTAGCAGCATATCCAACTAACATAGCAGCACAATAAAGTCGATATGGTTGCTGGCTTATACTGCAGCAGTTGCTTATATCCACCTCACAACCTTGGCTATTAGACAGCTTGGAATAATAGCTAACCTTAGTCTCTAACCCCGGAATACAGTAGCAGCACAATAGAGTCGATATGGTTGCTGGCTTATACTGCAGCAGTTGCTTATATCCACCTCACACCCTTGGCTACTAGTCAGCTTGGAATAATAGCTAACCTTAGTCTCTAACTGGAGGAATGCTTTAGCAGCATATCCAACTAACATAGCAGCACAATAAAGTCGATATGGTTGCTGGCTTATACTGCAGCAGTTGCTTATATCCACCTCACACCCTTGGCTATTAGTCAGCTTGGAATAATAGCTAACCTTAGTCTCTAACCCCGGAATACAGCAGCAGCATAATAGAGTTGATATGGTTGCTGGCTTGTACTGCAGTAGTTGCTTATATCCATCTCACTCCCTTGGCTACTATTCAGCTTGGAATAATAGCTAACCATAGTCTCTAACTCGAGGAATTCTTTAGCAGCATATCTAATTATAGTAGCAGCAAAATAAAGTCTATATGGTTGCTGGCTTATACTGCAGCATTTGCTTATATCCACCTCACACCCTTGGCAACTAGTCAGCTTGGAATAATAGCTAACCTTAGTCTCTAACTGGAGGAATGCTTTAGCAGCATATCCAACTAACATAGCAGCACAATAAAGTCGATATGGTTGCTGGCTTATACTGCAGCAGTTGCTTATATCCACCTCACACCCTTGGCTACTAGTCAGCTGGAAATTATAGCTCACTTTTGTCTCTAACTCCGGAATACAGTAGCAGCATATCCATAGCAGCACAATAGAGTCGATATGGTTGCTGGCTTATACTGCAGCAGTTGCTTATATCCACCTCACACTCTTGGCTACTAGTCAGCTGGAAATAATAGCTAACCTTAGTCTCTAACTCCGGAATGCTTTAGCATATCCAACAGCAGCACAATAAAGTCGATATGGTTGCTGGCTTATACTGCAGCAGTTGCTTATATCCACCTCACAACCTTGGCTATTAGTCAGCTTGGAATAATAGCTAACCTTAGTCTCTAACTCGAGGAATTCTTTAGCGCATATCTAATTAAAGCAGCATAATAGAGCCTGTATGGTTGCTAGCTTATACTGCAGCAGTTGCTTATATCCACCTCACACCCTTGGCTACTAGTCAGCTTGAAATAATAGCTAACCTTAGTCTCTAACTGGAGGAATGCTTTAGCAGCATATCCAACTAACATAGCAGCACAATAAAGTCGATATGGTTGCTGGCTTATACTGCAGCAGTTGCTTATATCCACCTCACACCCTTGGCTACTAGTCAGCTGGAAATTATAGCTCACTTTTGTCTCTAACTCCGGAATACAGTAGCAGCATAATAAAGTCAATATGGTTGCTGGCTTATACTGCAGCAGTTGCTTATATCCACCTCACACCCTTGGCTACTAGTCAGCTTGGAATAATAGCTAACCTTAGTCTCTAACTGGAGGAATGCTTTAGCAGCATATCCAACTAACATAGCAGCACAATAAAGTCGATATGGTTGCTGGCTTATACTGCAGCAGTTGCTTATATCCACCTCACACCCTTGGCTATTAGTCAGCTTGGAATAATAGCTAACCTTAGTCTCTAACGAGGAATGCGCAGCAGCATAATAGAGTTGATATGGTTGCTGGCTTGTACTGCAGTAGTTGCTTATATCCACCTCACTCCCTTGGCTACTAGTCAGCTTGGAATAATAGCTAACCTTAGTCTCTAACTCGAGGAATTCTTTAGCAGCATATCTAATTATAGTAGCAGCATAATAGAGCCTGTATGGTTGCTAGCTTATACTGCAGCAGTTGCTTATATCCACCTCACACCCTTGGCTACTAGTCAGCTGGAAATCATAGCTCACTTTTGTCTCTAACTCCGGAATGCAGTAGCAGCATAATAGAGTCGATATGGTTGCTGGCTTATACTGCAGCAGTTGCTTATATCCACCTCACACTCTCGGCTACTAGTCAGCTTGGAATAATAGCTAACCTTAGTCTCTAACTGGAGGAATGCTTTAGCAGCATATCTAATTATAGTAGCAGCATAATAGAGCCTGTATGGTTGCTAGCTTATACTGCAGCAGTTGCTTATATCCACCTCACACCCTTGGCTACTAGTCAGCTTGGAATAATAGCTAACCTTAGTCTCTAACTCGAGGAATTCTTTAGCAGCATATCCAACTAACATAGCAGCACAATAGAGACGATATGGTTGCTGTCTCATACTGCAGCAGTTGCTTATATCCACCTCACACCCTTGGCTACTAGTCAGCTTGGATTAATAGCTAACCTTAGTCTCTAACTCCGGAATACAGTAGCAGCACAATAAAGTCGATATGGTTGCTGGCTTATACTGCAGCAGTTGCTTATATCCAGCTCACACCCTTGGCTATTAGTCAGCTTGGAATAATAGCTAACCTTAGTCTCTAACCCCGGAATACAGCAGCAGCATAATAGAGTTGATATGGTTGCTGGCTTGTACTGCAGTAGTTGCTTATATCCACCTCACTCCCTTGGCTACTAGTCAGCTTGGAATAATAGCTAACCTTAGTCTCTAACTCGAGGAATTCTTTAGCAGCATATCTAATTATAGTAGCAGCATAATAGAGCCTGTATGGTTGCTAGCTTATACTGCAGCAGTTGCTTATATCCACCTCACACCCTTGGCTACTAGTCAGCTTGGAATAATAGCTAACTAATTAGCAGCACAATAGAGTCTATATGGTTGCTAGCTTATACTGCAGCAGTTGCTTATATCCACCTCACTCCCTTGGCTACTAGTCAGCTTGAAATCATAGCTCACCATAGCCTCTAGCTCGAGGAATGCTGTGGCAGCATATTCAACTAACATAATAGAGTCGATATGTTTTTTTTTTGTTTATTGTTTTGGTACTCTTTTATTTTCCGAGCAATAACGCCATGTAGGAAATGCTTCAAAAGAAATAAATATTTACAGAATATTTGTCTTTCTTTGTGAGCACTTTTCTAAATGATTTATATATCCCATTAGGTTATAAGATGTAGGAGGTGAATATTTTGAAATTCATTATTCTTAATAGCGGTTTGGGGCACAGATTAGCCATTTGAGTTAGAGCGTTGGCCTTAAGTTTACATCGTAAACCTAGAGTGGCGAGTTCGATTCCCGCCTGGGGAATAGGAATTTATTTAGCGACGAACTCAATCAATGCAGTTCTTAGTTCCACCCTGGCTAGAAAAGGGTGATGACCAGTAGATAACCCATCGCAATTAGCCATAGTAGCAAAAAGTGGACGACAATAAATAATAACAATATATAACGTTTTAGTTCTGGAAAATGGATTCTGGAGATTTGAATTCGAAATTCTGATGGACAAAACATGAAATTGTAGCATGCGTCCTGCAGACCGGAATTTCAAATTAAATTGCTGTTAAATTGCTTGGTGAGGTTATCGGTTATAGGATTCTCTATTCAAATATGGATTGCAAACACAGCTGCTCCCGATGGGATTGTTCGCTATCTTCAATAGTATTGCTGGCTGGCCAATGTCCCTACTCGCTCTCCAGGCCAGACTCTGGGTGACTACTCTAGTTGATAAGGCTAGTTACTCTTCAATATTATGTAACTTATAATTTCTGGAACACAGGTTTGCAATCTTCAATAGTATTGCTGGCTGACCAATGTCCCTACTCACTCTCCAGGCCAGACACTGGGTGACTACTCTAGTTGATAAGGCTAGTTACTCTTCAATATTATTTAACTTATAAAACTATGGAACACAGATTTGCAATCTTCAATAGTATTGATGGCTGGCCAATGTCCCTACTCACTCTCCAGGCCAGACACTGGGTGACTACTCTAGTTGATAAGGCTAGTTACTCTTCAATATTATTTAACTTATAAAACTATGGACACACAGGTTTGCAATCTTCAATAGTATTGCTGGCTGGCCAATGTCCCTACTCACTCTCCAGGCCAGACACTGGGTGACTACTCTAGTTGATAAGGCTAGTTACTCTTCAATATTATTTAACTTATAAAACTATGGACACACAGGTTTGCAATCTTCAATAGTATTGCTGGCTGGCCAATGTCCCTACTCACTCTCCAGGCCAGACACTGGGTGACTACTCTAGTTGATAAGGCTAGTTACTCTTCAATATGACTTATAAAACTATGGACACACAGGTTTGCAATCTTCAATAGTATTGCTGGCTGGCCAATGTCCCTACTCACTCTCCAGGCCAGACACTGGGTGACTACTCTAGTTGATAAGGCTAGTTACTCTTCAATATTATTTACTTATAAATTGGACGATCCGTTTGCAATCTTCAATAGTATTGCTGGCTGGCAATGTCCCTACTCACTCTCCAGGCCAGACACTGGGTGACTACTCTAGTTGATAAGGCTAGTTACGTCTTCAATATTATTTAACTTATAAAACTATGGACACAGGTTTGCAATCTTCAATAGTATTGCTGGCTGACCAATGTCCCTACTCACTCCAGGCCAGACACTGGGTATATACTCTAGTTGATAAGGCTAGTTACTCTTCAATATTATTTAACTTATAAAACTATGGACACACAGGTTTGCAATCTTCAATAGTATTGATGGCTGGCCAATGTCCCTTCTCGCTCTCCGAAATGGCCTGATGGCTCATTATCTCTCTACCACCTGCGGGTAAAAAAAACTTGTGATACTCGACACAAGAAAAGCTGAAAACAAGAAAGTACGAATAACTCGTTTAATACTTGAATTACCAAAAAAAAAAAAAAAAAACAAATGCATAACAAAACAATTTTGGGCTATCAATAGTTTAACGAGATTGGCCCAATAAAATTTTACGAACCGACCTATAATAACTTAGTTATTTGTTACCCCCCCCCCTCCCTCTAAACCTCCACTATTCTAGGTTCGATTTCAGCCATTAACAAATATGATCTTTAGTTTTTATTCAGTTAAATATTGTGTATGGTATAGATCAAATAAACACCTTCGAAACAAGAACGTAAAATATTAATTCACCACGTCATCACACAACGTATCTTGCATATTAAAGGTCTCTTGATAACAATATTTCGTATTTAAGCTTTAAATACAATGTGTAATGGTATAACAACTTATTGTTAAACTGACATGAGTGAGAGTGAGGGTTTACTGAAGGCTGAAAATTTTAAAAAAAAAATCCAAATATTTCGGTTAAATATTCAGGATAGAGAAATTACGTATATAACATGTATAGTTAATTAAATAATGCAATAAGATTGGATTTTATATAATTTTTCTACCCGACGTATAATAATGTTCCTTCCTACTCACTCTCCATCCCATTTTCTGTCCATCGTGTTGATGTTCCGCCAAAGATTTTCGCGGAACTTCCATCTCCGGAAATTGCCTTCAATGATGATGCGTATTTCCCCAATATCAGTAGACCACATGTCTACTCTGAAGACACCCTCAACTAAGCTTCGGTCAGCCAGTTTATAATCATGGGGTCGCCACATTAGCCTGTAGTTGAACTCTGGCTCTCGAATTTCTTAAAAGTACGACCGCGATGTAATCGTCAAAGGCTCAAGGGACTGATACCTAGTGCAGCTAGAGTCCTAGAGTAACCTATCTATCGGCAAGATCCACGGAGGTTGTCTCAGCACAGAACCTTTCTGACATCCTTCTGTTTGATATTGATATTCACTTCTGTGCCTGCTCCGTTCCTTAGTTACACTCTGCTCTCTTGGAGAAAACTGCTGATAAGTGCAAAGATGTTGCTCGGTAGCCTCGTCCTTTGTAGCGCCTACAACACGTTTGCCCACCTCGCATTTATCGTAGGCATCTGCTATGTCTGTGATGATGTCAATAGCGTAGGTTGGATGTGGATATCGTAGTCTCCTTGTTCACTCTCTTCAATTAGTTACGTTATATTACGTTCAGCCGACCTTCCGTGTATTCCGTCGAAGTGTCCCTGGCAGGCTTCTCTTATTATTTTTAGGAAGATAGTGTTCTTGATAAGCTTTTCTAAGACTTCAAGGACGGGGAGCAAACATATGGGGCGATAGCTTGCAATCCTCTTTTTAAACCTTTCTTATTAAAGATCACTGCCGCCTTTTTCCACGGCTTAGGGAAAGTGTCTTACAGCTAGGAAGAGGTTTAGTCAGATCTTGCCTAATAACTGATTTCACTTACATAGTCGTAATTTCTCAAAAAGAAAAACAAGAAATCGCGCCTTTTATATTATTCTTAAATGTACAAATCAAAATAATTAACCTTTAATCTCATTGAAGAGAACTTGCATTGTATTTCGGAAGAAGAGAGAGGCGTTGAGTATAGTGGATTAGAGAGCAATACATATTAAACAAACCCAAATCAATACTGAGAATTATCTCATTAAGAATAAAGCATATGTGGGAGCATTTTTAGTTTGGGGTTTATGCCATAGATAATATTATTTACTGTGAATTTGATATGACATTTACAAGAAGTTTTAATCTTACCGTAAATTTACCAATTCCAATTTACAAAGCAATATAAGATCGAGCAATTACAAATTAAAATTTACTATTAAAAGCATAATAGATTCCACTAACTCTAGAAGTAAATGCTCTATGTAATTTGGACGATTTCTATAACATTCATCATTTATTTGTATATTGCTCTTTATCTAGTTCAATGAAAGCCAAAACCAAGAAAGTGATTTTCTCAAAGCACTCAGGACCAATAACAAACGTAAATTAACAACGATATATATGTATCTGATGAATATCTGATGTGGTTCATTTATACTTAATGTATAATTGGATATTATAATTCTTCTATGATGACCACCGTTGCAACTATACTTATCTTATAAGGTTGTCGGTCACTTAGGTTGAAATGAAACAACTTCAGATTGTTGACGTTTCGGTAAAATGTATTACCTTTGTTAATGGCAACTGAATAGTGTACAAAATATGAATATTGCAATTAAGTCAAATGCCAAATGAAATGTCAGTAATATATATATATAAAAAAAAAAAAAAAAAAATCTTTCGGGAAGGCGGAGACAGTACATCAACGGATTAGGATATAACCGAGTACGGCGAATTTTTTACATTTATTTTAGCATTTGGCTTACTGCAATATTCATGTTTTGTACAACCACTCAGTTAACCTTGACAAAGCTAATAAATTTTACCGTTGGCAAGCTGAAATAGTTTTATTTCAACCTAAGTGACCGACAACCACATAAGATAAGGATTATATTTTTATTTATTTTAAAATGTATTTCATATCTGTCAAACGCTTTTTTTTTTGTAATTGTTTTTACATTAATATAATATTGCATGTCTTATTGGTGTTGGAAAGTATAGAATTGTATTAGTCATCATTTTGAAACTAGAAGGGTTTCTATTTAATTTATTATTTTAGTTGAATTACTTCAGTTTATATTATTTTATTTATTTATGCAAGAATATATTATTTACAAGCTTTTATTTATTTATTTTATTGTTTCTTTTAACTAGTCTTATGATAATCTAGGTGTGTCTGATTTTCTATTTAAATTTGGCGGCAATAAGTTTTTTCGTTTCAGATTATTTTAAGAACAATGGCATCAAAATTGGATATCTTGTCTAGCTGCTTGTCTGTCCGCTCGTTTGTTACTCACTCACTCAAAAAGGGCTCGGAGGAATACCATGAAATTTTATATTTGTAAGTCAACTATCCCAAGGCACAGCACAGGCTATATGAAAATCCGAAATTTCAACTAGGAGTGGGGGGGGGTGGTTACTTCGATATGAAATCACATATATGTATTCATGCATATCTTCCATATTATTGGTTTTATCTAAAAAATGTAAATAACGAATTGTGTTTAGAATACCTTTTTCTTGTGGTGAACGGCAATTTTAACGCACATTGTTTTTAATGAAAATAAAGTACAGGTTTTCTTTTCATTTTTGCTTTTTGCACTGCCCATTCACAGAGAGGATGCGTACCTGAACGTGTCATACAGAGATACGGGTATAACATACATTTTAGCGTTTTGTCTATAACAGAATTAATTCACAAAAATTAGATCCTAACAAAATTATTTAAAAAAAAAATGAAAGATACAAATGAAAATCCCAGGAATAACCCAGTTATTAACCAATGTTTTGATATGATATGCTCATAGTATCATAAGATTGCAAAACCACAACATTATCTTTTTATATAAGTTACATTTTTATAGTTTATTTATCTTCTGTAGAATGTGATTTGAGTAATTTTTGAGTAGATATTTTGGTACGTTGACCATTTCCCGACTCTATAATATATTATTATAATTTTAGTTGAAGTTGTGTTGTTAGTGAACATTTGTACAGTAAATTTTCGACAGTCTAGTACTCTCACAGGGGCATGTGCTTGTGTTTATAATTTTAAATCTTCGTAAGTACGTTTTTGTATCAGTGTCGCTTATGATCAAAATCGCATAGAATATACGATTGTGAGGGAACGAGGATTTTCTTTTCTTACCTGAGACAATAATTCCTTCAGCATCCCGCTACCTCAGAAGTGGATACGTTTTTGTGCCCTGTGAGAATTCTTGTAGTGTAGTAGTCAGTTGAGGTGTTTATACAGTTTAAACAGTCCTAAATTTTTGGAATATGGCTTTAATGGAATAATCGCTGGATATGTTATAGACTTTAATGCTAGGATGGTGCAGCCATTATTTTTTGACTGGAAAATATATTTTTGTGGCCTCATGACCGATAATAAATTTGTCAATAATCGTCCAATAACCATGACATACCGTAAAAAAATATCACAAAAACAAAGGGATCAGTCAGAGCTCAGTTTACCTAATATTTATATTTCAATGGGAATCCATTATCTTTTCAATCTGTCCAATGCCACATTTTACTTCACTGGTGTTAAAACTGAATGACTGTACAGTTATTCTTCATCTTATGCGATGAAGATAAAGAATAATTCTATTTCAACCAGACGGTGACACTGCTATTATACAATATAAATTATATAGCTTATAATAATGTATAAATAGAATATTTATAACATACATACATTCCCGTCCTTAGCCAACATATCTGCAAATATTTCTAGTATAGATTAGAAAATCTAGTCCTTGAGGCAGTTAGCAGCTGCATAAAATAAGTTCCCACGTGCCCTTATAACACTCTTTTGATCTCATCGTACCGTATATTCTCTGTACCTGAATAAAAATCGTATGAGTTGAACTGGGGGTTTACTGAAGACTGAATACAAGATAGTATGAATAGTTTAGTTACGAAGGAATGCATAGAACAACAATTGTAGGACATGAGTCGTTTAACATAACAATAGTTGTATGACGTCATACGAACGAATATGATCTTCATTGTTGACGGAAACATCGAGCGTGGTATTTGATCAAATAAATATTTTTGAGTGAAGAAATTAAGTCGTTGTAGGTGAAGTCATCACTCCTATATACTCAACGTGGTAATTTTTAGTATTTGTTATATCTGTCTGGAATGATAATTTTCATGATGTATTCGCCTATTCTTAAGGCTGATGAATAAAAAATACACACACACACCCACACACGCACACCTATAATATACGAGTATTATGAGTTATATATCCTGTCTAGGATAGATGAGTATTTGAAGAAATGAATCGAAAATCTAGTCACGTGTACAATATTAATAGTTGATTTCTCTGGAGGGAAATCAACTAAAACTGGAACACAGGTTTAAAATAAAAATGGGTTTAGACCTGTATTGAATAGAACACATTAAAAGCCCAGATAAATTGAGAATTGTTATTCCAACAAAAATCTTTGGATTTGAATATGTCTATTTTTATTGTGGTGCTATTCTGTGTAAGAATGGAAATGGAAATATATGTCATATTCCAGAAGGCTTGATTGAAAGCTAACAATAGGAGAGATCCTATTACTCTTTAACAAGCAAATATTTATTGAGCTGGGGGAAGAATAGCGCTGACGTAACCTTGCAGCTTGGAATGAGTCGTGGAGTTTATGAGCTGTAGATTCAATCCTTCACTATCAGCTGATTTCAAACTGACTCTCTCATTCACTCCTCTCTCTCTCTCTCTCATTCCCTCCACACTTTATCTTTCTCTCTACTTTCTATCATTCGCTCAACATTCTCTTATTCACTCTACTTTAGCTCATTCCTCCACCCTCCCTCATTCCCTCCACTCTACCCCATTCTCTCTACTGTCTTTCATTCCCACCACCCTGTCTAATTTCTTCTACTCTCTTCATCCCCCTCCACTCTATCATTCCCTCTACTTTCTATCATTTACTCAACATTCTCTTTTTCACTCTACTTTACCTCATTCCTCCACCCTCCCTCATTGCCCCCACTCTCCCCCATTCCCTCTACTGTCTTTCATTCCCACCACCCTGCCTGATTTATTCTACTCCCTTCGTTCCCACCACTCTCTATCAATCCCTCTACTTTCTATCATTTACGCAACATTGTCTTATTCACTCTACTTTGCTTTATTCCTCCACCCTCCCTCATTGCCCCCACTCTCCCCCATTCCCTCTACTGTCTTTCATTCCCACCACCCTGCCTGATTCCTTCTACTCCCTTCGTTCCCACCACTCTAACGTTCCCTCTATTTGCTATAATTTACTCAACATTCTCTTATTCACTCTACTTTACCTCATTCCTCCACCCTCCCTAATTGCCCCCACTCTCCCCCATTCCCTCTACTGTCTTTCATTCCCACCACCCTGTCTGATTTCTCCTACTCCCTTCGTTCCCACCACTCTATCGTTCCCTCTACTTTCTATCATTTACTCAACATTCTCTCATTCCTTCTATTTGGCCTCTATCGCTCCACTCTCCCTCATTCCTATTACTGTCTCTCATTACCACCACTCTGCTTCATCACCTCTCCCTCGTTCCCCTCACACTCCCACATTTATTCTGCTCTCATCATGCCCACCACTTCGTATAATCTAGTTTCGAGGGATTAATGAAGCAACTTCCATTCTCCATGATATATAGAAACAAGTACAATTGTAATAAGCTACGTTGAGATATTATAGCTAGGAAGAGGTATAGAGAATGGATAATATTTAGAAACAATTTCATATGTAGACATATTAGAGAAGGCAGGATATCTAAAAACCATTGTAATGAGCTATGTAGATATATAAGAGAAGAGATGGTATCTTGAAACCAATACAACAACAATAAGCCACGCTCAGATATTAGAGAAAATATGATATCTCTATACAAGAGTAATAAGCAAGGATGAGATATTAGAGAAGGCATGATTCTTGAAGCAAGAGTAATAAGCTACGTTGTGATACTAGAGAAGACATGATATCTTGAAACAAGTATAATAAGCTAGGCATAGATATTAGTGAATGAATGGTATCTTGAAACAAGTGGAATAATCAAGGATGAGATATTAAAGAAGGCATGATTCGTGAGGCAAGTGTCATAAGCTACGTTGTGGTACTAGAGAAGGCATGATATTCTTGAAGCAAGTGTCATAAGATACGTTGTGGTACTATAGAAGGCATAATATCGTGAAACAAGTATAATAAGCTAGGTAGAGAAGAGGTGGTATATTGAAACAAGTATAATAAGCAAGGATGAGAAGAGGCATGATTCTTGAATCAAGTGTAATTAGCCACGTTGAGGTATTAGAGAAGGCATGATATCTTGAAGCAAGTGTAATAAGCTACGTTGTGGTACTATAGAAGGCATAATATCGTGAAACAAGTATAATAAGCTAGGTAGAGAAGAGGTGGTATATTGAAACAAGTATAATAAGCAAGGATGAGATATTAAAGAAGGCACGATTCTTGAATCAAGTGTAATTAGCCACGTTGAGGTATTAGAGAAGGCATGATATCTTGAAGCAAGTGTAATAAGCTACGTTGTGGTACTGGAGAAGGGATGATATCTTTGAAACAGGTGTAATAAGCTAGGTAGAGTTATTAGAGAAGAGATGGTATCTTGAAACAAGTGCAATAAGCTAGGTAGAGGTACCAGAGAAGGCATGATGTCGTGAAACAAGTGTAATTAGCCGCGTTGAGGTATTAGAGAAGGCATGATATCTTGAAGCAAGTGTAATAAGATACGTTGAGGTTAGTACCTTCTCTAGTGAGAAGGTATAATATCCTGAAACAAGTATAATAAGCTAGGTAGAGATATTAGAGAAGGAATGGTATCTTGAAACAAGTGCAATAAGCAAAGTAATGGTACTAGAGAAGGCATGGTATCTTTGAAACAAGTGTAATAAGCTAGGTAGAGATATTAGAGAGTATGAAGACAGGTAGCATTATAATTATAATATGGCAGAATGCTAAGACAGGTGTGACCTATACAGCATTGTAGTCTGACCCTGATAATACAACACTATTATCTTCCCTCCTTCTCCCATACTCACCGTCTCTCTCTACAGCACATATTTCCCTTCTCATCTGTATCACTAGCGTTTATTATCATTATTTGCTGGACATTTCGCCGCACAATTTTACGGCCTATTACTTTTAACCTGTCAAAAACATCGTGCAGGAGTTAAACATATGGTAGGCACCTTTTATTAGTAGAATCCTAGGAAATCCTCCGCAAGGCAAATTAAATTGCATGATAACTGAGTTGATGTACCTAGTGAGACCTAATGATACATCTGGGCTTAATGTGCCTAGTTATATAGCTATCACGGGGCGGGGGGGGGGGGGTGTGCCTAAAGATAAGTTATGAACTTGTGCTTTAAGATAAGTTATGAAGTTATGTGCTTTGCGAAATAGCTTGAGCTGGTGGAAATGTACCTAGTGATATAGCTAAGAGCTAGGGCTGATGTACCTAGTTAGACCTAGAGATTCAGCAGGGGGTGATGAGCCTAGTGATAAGCTATGGATTCGGGGTAATGTGCCTAATGGCATTTATGATCTGGGAGTTACGTGCCTAGTGATAAACTATGAACTGGGGTTGATGTGCCTGGTGATATAGCTATCAGCTGGGGGTGATGAGCCTAAAGATAAGTTATGAACTGGGGATGATGTGCTTTGCGATATAGCTTGAGCTGGTGGGAATGTACCTAGTGATATAGCTAATACAGCTGGGGGTGATGAGCCTAGTGATAAGCTATGGATTCGGGGTAATGTGCCTGATGGTATTTATGATCTGGGAGTTACGTGCCCTAGTGATATTCTCTTGGAACTGCGGTGATTCCACGATTACTGGAAGTGATTGCCATTCTCTTTCCATTCGTATAATCTAGTTACGAGGGATTAATGAAGCAACTTCCATTCTTAGATATTAGAAAAGGCGTGATAGGTGGAAACAATTGTATATAAACTAGTTAGAGAGAGATATTAGAGACAGCATGATGATGAAATGTAAGAAGCTACATAAAGATATTAGAGATATCATGGTATCTAGAATCATTTGTAAGAAGCTACTTAGAGAAATAGCGAAGGCATGACATCTTCAAACAATTACAAGTGTAATATTCTTCATTGAGATATTATAGCTAGGTAGAGGTATAGAGAAGGCATGATATCTAGAAGCATCTGTAATAAGCTGGGGGATATTAGAGAATCGTGATAGAATAGTGATATAGTTGGGGTGATGTGCTTAGTGATATAGCTATGAGCTGGGGCTGATGTGCCTAGTGATATTTATGATCTGTGAGTTACGTGCCTAGTTATATAGCTATGAGCTGGGGCTGATGTGCCTAGTGATATAGCTATGAGCTGGGGCTGATGTACCTAGTTAGAGCCAGGGATACAGCGGGGGGTGATGAACCTACTGAAAAACTATGAACTGGGCTGATGTGCCTAGTGATATAGCCATGAGCTGGGGCTGATGTACCTAGTTAGAGCCAGGGATACAGCGGGGGGTGATGAACCTACTGAAAAACTATGAACTGGGGTGATGTGCCTAGTGATATAGCTATGAGCTGGGGCTGATTTGCCTAGTTAGACCTAGGGATACAGTTGGGGTGATGAGCCTAGTGATAAACTATGAACTTGGGGTGATGTATCTAGTGATATTGCTATGAGCTGGGAGTTACGTGCCTAGTTAATAGGTATGAGCTGGGGAGGATGTGCCTAGTGATTTAGCTATAAGCAGGACTAGTGTGGATGGTGTTTTGAGGATGGCCTTATAGGAGATCTGTGAACGGTAAGGATATGTAAATAAGCTGAGTCTGCCCGGCCCAAGACTATCTCGAGAAAGCCGCTCAGATTTTTTTCACTGCCTAAGTCACCTCAAGTGAGAGTTCCATCCCATCGAATCTTAAAGTCTTTTTTCTCTTCTCAACTCTTTAGTACTTGTATCCACTCTTAGTATTCTCCACTAAATATTTTATTTCCCGGTTCTTTTATGTTTCTTCTACATGAAAAAATAACCCGGAGGGCAAGAGCTTTATAACTGTGTAGTTTCAGGATTCGCCATCATTCATATAGCTAATTTTCTTTTTGTATAGCCCTCTCATCCCCCGCTGTACCTTAGGCAGACCCATACCAGCAGATAAGCAAATTTATAATCTTTAAATTTTTGATTCCGTCTAACAGGTAGACCGTGGCCCAGGAACACCCAAAGAATGAGTTCTTGTAGACACCTTGACCTCTTCGGAGCCGTTTGATGCATATTTACATCGCGTGACGAAAAGTTTCAAATGCGCACTTGTAATTGGAGCCTCATGCCCTCTGTTTAGTCAATATTTCCTAATAATTGCCTAAAAACCAAACTAACCTATCTTACCCTCCTAATTATTTACAATTTGCAACGATCATCTTATATACACTTTATACATACAGCTTAAAACAATATTATGTACCTACATATCATCTATATATTCCTAATTCAGTATATTTTAAAGTTAAAATTATTTTTACATATTCTTCTTGGGATTCAGAACCTCCTTTATGCGAATTTCACAAAAGCCTTCATAAGGCCTGGATCAGTTGTCGATGTAAATGAATCCAGGGCCAATCTAGTAACGAGTGCCCCCCCCCCAGCCGAAGTCTTTGCAGTAGAACGATGCTTGATCGTTTCTACAGCTCCACATCTACACTTCGGTTCAGCCCTCAATTTGAAATAGTGCAGCTTATAGTTGAGGTCCCCATGACCTCTAAAGAGCTGCACTACTTCGTGCTCGAGAGTAAACTCAGTCCTTTTGATGTGCTCACATATGTCTGGGAGGAATTCCTGTGCAATTCTTCCTATTGAAGATAACTGCCACCCCTCTTTACACTGAATGATCCCTGAAAAATATGTAAAGCATCTTTCTTTGTATGTACTTGTGCCAAATATAAAAATATGATCATCTATCATATAACTAATGTATTCTTAGTTTCATTTGAAGAAAAATTAGTTTTATTAAATCAAAAAATATTCTGCGCATTAGGCAAAACCACGTCTTTGCAATCTTTTTAATCCTCAAAGTAATATTCAGCATTTAATATTTTAAAATTTTATTGTAATACTCGTACATCACCAACTCTGGTGAATACGACCGCCCTGAATTAATAGTTCTTGTGTTGCAAGTAGCTCATAATACTACTGCTCAGAATTCCGACAGTTTTCGTGAAATTCCTACTACAGACACCATCCCAGCCGGTTGAATCGTGTGTATAGTAATGATACTATGAGAACTGTTGGTCCCGTAGATTGGATCGTGTCTATAGGAGTATTACAATGACAACTGTTGGACTCGCCGGTTAGATCGTGTTTATAGCAGTGGTACAATGAAAACGGTTGTAGCCGCAGGTTGGATCGTGCATATAGCAGAGGTACTATGCCATCTGCTAGTCCCGCAGATTGGATCGTGTCTATAGGAGTATTACAATGACAACTGTTGGACTCGCCGTTTGGATCGTGTCTATAGCAGTGGTACAATGAAAGCGGTTGTACCCGCAGGTTGGATCGTGCGTATAGCAGAGGTACTATGCCATCTGCTAGTCCCGTAGATTGGATCGTGTCTATACGAGTATTACAATGAGAACTGTTAGACTCGCCGTTTGGATTGTGTCTATAGCAGTGGTACAATGAAAGCGGTTGTACCCGCAGGTTGGATCGTGCGTATAGCATAGGTACATTAAAAACTGTGGGCTCCACTGGTTGGATCGTGTGTATACCCAATCCATCTCCGTGTCTGGGCATTGACAAGGTGTGCTTAGCAGCGATAGGAGTGGGGGTGTTACGACAACAATAATCCATCTCCATGCTGAAGTATTGTCAAGGTGAGCAATAGCAGGGAATGGAGTGGGGGTGTTAGACAAATACCCTCGCGCATTGGCAAGGTTGGGGTGTTACGACAACAATAATCCATCTCCATGCTGAAGTATTGTCAAGGTGAGCAATAGCAGGGAATGGAGTGGGGGTGTTAGGACAACAATATTCCCTCTCAGATGCTCGAGCATTGGCAAGGTGTGTTATAGCAGCGATTGGAATAGGGGTGTTACGACAACAATAATCCATCTCCATGCTGAAGTATTGTCAAGGTGTGCAATAGCAGCGAATGGAGTGAAGGTGTTAGGACAACAATATTCCCTCTCAGATGCTTGAGCATTGGCAAGGTGTGTTATAGCAGCGATTGGAATAGGGGTGTTACGACAACAATAATCCATCTCCATGCTGAAGTATTGTCAAGGTGAGCAATAGCAGGGAATGGAGTGGGGGTGTTAGGACAACAATATTCCCTCTCAGATGCTCGAGCATTGGCAAGGTGTGTTATAGCAGCGATTGGAATAGGGGTGTTACGACAACAATAATCCATCTCCATGCTGAAGTATTGTCAAGGTGTGCAATAGCAGCGAATGGAGTGAAGGTGTTAGGACAACAATATTCCCTCTCAGATGCTTGAGCATTGGCAAGGTGTGTTATAGCAGCGATTGGAATAGGGGTGTTACGGCAACAATAATCCATCTCCATGCTGAAGTATTGTCAAGGTGAGCAATAGCAGGGAATGGAGTGAAGGTGTTAGGACAGCAATACTCCCTCTCAGATGCTTGAGCATTGGCAAGGTGTGTTATAGCAGCGATTGGAATAGGGGTGTTACGACAACAATAATCCATCTCCATGCTGAAGTATTGTCAAGGTGAGCAATAGCAGGGAATGGAGTGAAGGTGTTAGGACAACAATATTCCCTCTCAGATGCTCGAGCATTGGCAAGATGTGTTATAGCAGCGATTGGAATTGGGGTGTTACGCCAACAATAATCCATCTCCATGCTGAAGTATTGCCAAGGTGTGCTATAGCAGCGAATGGAGTGGGGGTGTTAGGACAACAATATTCCCTCTCAGATGCTCGAGCATTGGCAAGATGTGTTATAGCAGCGATTGGAATAGGGGTGTTACGACAACAATAATCCATCTCCATGCTGAAGTATTGTCAAGGTGTGCAATAGCAGCGAATGGAGTGAAGGTGTTAGGACAACAATATTCCCTCTCAGATGCTTGAGCATTGGCAAGGTGTGTTATAGCAGCGATTGGAATAGGGGTGTTACGACAACAATAATCCATCTCCATGCTGAAGTATTGTCAAGGTGTGCAATAGCAGCGAATGGAGTGAAGGTGTTAGGACAACAATATTCCCTCTCAGATGCTTGAGCATTGGCAAGGTTTGTTATAGCAGCGATTGGAATAGGGGTGTTACGACAACAATAATCCATCTCCATGCTGAAGTATTGTCAAGGTGTGCAATAGCAGCGAATGGAGTGAAGGTGTTAGGACAACAATATTCCCTCTCAGATGCTTGAGCATTGGCAAGGTGTAGTATAGTAGCGATAGGAGTGGGGTGTTAGTGGAGCAATACTTCATCTCCATGCAGAAGTATTGTCAAGGTGTGCTATAGCAGCGACAGCTAGTAGGGATGTTAGGGAAATAGCCTGACCATCGTCAAGGTGTAGTATAGTAGCGATAGGAGTGGGGTGTTAGTGGAGCAATACTTCATCTCTATGTTGAAGTATTGTCAAGGTGTCCTTTATATCTGAGGCAACTACACAGTTTATCGTCCCCTAGGAACAATACTCCCAAGTAAATAGTAAAATTATTTGGAAAGAATTGTTGACAACATTGGAATGTGCTTATTTATCATTGAGTAGTACATCTGAAATAAAGAAATTATATTTCCAATGAGAAATTTTTATTTGTACCGGCGACACAAAGTTGGCCATCTACTTCCTCCTCTCAATATATTCAGGTTTTACAACGTCATACTTGAGACGTTTTACGCTATTTTTCCGCCAAGTGGTGTATTGGTGCCATTTTTATAATTTAGCTTAAATATAGATTTTTATCCCTCGAACGATAATAAATTCCGCCATATTCGTCCTTTAGTCATTCCTTGATCCAAGCTTAATTATCTATAAATGACTGTCATGAGATGACAAATCTGGGATTATTAAGAGCTTACATCAATATACATCAAAATTTGATATTTCGTCATGAGCCCATTATAATTTTTATTTATTTACAGAAAACAGCTTTAACAAGCTTCAATTCCACGAAGTGCCATTTTCACTGATACGGTTGAATGGTTTCACATATACATTTCATCACGCCATTTGTATTTTGTGATTAATATACACAAGTGAAATCATTTATATTTCAACTCGTGGACGATGTGTAACGGAATAAGATTTCTATAAAAATTCCATGAAATTGATTTCTAAAAATTGCGTTTGTTTTATTGCAGGAAGGTTCCGGTTGCCCAGAAGCAGAGGAAGACACATTCCTAGGACAAGGTAATCATTAACTAGTTCTATAATTGAAACCCTAAACTCCAATATCTATTCACCTTAGTTTTATAACTTCAATGAAAAAGCAACTGTTCGGAAAGGCACAAATTCTAGCTAGAAAATGGTCATTGATAATATTCAAAGCCCTATTAGAATAATGTCATAATCATATGTCTCTTATGAAGTCATAGGAATATAACGCATCACAGATATACTCTCAAAATGATTAAACATTGACCTCTATGGTAGTCACAGGCTATAAAACACATTACAAATATACCTTCAAAGCACTTAAATTAACCTGCAGGGAAGTCGTAGTGTATAAAACTCATCACGAAATATACGTTAAATGAAATACCATTCGTCTCTAAGGAAGTCGAAGACTATTTAACACATAAAAAATGCACATTTATACCACTGAAATTAACCTGTAGGGAAGTCATAGCCTATTTAACACATCACACATATACATTATAAGAACTGAAAATAATATCTATGAGAATCATTGCACATATGACAGATCACAAATATACGCTCATCGTCCTGAAATTAACTCTAGGGAAGTCATAACCTATATAAAAAAAAAACTTAAATGTACATTCAAAGTACTGAAATGAGTCCTACCTGGATAATACTCTCCTTCCCGGTGGATAGGGATGTTTGATTAGCCCTGATAATGAGCTAGTAAATAGGGAGATTGTGTTGTAGTGGGATATTGAGTGACTAGATCTATCTGGACGATACTCTCCTCCCCGGTGGATAGGGATGTTTGATTAGCCCTGATAATGAGCTAGTAAATAGGGAGATTGTGTTGTAGTGGGATATTGAGTGACTAGATCTATCTGGACGATACTCTCCTTCCCGGTTGATAGGGATGTTTGATGAGCACTGATAATGAGGTAGTAAATAAGGAGATTGTGTTGTAGTTGGATGTTAGGTGAATAGGTCTATCTGGACCTTACTCTCCTCCCAGGTGGATAGGGATGTTTGATGCACTGATAATGAGCTAGTAAATAGGGAGATTGTGTTGTAGTGGGATATTGAGTGACTAGATCTATCTGGACGATACTCTCCTCCCCGGTGGATAGGGATGTTTGATGCACTGATAATGAGCTAGTAAATAGAGAGTGTGTTGTAGTGGGATATTGAGTGACTAGATCTATCTGGACGATACTCTCCTCCCCGGTGGCTAGAGATGTTTGATGTACTGATAATGAGCTAGGAAATAGAAGAGAGTGTGTTGTAGTGGGATATTGAGTGACTAGATCTATCTGGACGATACTCTCCTCCCCGGTGGCTAGGGATGTTTGATGCACTGATAATGAGCTAGGAAATAGAGAGAGTGTGTTGTAGTGGGATATTGAGTGACTAGATCTATCTGGACGATACTCTCCTCCCCGGTGGCTAGGGATGTTTGATGCACTGATAATGAGCTAGTAAATAGGGAGATTGTGTTGTAGTGGGATATTGAGTGACTAGATCTATCTGGACGATACTCTCCTCCTCGGTGGATAGGGATGTTTGATGCACTGATAATGAGCTAGTAAATAGAGAGAGTGTGTTGTAGTGGGATATTGAGTGACTAGATCTATCTGGACGATACTCTCCTCCCCGGTGGATAGGGATGTTTGATGAGCACTGATAATGAGCTAGTAAATAGGGAGATTGTGTTGTAGTGGGATATTGAGTGACTAGATCTTTCTGGACGATACTCTCCTCCCCGGTGGATAGGGATGTTTGATGAGCACTGATAATGTGCTAGTAAATAGGGAGATTGTGTTGTAGTGGGATGTTGAGTAGTCCTATCGGATGAATTCCCGTCATTGACCCTTTTCTAACCAGAGCAGAGGTCAAATTCTCTCCGTTACGTGTGTCAATTGAACATTCGTGGTAGTTGACTACTTAAGGCATTGTCTAAGTTATTTTTGTTTTCTATTTCATTAAGTTTTTAAAAATATTTCGTCCATACAAAATTAGGTGATGCCATATTTTCTCCATTTAAATTTACGTACAGTTACTTTTTTTTCGGTAAACTAAGGAGGTTGTCCAAATTTTTTTTTCTCATGAGTTTGTTTTATGTGATTTCATGGTTGAAACATCTATTTATATTTAAAATTACATCCTCTTTCTGTCACATGGAAGTTAAACGATATCAACAAATTTCGGCTTTTATGCTTGTTACCTTTCCATGCTTAAACAGCTAAACCAAATTTTATGAAATTTGGTACATCTATTATGCCTACTCCAAGTTTAACTTTACGATGTACTAATATTCTCAGAGACTAACAGGAGTTGGGGTTATTTGGGTGGGTTTTTATATATACTCAGTATGTTTTTTTCATTTTGCATTATAGACCTTTAAAATCCTTACTCGAAAATCGAGGAATTGGTGGTCAGAGTTTCTTTCGTAGTGAGTGATCAACTCAACCCCCGTTAACCAAGGAGTTCCTGGAATGAATTGTCTCCAATTGAGTGATGGGCCCTCTAGTTCCTAGGTGTGGTGGGAACCCAGAAGTTCTAATCCACACTTCCAGCCAACTTGTGGACGTGATCTAAGAGAGTCATGATCGTTAGTCATCCCTCGAAGGGCTCTCAGACGTATATGCACTTCAGACTCTCCCTGATCCATAAGCACTACTCCACTAGCGCGATCTGTTAGCGAACTCGTTATCTAATGTTACCCATGGCGGCGATAGAACTTGCACTTAGTTTTACCTTCAGCTTAGGAGTGGTAGGCCTCATGGCTACTGGTTTCCCCAATTTTAGACGTATAATATATAAAATAGGTTCATGATAATAGCTATAGAGGAACTCAATAATTTTATTGGTTATATATTTACATGTCCTAATAAAAATCTGAAAATATATCATACTCATTTATAAATACCGCCCGTTCAGTTTCATGTGAATTATTTCTTTTTAGTTTGCTTACAACGTGAAAACAAGTATTTCCCAATATCATCATTAATATTGCCTATAACATGTACATCTATAGTTGCCACTTCACCATTAAGTCTGGCCGAAATGATCCAAAAGGGGTTACGAGTAAGTTCTCGTTCTAGGTACTCCATCCCCGGATTATTAAGTCCTGTCTTACAATTCGAACCACATCATTATGCAGACAGATTCGAAGTCTCTTGGTAGCAATACAGTTGCCTAAAACGTACGTGACCAACTGTTACCAATGCTCCACAGCTCGGTAGGTACATGGTCTTCCTAATCCCACCCGGGAAGAGCCCCCCTCACTCTGTATCCTTAGTGAGAGCAACGAAATCTCCAATAAAGCTCAAATCATCTGCTCTTGAACTTGTCCAAGTTGTAGATATCCTTGCATTCGACGCTCCCATGCAAAGCTCACACACACTTTCAATATTATCTAAGCACGCTAAACACCCACCCAAACAATGTCTCGAACAATGCTTCTATCAAAATCTTGCTGTAATTTCTCAAACCTCCGAAGGATCATTTTCTCTAACTTAAGGAACGATGCGAGCCAAGCAAGGGATCCCTCAGACCCCCATTACGACGAGAAGCATGAATAAAAGTATTAGAAGATGTATGAAGGTGATGCACCCACTTAAGACTGAATCCTTATCCTTAGATCCAACCGGCCCAGACAAACCCATGATTCCACAGAGGCAAAACGTAGTTCTTCAGAGCCTGTACCTTCTACAGCTGTTTCAGTGGGTACTAGCTAAGATTAGGATAAACGGTCATCCAACCAGGTACCATGGTCTCCGCATCATGGGGGGGGGGAGAGAAAGTGACACCATTAACGCTTAACGCCTTAGCAGGATTTTCCTGAGCCCTGGCGGTAAAATCATCCTGACGCCTCCCCGTCGGCCCTAGGATCTATAGCCTTGTCCGATTCACTTCTCTGGATTTTAGTCCATACAATAATCCTGATGCTTCAAGGCAGCGTTGAGACCTTGTACTGAGGACGCTACAATGATCAAGTCATCTGCATGAGCTACCACCAATACCCTGACGATGTCTAAAAGGATCCCACATACATGGTCTATGACCATGTTAAACAAGATCGGAGATAGACGGGTCGCCTTGCCTAACTCCTGCAGAATGTCACCTTGCCTAACTCCTGCAGAATGTCTCCCGAACCCCACTCTCTCGCACAAATTACTGAGTTGCCCCCTCCACCCAAATAAACACAAAATTCCACACCCAGGATCGCATGACGACTGACCCCGGCAAATGGCTTCTTGAAATCTAGAACCGCGAAGCATACATCTCTTCCTTCATGCATTCCAGAGCACCGAGTCAAGTAAAACACATTGGTGACACCACTATCAACGCTCATAAAAAACCTCTTATGCTCCCGAACATTTCGGACGACGAACATCAGTCGGACTGTTTGATTAAGGTACCTACCCTTTTGCTAAAATGCAGTTAAGAGCAGCACTCCATAAATCATCCTCCAATTAGCAACGGTGATCGCTCTTGTGCTTTGAGGAGATCCAACCCTGTGCTGACTCGCTCCCTGGTAAGCAGCAGCCTCCTCCAACTTGTATAGCGCTCAAATTCCAAAGATATCATCAATCCTTGGCCCTTGTACCTCCGGAGTTGTTCCATTTTAACTCTCTTCGAAAATAGAGAGAATTCATCAACGTTGAGAGTGCGTCCATGCCTGCTCTCAGTTAGGTTCTCAGTCAAGGCCGCCTTCTTATCTTTCCTCCAAAGTTTTCTCCGACCGTAGGCACAATCCAGTTCTAGAGCAAGATATTTACCAATCCACGGAACTAAAGCCCGTAGGAGGATTGTACCCTAACGTCCGTAGAGAACCTCTAGAACGGAGATGAGCATCACACGGTCCATATCACATATATATATATATGATTGGAGGTCAGACCTTCCTTGTAGCTTCCGGGGTTGGCTATGCCCTTGAAATATTATTTTGTAATACGCTTTGGGTCTAGCAATGCCATGGTTCTATTTGGCATCACTTCTGCCAGTCGTCGAATGAGTGCGCCATGTATCCTGCACTTCTTATTCTACGGTCTTCAAGAGCCAAAGAATTCCAATTACACTTGTTCCATTCTATGGCAATAGCATCATCAAACTCTTACGGGGTGAACCAACTGTCGCAGTATTCGCACTTATGTGGTTACTCATCACTGGTCATCAACACTATTTACATTTGCATGATAAGCTCTCAAATAAGCCTGGCACGTTCGGCTTCTTATTTCATGGTGGAGTGTTTTACCAAAGGGCTTGCGAGCAGGATAAAGTCCCTGCTTACACCACACGCGCATGCCCTTCATTACCACATTTATCACACACTTAATTTTGGTGCTTGAAAATGCCCTTATATCGCCTACGTTAACACCTCTCCCAGTCTAAGTTAACCTCACCCTTCGCAAACATAACCCTCCGCTGGTCAGGCGAGGCTTCACTTATCCAGTGAACCCAAGATGTTCACTCTCCTAGACAAGATGACCTATTATACCATCGTCTGTCTTGCCCCTGTGCATTCCAAATATTATTAGCCGGGAAAGGGTGCCTTCTCACTATCTGGCTCGTTAGGTTTCCGTCCTAGATTTTTCAAAACTAGGTCATCATGAAACTTAATGGCCGCCTTAGAGTAACTAAGACCACCTTATTATCCTTCTATTTTCTAAGGCCAACTACTTCCCAATCCCGGTCACAGTAGTTACTCCCTCCTTAAGAATGCTACAGGATGCCTCGGCCGAAGATATTTCAGAGCCAGCATCAGGGGCCACCAAAACCCTGCCAAAACTGTTGCACATGACGTCTTCTTAGAGACTAATCTAGGCACCCTCCAGTGCCCCACTGGAGGGACCGGCTCATTACCAAGAGGGCCTCAGATGTCTGAGTACCGGCCTCACTGACCTGACTCGTCATAGCTGTGAGCCTCCTCCAGTTGTCCAAGCCTTTCCCAATCGCAGCATCCCTGTTTGACAGCCTGTTTCTGCGTACGTCGTTTTCGGGCCTTAATCTAACAACCTCCTGACTCGTTGTGGTACCATAGTCATACAGGGCCGACTATGTTTGAGCTGAGGTCCTCCTCTCCACCTGAATCAGTTCCCTCACCTGTTGTAACAGACTCCCAAGACTGGTAGCAACCTAGACTTAATCTAAGCTAACATCTCCCCCTTCGTTCTTAAACATTCCACCAAGTTCTGCTGACAGAATGGCAGTACGAGATATGCCATCATCTCGGTTTACTATATTCACTCACTGACTAACAAAAATAAATAAATAAAATATAAAAAATATGGATAAATAGAAAAAAAAATTAGAGTGGAGGGGGCAAGAAATAAACTAATCTCATATAGTATTCAATCATACACTCAAGCACACAAACATGTTAGGGAATAAAAACTTTTCTTCCAGCTCTAATGATAAGAAACCTAAAGATAAAAACTACCAAGAGCAGTTAATCTTGTTACAGCGATTGCCTTAAATCAGAAGGGATTACCTTATCTCGGCAATGACATCCCGACAGAAGAAACAGGATTAGTCACCAACCTTTCGTATTTCCGGTCGTTCCTGCAACTCAACAGTTGCCGGACATCACAACTGGAACGTATTGCAAAAAATCAGTGGCATTCCAAATTTTAAAAAAATTCACCTCCCCGTGGGAGGGACGTCCGTGATTTGGATTTTACAGTTTTCCGCTTTCAGTAAACCCCCACTCCCATAGCATCATTGAGATGCTGAGTCAAGTCGAAAGGAAACCCAAAATTGCACATTTATTCTTTATTACCAAAATGAGGAAAGGCATATCCCTTCATATCCAAGAATAATTGTGTTTCCCTTTTTAAGCTGTATACTCTTTTTTAGCATTGCGCCTCTACTACGCCAACGTACTTCGGTATTGAAAACCACGTCTAGTTTCTAAATCTTTCAGGAATTCTTTAAATTCACTGTGATTTAACGTGCGCGACTTTGTAAAACTGATTAGTTTAATTATTGGTACTGTTGGCAAACTCAATCTTTTCGCACACAAATTTTCCTGGTGAATTATGCTGTGATAAACGAATTTTTCCCTTCTTGTGGCCTTCTTAATGTCTTGAAATAGCCTTCCTGATCCTTCTATCACATTGCTTGACATTGTTCGTGCTCCATCTGGCGAATACTGTGGAATCTTCTGTAGATCTCAATGATCTTAATTGGAACTTCAAGGCAAAGGACGGGTTATTTACAATTTGCATGATAAAATTCAGGGATTTGAGCGCAAATTAAAATTGTGGAAACAGCAATTTTTGCAGAAAGTGTCTCAGTTTCCACATTTAGAAAAAGAAATCGTTAAAGGTAAGTATTAAGCGAGTTATTCGTACTGTTTTCTGGCCCCAGTAGCCCCCCCCCCCTTCTACTCATAGGTTTTTTACATATAAATACATAACATTTGCTGAGATGAGACCACAAGCGTATTATACCATCACATGGGAAATCTGCTTAGTTTACGCAGCCCCCGCCTTACATACTTCTTTTGAACATGTATCTTCGACATGAATATTCTCATAGTGAGCTATTTTATTCTTCACTACCGCCGATACGAGTGAGGTTATACTTGGCGGACAAACTTATATTCATCATAAAGAGGACATTTTATCGGAACAATTTATAAACACAATTATTATATTCAATTTTAACCTTCTGCATATGTATTGTACTAATTCTTCTTATTTCTCCCGACAGATGGTGACGATGGCACGGCGTCTGGGAGCAGCGACAAACATCAAGTAAGTTCAAATTCACTTTTAGTGTTTATTTTCAAGAGTCCTTTAGTCGAATCACTTTCACCTACCCATATTCCAGAAAATCCAAGACGACGTCTGAAGCGTAAGTGGTGAAGAGATCTTCTCGTGTAGTGTACAGTTTAACTCCATAATACAACCCAATGTTCCCTCCATTTTGGGTATAGTCAATGGACAACTTCCCACCTCAAGACAATAATCAAGCCATTCTTATTATCATCTCATTTGCTTGTAATATTTAATATGTTGTTGCAAGTAAAAGAATAAATATTAAAAACAAATATGTCAAGCGTGGCAATTTTAGAGTGGAAAACGTTGAATAGAAGTGCCAGGTAAGAACTGCTAGAATGGTACTGAGAGTGAGGCACTGCTAGAGTGAAATTGTTAGAGTGATACTGTTAGAGTGGTGCTCAAAGGTTGGAATTAATAGAGTAACAGTTTTACAGTAGGGCCATTCGAGTGGGATTTCAAGAGTAATATTGTAATAGTGGCATTGCTACAGCGGCAATGGTAGAGAAGGACTGCTAGAATGGTAATGTAGGGTGAACTGCAAGAGTGGAAATGGTAGCACGAATTACTAGACTGGCAGTGGTACTGTCACCATGCTATAGTGGCACTGCTATAATGGAACTACTAATGATAATAGGATGACACAGCTAGAAAGGATTTGCCAATGTAAAATGTTGAGTGGAACTGCTAGGGTAGTAATGGTTGAGAGGCACTGCTGGCTAAGCAATAGTAGGGAGGTACTGCTACAGTTACTGCATCTAACCTGATAACATTTTCCAAGAGACTCATAGTCTATGATGTGCTGGTCAACGTAAGTGTACCTCATGAGATTTTCCAAGGATCTCAATGTCCATTTTTGTTGTTCAACATTAGTAAGCCTGTTGGCATTTTTCAAGAGTCTCATAGTCTATGATGTGCTGGTCAACATTAGTATACCTCTTGAGATTTTCCAATGATTTCCTAGTCCATTTTTGCTGGTCAACATTATTAGGCCTGTTGACATTTTCCAAGAGAATCCATGTTTTGCTGGCCAACATTAGTAGTGATGACAGTTTCCTATGATCTCGTAGTCCATATTTTTCTTGTTGTTGCTATTCTGTGCTCGGTTGTATTCGATGTGCTTGGTGTGACTTAATACATTATTCAAATCATGGAGAGCTGAGATCTATAGAAGAAGGTTCAGTTAGTGACATTGTAAGGCACAACACTATTGTTGAGAATTAGTGCATTCATCGGAGAGACGTCCGTAGAAGATTGGGACACATATTCCAAACCCTTCTAGAATAATAGAGTATGTGAAATCACCTGTTCTCCCCTACTTCTTTTGTAATTGTTTCTCTTCCCTTACTACTGATGTTGACATACACGCAGGGATATCAGCTATTGAGGTTGTACTCATGACTGAACTTTCGAAATTTTTCTTCAAATGTCTATTGATCCTACCTAGTAGATAACGAAAATGAGGTCCGTTCAAAACTTTATATATATATATATATATATATATATATATATATATATATATATTTGTCTGTTACCGCTCTAGCGGTCGCAATTTTTGTTTGATTGTTACCAAACTCGAAATTTAGTCGTTTTATGTAAAAAGAAAGATCAAGTTCGTTAACGGCTGGAAACGGACCAGTGGGAGGGGGGGGTTTAGAGGGGAGGATTTTCGAAAATTCGAAATATTATCCGTTACTATACATCGGATCGAAATATTGTACAGAATCAGTCTTATTGCTAATTAAATTTACTATAAATATTATTATGCACATTTATTCTCTAACTTGAATATTAACCGAGATATTTGCATTTTTATTAAATCTGGGCGGCTAACGGACGGGTGACTTTCCCGCCAAAAGCTAGTTCGGCCGTTTCCTTAACTGTTTGACTCTCGTGAAATTTATCTATTGTAAAACTTCACGTGGGAAATCTGCTTAGTTTACGCAGCCCCTGCGTGACGGACTTTTTTAACGGCTTTATTTAGCTTGCCCTGTTAAGCCAAGCTCATCGGACCTGCTTAAAGTTTTAGCAAATAATCTTTGATCGCTGCAAAACGGCACTTATTTCTGAAGGACAGAAGGATTACAAAGGCCTTGAAAGACGTGATGGGAATGATCAAACTTGGAATGGAATTTCCTATTTTAATTAATACTGATAGCGAGCTATTTATAATATAGAAACGTGGGTTTAATTATTAATGGACAATTTATCTAATAATACAATACTCCTTTCTTTTTCCTGCACCATTAGCCTTGGCAATGACATGTTGGCTGGCACCAAGTACGGGATTTGATTAAAATCCAAAACGAATCGTGAAAAAGAGATTTTTTTATAGTCCTTTAAATTTGATATTAAATTATGCCGAATGTTCTTTGGTAATTAAATTTATTCATATTTTATGAAGGGTAGCGTATAATCGTCATTTGGTAGAAACACGTAGTTGCTTTCACCAACACTTCTTGCTCACCTCTATTTAATTATATATTTTTAGAGGGCTTTATATCATTAACAAGCATTGTCAGAGCCAACCAACCTTCCGCTAAGAGTGAAGCTAAGCTAGTTCGTCAACACTTGTTGCTCATCCCTACATGTTTCATTTATAGTGTGCTTTTAGAGGACTAACACTCTCGCAGTTCCCTCCGACTAGTAAATAAATTCCGTTTGTGTTGTTGACAGTGTCACAGCTGTCTACTTCTTCGTTCTCGATTGTACCGATGCCCCGACACACTTCATCAGGTAGCCAGATGCCGATTTGGAGTCAGAGTCTCCTGCCCAATCCGCATCCACATACCACTTACAGTTAATGGCCTTTTAGCAGATTCCCCTTAAGGGAAATCATCTGTTGATGTCATGACGCGATTTTCGTAAATTTTCTTCAAATGTCCTTCGATAGGAGATGACGAAAATGACCGTCCGTTCAAAATTATATATATATATATATTTGTCTGTTAACGCTCTATTGGTCAGTTTTGTCTGATCATTACGAAACTCGATATTTCGTTGTATGTAAAAACGAATATCAATTTCGTTAACTGCTAAAATCCAACCCGGAGGATGGGGGGGGGTTAGAGGGGGTATTTCTAAAATTCATAATATCTCCGTTATTATTCGTCGGGTCGGAAAATTGTATAAAACAATCTTATTGCAAATGTAATGTTGTTATGTACGTATTTTCAATATCTTGATTATTACAATTATTGAGATGTTTACATTTTTTTTAGTTTTCGGCCTTCAGCAAACCCCAACTCCTACTAATGTCATATTAACAAAAACTGTTATAATATGAAATACTTTATTTGAAGCCTAAATACCAAATATTGTTCTCATTAAACTTTTATGAACTTTGTATAGACGATCTTTTCTATAATTCGTTTTAATATTGAAAAAAAAAAATTGTCATTGGGCGATAATTTGATAAGTTGCTGGTATCCCTACGATTCAAGAATTAATATTGTTTTACCCTTGGTGAAAATTAAAATTAATTTAAAAAACCTTAATTTCGAAACCTCCAAAATCGTCCTCTAAATCAGCCTAGAGCTTTTGGATTGTCGTGATAACTTCTTTGGTAAATCTAATCATGCAATCCTATTCCACTTTAACAAAGTGTTGAAAGCATATTTAGAAGGGTGCTCTTATTTACATAAACAACAAATATTCTTTGTATTTCTTTGATGTTTCATTCTTGAATTCTTTTTAATATGCAAGTAATGACAATGAAAATATATCTAAATAACGATTTTCATCATTCATGGTTCATTATTCTGTCTGGAGTATTCAGTTATATAAAACCCATTTTTGTAGTTGTATTTATTCCATAGTTTATATAAGCCTGATGTGTACTTCTATTGATTTAGTTATTTTCAAATGCTTCATGTTATCCATTTATTTTTTAAATGAATTGTATATATTTCTTAATATTCTATATTTTCTATGGCATTTATATTGTTTTAGATGGATAAGGAAGTGGCCGCCATGATTCCGAAAGGTATTGCGCAGTTCTTTCATCAAATAGGAGGTGCTGCTCTCCCAGCTTCTCAATTTAAAAGTAAATCACATCTGTTTTATTTATTTCATATATATATATATATATATATATATATATATATATATATATATATATATATAAATGAATGTTAGTATGTCTTTTATAGAATCGTATTTTACCACATTTTATGAAAATTGGTATATATATTACTACTAACCCAACTTAGGTTTTAGGCTATATTAATATTCTCTGAAACGAACAAGAGTGGGGGTTATAAGGTAAACACTAATAACTATAGCGGGAGTCAACAATTTTATTAGGCACAAAAGACCCAACTGAACTGAACCAAATTCCGTTTATGATTTGGTATTAACACCTGGTTATAATCTATATTAAAATTTCTAGGTACGGACAGGAGTGGGGGTTATAAGGGAGGTCTGAAATATAGAATCGTGATATTTCGTAACCTATTCATTTTTCGGCAAACTTGCATATAACAAAAGTTGTTTGATTTATTATTTAAAGTAATTTTTTTATATGCACTTTTGCACATTTTTGTTCTATTTCAGAGAGTTGTTTGAGCTATTTAATTAATTAATTATTTTAATCTAAATTTGAGAACCGAAGTTAGTCGATCTCATCTCGTTCCCCGTTATCCTCACACACTTATTAAAAATGCAAATATCTCGATTAATATTCAAGATAGAGAATAAATGTATATAACAATATTTATATTAAATTTAATTTGCAATAATATTGATACTATACAATTTTTTTGATCGACATATAGTAACGGAGATATTTCGAATTTTCAAAATTCCTCCTCTGCAGATTGGCAACACTCCACCCCAGCGAAAGGAGCATTTTGAAAACAAGGAGGAAGAAGCGGGTTTGATGCTCTGTATTGCCTGACTGATATGGTGATGCACTGCAAGAAGCTAAAATGGAAATGGGCAGGGCATGCTCTACAGCAGTAGGATGGCCAGTGGTCTTTGGCATTGACAGAATGAACCACCATATGGGATGAAGAGGATGGTGGGCAGACAAAGGTGAAGATAGAAGGAATCTTTCAAGATACCTGTAGTCCCTGAATGGTAGATACTGACAAGGGGTAGGACAACATGGGGAAATAAATGGTTTGAGATCATTGCAAACCCCGCTTTCAACCAGTAGGTCTGGTCACCAAGGAAAGCGTAGACCATTTTCCCCTAGAGTGCCTTAAGAGGATTGTTTGAAACAATAGTGTTCAAATATACAATATAATTGAGTTAAATTTAAAAGTATGTTGCTAAAGAATAGTATTATTAAGTTATTTTATTATTTCTGTTTAATCTATTTTGCACAATAAAGGCTATTCTATTCTATGTTTCTTTTTGCAGGGGGTTATACGAATGTGGAAGTACAAACTGATACAAGTTACACTGTCTCGAATGAGGAAATCATTCAGAACTCACTCAGAGAACAGAATGTAAGTTTATGAGTCTCATACCTATTGTACCTACTTATTTATTTCTCTACTCTTTCATAACTATGTAATAGCTTCAAAATATGTGATATTTTGGTTATTTATTACCATCCACATTCGTGTTAATTAGGGATGGTTATCTACAAGTTACCACCCTTTTCTAGCCAGGGCGGGGCTGAGCTTTTCATTTAATGAGTTTGTCACTGAAAAACTTCCGTTTCCCAGGTGTGAAATGAACTCATGACTCTACGTTTAGCAAAGTGAGATTAATACCAAAGCCCCACCAAGTCTCATTAATTTGTTTCAAAAGGAAACCCATCCTCTTGCTGTTAAAGTTGACATACCTCTTTTGTTTGAGGTTTCATATAATTTGATGATATTATTTTTGCCAGCTTACTTCCCCAGCGGTTTGTGTGGTTGAGGTTTATACAAATTTTCTATGGTTCAGCAGCTGGCTTCTTCTCCTAAACAACGAATAATTAGTTTTTAAAGAGTGTTAGCTGGGAAATCAAGTTATGTCTTAGCTCCCTATCCAACACTCTGTAAGTAATAATTTTTAGTTGTCTGCTTGAAGAAGATATCAAGAGAGCCATCAAAAATTCCCATTAATTCCAACGCTCATACCACAGGGAGCAGATGCAATTAAATAGTAGGACCATACAGCTTAATAATAAGTGTTATTGACAAATATAACTATGCCCTTATATACATAATAATTATTGTACAGTTCAATATTTACTCTCGCCTCAATCAACAGCTCGAAATATTAAATTTCACAACTGAAATCTGGAAGCAGATTTCACCATTTTCCTATATAAAGTTAATTATTTAGAAAATGTTCACCGATAAAAATAATACATGAAATGCTCAAATAACGCTGGCCTATAACCAAAAATTTGAATTGATAATTTTTGTTGAACATTATAATTTGTTTGTGCTGAAGGAGAAAATGAACTTTGTTTTCTTCCATTGGGTGCAGATTTGTCGCAAATTGACTAGATGTACAAATTAAGAACCTCTGTCATCTGTAGTGGAAAATCTTCTTAGAGGAAATTCAGTCCCTCCTGAAAATATTTTACAAACTCCTCTCCTCATGAAGACTAGGGCTGATAAAGCTGTTGGTAAAATTCCTTTAAAATAGAAGTGAATTTCCTGGTTGAACTGAACCCAAGATAAAAGAAGGAAACTTTGTAGGCACATATTTCTGACCCACATTTCCTGAAATAATATATGAGAGGAAGAAAGAAGCAGTAGCTTTTTTACTACAGGATCTTAATACGTTCTTGCTAATCTGAAGGACCTCAACTACATTAGTATTGTGGAATATATGTTGAAAGCTTTTTAAAGGCTAGGCTGCAGCAGTTTAAAGGTTCACTTGTGTTGAACTATTTCTTAGAAAATTAGGAAATGTTTATGAAAAACAGGGGGAAGAGTTCCATCAAAATATTAATGAGATTGAACTGAGGCCTTAAGAGACTTATTATGTAAATATGATGCTTAGAATCACCTGGCTGGAAGAGAACTCAATGATTTTTTGTTTGGAAAGCCTGCATAGTCTTGAAGCATCACATATCAGGAAGTAAACCCAGTGATTTTTGTTTGAAAGGTCTTCTTAGTTAGGGCTATTTTATGTATTAGTTTAGAGTCATTTTTACAGTATCTAGTGACACCGAATTGTGATGCTACCATCGGGGGAAAAAATTCATACATATGGGGATTTGCTATTTACTTTAACATCATTAACAATACTTTAACAAATAATGTTGAACAATAATTTATAGTGTTGATGTCTATTCTTGGAAAGAATTAGAACATATAAATATTAGACTTTTGGAAGAAAATAAACATTTTAATATTAACAAATAATTTTTATCCTCTATTGGTTCATTAATACATTATAGTCTTTCTTTCCAGGCTCGATTGGTGACTCAGGTAGAATCACTAAGGAGAGTGGTAAGAGAATTAGAATCTCAAATTGCTTCTAGCCAAGATGAAAATGCAAATTTATCGACTGGATTGGAAGAGTTAGATATCCAGCATCAAGAGGCAATAGGTAGCTGTTCAAATACAATATTTTAAATGTATTATTATTATAATTTTGTATACTATGTGTGGTGTGCATAGGTTTAGTACTGTTTAGAATTTGCTTTAATATTGCCCTTTTTAAATCTTAGAAAGAGTTTTGACTGTGAAAGATGAAACTCAGAAGGAGCTTGAACAAGTGAAAGCACAATTGGAGTTGAGGAATGAGGAATATGCGTGTCTAGCAGAAAATAATGAAAGCCTCAAGAGAGAAGTTAGTATTGAATTCTCTTAATCCATCACATGTTTCTCTATGTATGCTTCACTCTATACATCTCGGCTGGCAATGGAATTGTTCTTGTGCTACCTCTCCTTTTCACCACCTCCTCTCTTGACCTCTATATGCTTCACTCTGTTCTTCTCAATGCAAGAGGCTGTCAACGGAATTCCTCATGTGTTACTTCCCACCTCCTTTCTTCTTCTTATCACCACTTGAGCCATAACCGTTTCCTTCTGTTCCTGCTCATGTGGTTATTTTTTTTTTAATTCAGGATTTGTTTCATTTCATGTTGTATAGCCATATTAAAATACTATATAAATAAAATAATTAATTTAATTGTAATAGAAAACAATTAAATTAATTATTTTATTTATATAGCATTTTAATATGGCTATAAAAACTGTGGACATATCATTAATTTTTTGTGCACTCCTTTGCGGTTTTACCATTGGGTGTGGTACATACTTGAAGCTGATTGGATGTTATGTTATAGGTTTTAGTGTAATGAACCAAGAATTCCTTTTTTTCTCTGATTCAGTTGTTGTTTTTCTCTCTAATTACCATTTATTAGTAATTATTTACTATCTCTGTTTTCATAGATAGAATTGGCAAACCTGGAACACTTGGGTTGCGAGACCCTTGCGCAAGAGAATGCTCACCTCAGGGAGAAAATAGGGGAGCTTTTAAGGAAAGAACTTCCATCTATTTGTGAGCAATCAGCTGCTGAGGAACACGTCAGATCTCTAGAGGCTGAGGTATTTCTAACAAATAGAAACTCAAATAATTGACTTTTGTAAATTTCTTTAGGAATTATTAAGCAGAAGGTAATAAAAGTAATAAATAACTATTAATTTTCATTTATTTTATTGGTCATATAACAATGGCATCAAAAGGAAAATCTTGCCTGTTTGTAGAGCTGTCCTATTTTTTACTCAATCACTGAGAAACGGCTCCAAGGATTTCCATCAGTCAACTACTCCAATGTTCAGCATAGGTTTGTTGGCAATTCGAATTTTTTACTATGAGAGGGGAGATCACTATGTGAAATCACATATTCACCAGTATCTTTATTAATATTGGTTTCATCGAGATAATGTAGAGGACAAATTATTTTTAGAATAATGATTCCGGTCCTAAAACATTACTTCCACTTATGAATTTCGCAGTTTTGACTTCTGACTTCTGGGTGCTAAATAGACAATTCGCATTGATAAAAATGTATCAGTAGAATTGTGAGATTTTTTTAATATGAATATTGTTAATATGCAACATTACATGCATTACTACCATTTTGAGGCTTGGGGGTTAAACACCAAGGGGGGCGAACACCAAATCATTAATAATAGTTTTATAAAATAATAATAAACAACATATTGTGTTTAGACTACAGTTATCACTCTTAAAATTTTGTTTAAATTTATGATTTGAAATGTTGACTTCTGACATCCAGTCACCAAAGAGAACTTTTTCCCATGAGAGTGTCTCAATAGAATTGTAATTCTTTTTTATATGAATCAAGGATATGAATTTTGTCATTGAGGGCTATTTTTTTATTTACTGTTGCAAACAAGAGTGGGGGTTTACTTTGAAGTCAACATTTATTTTTATCAATATCTTCACGAATACAGATTCTTCAGAAAACTTAAGAGCCAAGTATGCTGAGGGTGTATTTACCAATCTTAAAATGTAGTTTAAATTTATGATTTCTGACTTCCAGCCGCTAATTAGAAATTTATTTCCGTTCTATGGGAATGCTTTAAAATAATTGAGACATCTTTTGTATGTTTTAATTGTAATGGAGTGAATGTTGTCAACATTTTAAATTATATTCTTTACTTCTATTGGCTGGAGGAGGGGGTGGGGTCTAGTTTTTACTTGGAAGTCTATACTTACGTTTACCGTTAATATTGATTTATATATTATTATTGAACTTACATATTAGTAACTTTCTTGGACAGCATTTCATGTAGCAAACATTATACCTCTCTGAGGATATTATCTTATCCCCTCAGTTAAATTCCACAATCCTCTAAATGGTTCTGTCTTCTGTCAGGAATTCAGATTAGCTTTAGCTTCAACCCATAACACTTGTCATAGTTCTGATGGCATATCCCATTCCATGATAAGACAAAGTGAACCAAAATTTCCATAGGCCAAAATCTGCTCTTAAAAATGCTGAATACAGTTTACTCCTATGGCACTTATCTTATAAATAATAGAACTAATCTTATTGTAAATTTAATTTTCTGTTAATGATGTTATATGTATTTTTTTCTATCTTGAATATTAATCGAGATATATGCATTCTTAGTTCTTATTGCTATTTTAGTTTTCAGCCTTGATTTCACTCTAATTGAATTATGTGCTGCATCTTGGCATATAGAAAACATTGTGTGAATGAAATAAGTAAGGAGATCAGTAGTATAAGTCACAAAGCTTTAACTATTCAGTGCTTTATGGATCCTATTAATGAATAAAATGCAGGCTATACTCTGTTGTACTTACTTTATATATAATATATGTATCATCTGCAAAAGCTATGATTTCTGTGTTATGTGGTAATTCATTTTGTAATAGGTTATTCATGATTAAATTCCACAATAACAGAGAAATACTAAATACCACAATAACTGTGAAAGACAAGAGCCTTGCAAAGTACCCAATGATTATATTTTGTGAATATTAATTGTAGGCGTTTTGATGTAAATCTTCCTGTTCTTAAAGAAATTTTGAATTAATTTATATAAATATAAAGTTTAGTAAAATTGAGGGCCACCAAGCGTTATCAAATGCTCCTTTTATATCTAATGAAATTAGATTAATATGATAATTTTAGTTAAATCCACCTTCAATAAATATGTATGCTCTCTGAAAAGTATCAGTGGTAGATGTTTGGGTGTAAATCCAATTTCATTTGGTTACATTGAAAAAAGAGATTATAAAAAAGTGTGACAATCTTCTATAAATTATCTTTTGAAGTAACTTTTCTGAGTGAGATCTGTACCGTACAATAATGTTTCTAAGATTTTAATTTGTTTTTACATATGATATGTTTATAGAGTTGTCTATATTTTAAATATATTTCTCTTCTTGTTATTCGTAAATTTTCATCATTTTTACTAGTAGTGGAAAATCTGCTTAGTTTACACAGCTTCTTCGTGACAGACTTTTTATGAATTATGTTTATTTCAGGTTGCTGCATTAAGGGAATCTAGGGATAATCTTGAACGTGAAAGTGCCTCTCTTTTATCTCAAATTCGACAAAGAGATGCAAATTTACGTCAGGTAAGAATCCAGTCTGAATTATGTTGATATTTTATGAACATTTTTTTTTGTTGACTTAAAAGAGATTTACATTTGATTTTACAGATCGATGGAAGATTGGAAGAAGTTACTAAAGAAAAGGAAATAAAGGAAAGAGAAATGACTCAAATAGTATTTGAATGTAATTCTCTGAGAGAAGAATTAAAAGCAAATAATGAAAAAATTGATAACTTGGAAAGAACACTTTCAGCTGTCCAACTAGAAAATTCAACATTAGAAAATAAATTGGAGGAATCGTTGGAAGAGATTAAAAGGCTAACAAGCAAGCTGGAAGGATCAAGAAGAGAAAGTGAATTAGTGAAAGAAGAAAGCGAAACACTGAAAGCTGAGTTGGAATCAGTAAAGGAGCTACTGGATGGTGGGCAAGCTCAAGCACTCAGAGACTGTGAACACCTACAGATAGCCAGGACCGATCTAAAAGAAGCAACTTCAAAAATAGAGGTATTTATACAGCTCGTCTATTGTTCCAAATACCCTCTCATTTCATGTACTCTCCTGCTGACTAACGAAAACCACATCCACTTTGGGGTTCTCTGCTTAACCTTCAGTGTCAATGAAAATCGACTTTCCGGGAATCGTAGCAAGTAGTTCCCCTTTCCTAACAGGAGGTTCTTGAATGGCTACAAATGTTTACTTTTGTTTCAGGCAGCCATTTTACTTCATCTGAGATTAATTTGTATCACCCTTAGGTCATTTTCGATGTCCTTTAGAGCCCCTCTATCACACCTGTTTGGTGCCATATTCGGTAGTCCAAATTCTGCATTTGATATACTGCTCGTATGAAGGGCACTTCCCATCAAAGGCAGGGTGGTCTTTCTTCCTTATTGAGGCAAGGCAGTTTAAACACTTTCAATGCTTGGTCCTATTTGGGCAGTTAATGTTGCAATGGTCCAACCCACACCAAGCACAGATGCCATCTTAATTTTCTCCACCAGCTTCTTTCCGGCCTCATCATTGGCTTGCTAACTTAATTACCATGGTACTATCTTGTGTAATCCTGATGTCCTTTAGTTTGGAGACTAACATGTCTAGGATTTGCATTCATTGAGGTTGACCAGTCCTACTATACCTGAAATAGCCCGAACCGAGTCTTTATCTCAAGTAGTCCAGCACCATGTAACAGTAGTAGGTCTATAAAGGTCAAATGGCCTGATAGTATCCCTGACTATTTCAAGTAATCCTGGATAACAGAACAGTAGTAGGTCAAAGTGTTTCTTTGCTGTGATTCTACTTTGAATTTATTTTTCCAGAAAAGAAAGATGTTATAGCTTCTAATCCTGTGGTTTTATTTTCTTCAGATTTGTTCATCCATCAAAACTGAGGATAAAGTGTTAATAAGGGAACATTAGTATTAGAATCGTTCTAGGGATAAATGTCAACTTGAAATGCATGCTTTAGAAATTGCATTCTTGGCTTTTTAAAATGATACTTAAAAAAGGCAGTGGAATATATGCTTTAAAAATTACATTATTTTACTCATAGTACAATATTGTTACGTTTTTATTACCAAAACCAGTAATAAACGTTTTTAATAAGAGTTCTTTTGGATTGCAAAATTAAATACTCGCAAGTTTCACAGTTTTTATCACTGCAAAATTTATTTCACAATGCACAATAAACTTGGTGATTATTCTTAATTACTACTCACAGTATACACTGATAGCGTTACTGTTCTTCAATGAGTCCCAGTCCAATAATTCACTGAAATTCACAGAAAGACGGCACTGCACTGTCCTTTGCTTCGCGGCACTTCACTGTCCTTTACTTCGCGGCACTGCACTGTCCTTTACTTCGCGGCACTGCACTGTCTTAAACACGGCACTAAACTGTTACTTACAGTCACGGCACAACACTCTTCTTCTTATAAAAACTCCTTACCGCACTGCACTAAGTCGCACTGTAGCACTGATGTGACCATCAAGATCGCTGAGCATAAACTGCCTCACGGCTGGCCCGAGCTCCTTTTTATAGGGAGGCGGCATACATCAAAGGGGAACTGTCTAGACTGTTCGAGGTCTGGCTGGAAGGTCTATAGAGGCTAGAACTTTCCTGTCGGCTGCTTTGATCTACGTCACACTTTCCAAATACGCGACTCTCTCTCTCTCTGAAGAATTATTCATCTATTTAATTTTCGCAACACTGCCGCCCACTTAAGCCTTTTCGTCCCGAATAGGCTCAATATCGCCGTTGCCATACTTGGCTAGTCGCTCTAGGTGTACCACTTTCATTTTAGACCTCGGATTGTGGTATCTCTGTATCCGGTAGACAACGTCGTTCAATCTCTTCATCACCTTGTAAGGTCCCTCCCAGTGCGTTTGCAATTTCGGGGATAGTCCTTTCTTTCGTTGTGGGTTAAATAGTAGAACCATTTGCCCTTCAGTGAATCCTTCCGTATTTGCTGCCCGATCATATCTGGCTTTCATCTTATCACCTGTCATTTTAATACGGTTGCGTACAAACGCATGGAGCTCATACAGGTCTTCCTGTGCCTGGGGAGTATTTCCATTGTCTTCGCAGGACGGTCCGGGTTTGGCCCCAAATTCCAAATCCGCTGGTAGTCTTAATTCTGCTCCAAATAAGATTTTTGCCGGAGTACGTGAGGTGGAATCATGGATTGCCGACCGGTAAGCCAGTAGTAATTTGGGTATGTGCACATCCCAATCCCTTTGTTGTGTGCTAACCACTTTTCTGAGGTATTCCTCCAGTGTCCGATTAAATCTTTCGACCATGCCATCAGATTGTGGATGAAGCGGTGTCGTCCTTGTCTTTTTGATGCCATACAATTCACACATTTCCTTGAATATGGCCGATTCGAAATTTCGGCCCTGGTCAGAATGAAGTTCTATTGGAACCCCGTATCGGCACACCCAATTATTTACAAAGGCATCTACAACCGTTTTCGACTCCTGGTTTGGGATGACATATACTTCGGGCCATTTACTGAAGTAGTCCATTACAACTAGGACATACCGGTTTCCAGCCTCACTGACAGGGAATGGACCAGCAACATCCATGGCTATCCGCTCGAAAGGGGCGCCTGCGTTGTACAGCTGAAGTTTGCCACGACTTCTTCTCGTTGGACCCTTGGCTGCAATGCACTGCTCGCAATTGGCTATCCAATCGGTTACAGATTGCTGACATCCCACCCAGTAAAATCGTTGTTTTATCTTTTCCAGGGTTTTTGTAATGCCCAGATGGCCGCCACTGGGACCATTATGGAACTGCTTCAATACCTCATTTATCTTGGAAGTGGGCACGACAATTAGGTCGGTTGTGGTTTTGCCATCTGCACTCTCCCAAGATCGATATAAGCAGCCCTCTACCAGTTTTAGGCTATTCCACTGAACCCAGTATGATTTCGCAAGTGGGCTTTCAGCTGATGTCTCATTTCTGGTTGGTTTTCTGTTGCATTCCTTAGCCGATATAATCTTCGCCAGAATCGGGTCATCTTTCTGAGCCTTCGACCAGTCCTCGTCTGAGCCAATACGGGTAAGTCGCACATCAATCACGCTTTCCTCTTTCTCGGCTTTAGTACAATGTTTGCATTCTATGTTACAAGGCCGTCTTGAAAGGGCATCAGCGTTATTGTGTTTCCCACCTTTTCGATGCTCGATGCTGAAATCATAGCTCTGCAGACGTTCAATCCATCGTGCCAGCTGACCTTCTGGGTTCTTGAACTGCAGCAGCCAACGTAGTGCCGAGTGGTCTGTTCTTAAGGTGAAGTGTTGACCATACAAGTATTTGTGGTAATGTTTGACGCACTCCAACACTGCCAGAAGCTCCCGTCGGGTAACACAATAATTTCTTTCGGGCTTGGAGAGTACCCTGCTGTAGTAGCCAATGACTCTTTCTGCTCCATTAACTACTTGAGAAAGTACTCCTCCTATTCCATAGCCACTGGCGTTCGTATCAATTATGAACTTCTGTCCAGCGATTGGATAGGCAAGGACAGGTGCTGTGCACAAGAGTTCCTTGAGCCTCTGGAAAGCATCTTCCGCTGCCTCACTCCAGTGGTATGGTCGCGACTTTTTGGTTAGCTCGTGCAAGCTGGCAGCTACCTGAGCGAAGTTTGGCACGAATCTCCTGTAGTATGTGCAAAGCCCCAGGAAGCTACGCAGCTCGTGAAGATTTCGTGGTTGAGGCCAGTCCTTTACTCCCCGTATTTTGTCCTCGTCAGTGGAGATGCCCTCTGCTGTTACCCGATGTCCCAAGTATTTGACCTCTTTCTGAAACAGAGCACATTTCTTTATGCCTAACTTCAGCCCAGCTGCTGTTATGCGACTAAATACTTCGTCCAGGTTTTTAAGATGTTCTTCAAAAGTCTTCCCCATAACGATTATGTCATCTAGATACACCAAGCATGTCTTCCAATTGAGACCCTTTAGCACACGTTCCATTAAACGCTCAAAAGTAGCTGGGGCGTTGCAGAGCCCAAATGGCATCACCTTGAACTGCCATAAACCATTGCTAGCACTAAAGGCGGTTTTCTCTTTGTCCTTATCGGCTATCTCTACTTGCCAGTAGCCGCTTTGCAAGTCCAAGGTAGAAAACCATTTCGTTCCAGACAACGTGTCTAAGGTGTCGTCAATTCTTGGCAGCGGATAACTGTCTTTCTTGGTGACGTCATTGAGTTTTCTGTAGTCGACGCTGAATCTGGTGCTGCCGTCTTTCTTCTTTACTAGAACTATTGGCGAGCTCCACGGACTCGAAGATGGTTCAATGACCATCCCGCTCCATTTCGTTGACAAGTTCTTTAACTTCGTTCCGCTTCGCTAGGGGAACACTCCTGGGTGCCTGTTTTATAGGTCTCGCTTCACCGGTATTTATTTCATGTTTCACTACAGCTGTTCTACCTGGGCTTTTATTGCTTAGGGCGAAGACGGATGCATGTGCTCTTAACAACTCCTTTGCCTTGTTTCTTTCAGGCGATGTCAGTCCTTTCATCCACTTTTCCTCTTCTTCTGCAAGTAGTTCGCGCTCCTTGGCTGTCATTTTTGGGCATCCTGAATTTTTGGCACAGTTAATTATTGCTTCTGCTGGCTCACATTGACCTATTTCAAAATTTTTGTTAATGATCTTCTCATTGTTGGATAGGTTAAGTACTCTCACCGGAACTCGTCCATCGTCGCAGGTTTTCACGAGGGCTTTAGCTGTTATAATGTCATCTTTAAGTTCTTTAGGTTCTACTACCCACAACCGGTTATCCTCACAATCTTCTTCCACACGCGCCCATACTAAGGTTTCCGACTGGGGTGGTAATTTCTGGCGTCCGACGGTAAATAGCCTCCTTACTGTGGTCTTGCTCTCATATCCAACATCCAAAGGTATCTCGACGTTGCGCCAGACCATAACTTGTTGACCCATGTGCAGATTGATACCGTGGGCTATCATGAAGTCTGCACAGATGATCACTTCGTCCACTATGTCGGCGACAACAAATACATGATCGGCGCTAGTGTTGGCGATAGTCAGTCGAACCTTGGCTCTTCCATAGACGGTGGCTGATTCCCCAGTAGCAGTGCGCAGTCGAACGTCGCTTAATGGTTCCACTGATCCTTTTACCAAATCGGGCCTAATTATGGACTGCGACGCCCCTGTGTCTATGGTGAGAATCTGCTTCCTTCCGTTAATGAGTCCACGAGCTGTAAGGTTGCTATTGTGCTGTTGTATTATGGAAATGGAGATTGTGGGGCCAGCGGTTGTAGGAGCTAGCTCTTGCCCCTCAGTGCTAGCTCGTTTTAGTTTAACGGTGTCTCTTGAGATTTGGGGTTATTCGTCCGTTTGTTCTCCCTTGGTGGCGAAACAGATCTTGACCTTTTCTTTGGAGCTTTACAGTTACGTTGAAAATGGCCGGCCTTGCCACAGTTGAAGCACTTTGAGCGTGATCTGTTCCTTTGCTCCTCCATTATTCGCTTGACTAATTCTTCTATGTCACTCCTTGACATTTGGGCGTCATTTTGAATATCAGCCTCAAGACGTCGCACCTTGAAGACTTGTGGTTTTGAAATTACTTTAGCGGTCTCCTGGGCTAGCGCATATGAGACGGTTTCAGCAAAAGATGATTTCTGCATGGCGCATACCGCAAATTTAACATCTGGATCTCGAATACCATTCACAAATGCTTCAATCTTGAACTGATCTAGAAATGGATGATTTTCACCTGGGTAAGTCAGTTGGACCAGACGTTCGATTTCCATGGCAAAATCTTGGAGCGTCTCATTCGGTTTTTGCACTCTGCCCCGTAACTCCATCCTGTACAGTTCTCGCTTATGCTCACCGCCAAACTTGCGCTGTAAGGTCACCATGATGTCCTCATAATTATTTCTGCAAGCGGCCGGTAAACTCTCCAGGACTTCTGCAGCGGTTCCTTTCAGTGCCAAAATCAATTCTACCGCTTTCTCTTCATTATTCCATCCATTTCTACTGGCCACCGTCTCAAATTGGAATTTAAAAACGTTAAATGGTACATTACCGTCAAAAGTCGGAGTCTTTATCTTGCTGGAATGCTCTGAAATGAGCCTCACCGGGCCCTCTCGAACTTGTAGATTATCCATTTGGAATTGCAGCTCACGTATTTCATCGTCCACCTTCTTTCCTAGATTGGACACTTTCTCTTCAACATTATTCAGTTTTTCATCAAATCCGCTTACTCTCTGCTCAATGGCTTCCACTCGTTTGCCCAATACCTCTGATATTTCGTGGAGTTTGAGGTTTGTCGTTCTGGAGGCTTCCTGAAGTTCCTCAAGTTTCTCACAATTAGCTCTAGAAGCTTCCTGGAATTCTTGTCTGACTTCCGCTAAGATTTTCTCGCTGTTACTTTTAGAAGCTTCTTCTAATTTCTCGTAATTAGCTCTAGAAGCTTCTTGAAATTCTTGTCTTACTCCCGCTAAGAGTTTCTGGTTATTTTCCATCATAGCGGCTAAGATTGCATTCAAGTCCAAATTGCTACCTGAGATAGGATTACTTACAGCAATGTCTTCTTTATCGTCAAACTCGTGTGTACTTATATCGATTCCTCGTCTTTGGAGTTCATCTGTCAACCGCCTTTGTAGTTCAGCCTTGTTTCCTGTTGTTGGCAGATCCAGTTTAACCAACTCCTTCTTCAGATGTTCTACTTTTAGTTCTTCAAACTTCATTTTTGTTTATTTTAATTTTGCAATCCCACTTCTGACACCAGTTGTTACGTTTTTATTACCAAAACCAGTAATAAACGTTTTTAATAAGAGTTCTTTTGGATTGCAAAATTAAATACTCGCAAGTTTCACAGTTTTTATCACTGCAAAATTTATTTCACAATGCACAATAAACTTGGTGATTATTCTTAATTACTACTCACAGTATACACTGATAGCGTTACTGTTCTTCAATGAGTCCCAGTCCAATAATTCACTGAAATTCACAGAAAGACGGCACTGCACTGTCCTTTGCTTCGCGGCACTTCACTGTCCTTTACTTCGCGGCACTGCACTGTCCTTTACTTCGCAGCACTGCACTGTCTTAAACACGGCACTAAACTGTTACTTACAGTCACGGCACAACACTCTTCTTCTTATAAAAACTCCTTACCGCACTGCACTAAGTCGCACTGTAGCACTGATGTGACCATCAAGATTGCTGAGCATAAACTGCCTCACGTTTTTTATTTTTTTTTTTTTTTTTTTTTTTTTTTTTTTTTTTTTTTAGCAGAGTCCAGATTGCCTCAGAAAAAGATTGAAATACAAGGAAGTGTAGGACCTTGTAAGCCCTACGTGGGTTTGAGTTGGTAGTCTCCTTGTACTGAGCGATGCGCTCTACTATAAGGAGTGGTTGGGAATATTTGGTGTTGTGAGAGCGACTAAAATGTGAGTTGACCTGGTATCTGGCGGTGCCAGGTGGAAAGGTGAGGGATAGTAGGAAAAGGAAAGAAGAAGATAGGATAGGAGGAGAGTAGGTAAGAAGAAAAAGAATAAAGGTTCCCATAACAGGAGAGCGAACAAATAAGAAGGCTGTATTTTATAAGCTAGATGTGAGAGGGGGGGGGATGAGAGACGTGCGCCGTTATAGTCTATCCTAAAACTAACCTACTTAACCTAACACTAAAAATAAAATAAAACTAACCTATGCTAACACTATGGGCGCTGCTGCGAATTTTGGTAAGAAAAAGGAGAGGTACGTTAGGTCATGAGGACATTTCCGCTAGGGCCATCCTTCGATATTTGCAAGAGCGATGACATCAACAAGGGGCTCATCTATGCCAGCCCTTTGCCAATTCACCGGTTGCTGTGGTGTCTGTAGTGTGTTGTAAAGGGGGTTGTCCATCTGGTGTAGAGAGTCAAAGAATTTAACGTGTCTCTTAGCAATTGTGTCGTGGATGGGTTCAAGTGATAAGGCTTCGTGGATTTTGGAGTTAGTTTGTCGTTTGAGTGTGGTGTGGGAAACAATGCGTCGTGCGACAGTGTTTTGGTAAGTCTGTAATCTGTTTAGGGAAGTTTTCGTAAGGTATCTAAGTAGTGGGGAGCCGTACAGTAGGGCGGGTTGAATAACTCCGCGGAGAATCATGAGTTTTAGCCCGAGGCTGAGGGTAGGGGACAGAAGGAGATGGTTTAACGATGAGAATTTGGCCCTCACGGAGTCAACTTTGCGCATCGTGTGCGTGGAGAATGTTAGATGGCGGTCCAGATGAATCCCTAGGTAACATATTGACCTGGATAATGGGATATTGGTATCATCTAGAGTAAATTCCGAAGGCATAGCAGTTCTTTGGAAGAAATCGAATAGTAGTGCGTCCGTTTTGGAAGGGTTGACTTTGATATTAAGGCTTCGTAGCCTGGTCGCTATGTCTTGGCATGCCTCCTCGGCGAGTGCAAGGGCTCTTTTATGGCTCATCGACGAGCTTAGTATTGCAATATCATCGGCATAGGCTAGCACCTCAGTGCCTGGATACCGTCGACCCACGATTTCAGCGGTATAGGCTGTAAATAGGGAGGGGGAAAGGACGGAGCCCTGAGGGACCCCGACTGGGAGGGATTTGGTGGTTGAGAGGGAGTCACCGACCCTCACTTGGAAGGTGCGGTTACTAAGGAAAGAGGAGATGAGGGAGAGAAGTTGTTCAGGGCAATTTTTACCACTGAGAATATTAATCAGTTTCGTGTGGTCGACGGAATCGAAGGCCTGGGTGCAGTCTATCGATATCATAGCCGTAGATATGTTTCGTCGTAGATTTTGCGACGCGACTGATTGCACTCGCATGAGGGGGTGAAGGGTGCTGTGCCTGGGCCTGAAACCTGACTGCTCATTGGGTATTAGGTTGGCCTCCTCACAGAAATCAACAAAGTAGCCGAGAATGATTTTCTCCAGCACTTTGGAGATATGAGGGAGGAGGCTTATGGGGCGGTAGTGGTCAGGGGAGGTTCCATTTTTATATGGTTTGAGGAGGGGAACCACAATGGCATGTTTCCATTGTGGGGGAAAGTGGCGGAGGCGGAGACAGGAGTTTAAGAGGTGATTGAGGTAGGAAAGTGACCGTCGTGGGAGCTGACGCAGTAGCACGTACTGTACCCCGTCCAGCCCAGGGGATTTACCCCCTTTCGTGCGACGGAGGATAGCTGTGAGCTGCTTCGGAGAGGAGTACATGAAATTTCTTTCACGTTCCATCCTCGGCGCCTCCTCGCCGACACTGGCCCTTGACCGAGAAACAGTAGACATATGTGTCGCCAGCTTCTCGGCCTGAGCTGTGGGACTCATCACACCCTTGTCAGACTGGAGAAGTACAGATCGCCTTTTGGTGACTCTGGACTTGACCAGCTTCCAAAGTTTGCGGTGATCTCCGTGTGTCAGCCTGAGGGTTTCTTGCCACTGCGCCGTCTTCCATTGGGTCATGAGGGAGCGGATCTGGGTAGTGAGCGAGTTCAGGACAGGCCGCAGGCTAGGGTTTTTGGTACGGTACCACCTGTTCTTGATGTTGTTCCGCTGTTTGATTATCTGAAGGATATGCTCAGGGGGGGTTTTAAGCCCTGGCGGCTGCTTATAGACTTTGGGGATGGCAGCATCGGCAGCTCTGATGATAATCTTGGTAAACTCCTCGACTTTCTCATCTAGGGTTTGGACGTCACTGATAGTTGTGAACGCCGGTGTTTTGTCGTACATCACAGACTTGTAATATTTCCAGTCCGCAGAATGATACGAGTAGGAATAGGACGTGGGCTTGGGAGGAACACCTCGCAGCTCGTAAAGAACTGGTCGGTGGTCACTAGAGACAAAGTCCAGTGCGAGACATTTTGTCACTATGTGAGGGGTGCGGGTGAGAAGAAGGTCTAAAGTAGACATAAAGTGGAGAGTTCTGTAAGTGTGGGCATTAGGGTGCACTACGGAGAACCTTGAGTTCCAAATCGCAATGCCGGGCTTGGTGGCGTGAGCGTTATTCCAGGAAGGATGTCTGGCGTTCAAGTCACCTACAATGATGTGCCTTCTGTCAGTCTCAGCGAGATCTAACAGGGCTTGGAAGAATTCTGGTTTGGCCTTAGGCCGTCGGTAAAGGCCGGTAAGGGTGTACAGTTGATCGGCTAGGAGGACTTTAATCGTAATGAGATGTTGTTTTTGTGGCAGGGAGGGTACTATGGAATCAACTACCCTGAAGGATGTGCCATATCTCACAAGAATGGCTACTCCTCCCGCCGATTGGTCGATGAAGCCGTCTATGTCCTCTCGTAGTACGTGATAGCCGGTCACTGCAAACCGCTTACCGGGGGTGAGGCGGGTGTCAGTTAACACCGCGATTGTGGGGTTAAATCGAGCAAGTAGAACTTCAAGTTCGGACTTTCGGGCTATAACACCGTTAACGTTGAAGTTAACTATTGAGTAATGTCGAACCATTATTTGTTCATGACCATTGTGAGAAAATCGAGGAGTTTGTGAACCGTTGCGACGAGCCCCTTGATGCTATCCTTCAGCTCGTCGACCCAAGGTGGTATATCGTAGGGATTCATAGTGGGCGGCGGGTACTGTGGAACAGGTGGTTGTTGAGGTTGCTGCTGCTGTTGAAAGTACTGCTGGGGTTGTTGGCGGGCTGGATGGTGGGGGTTGAATAGGGAGGCAGCGGGTTTGCTGTTTATCCAAGGATTGTTTGTGGGTGCAGGGGCGGGAATGAACGTAGGTTCTTCAACTTGGGTGTGCTTTGCTCGCCTGGCTTGGATTTGTTGTTCTAGGCGTATTCTATAAGGGCAGGACCTATAGGACGCTGGGTGTTCTTCCTTGCAGTTGGAGCACTTTAGCCTATTTGTTTCACGAGCACACTCGGAGACCAAGTGTTCGCCCGAGCAACGAACGCATTTAGGGGGTCGGTGACAGTAAGTTTTTGTGTGTCCGAATTGCTGGCATCTATGGCACTGTGGAATTGTTTGCTCGGGCTCGTAGGGTTTGATTTTTATCAATACATGATTGATTGCTTTTTTGTCCTTGAGATGTTCTTTAAAATCAAAATCGGGGGTAAAGGTGGCCACTATGGGCTCGATTTCTCTTTTTGTGCCGTCTGGGTTTGTTTTGCGCATGCGCATGACACTAATGAGTTTGGGATGTTTTAGTTCAAGGGCAACCTCTGAAATTGGGTGGTGGATATCCAGGCCCAATATGAGGAATTTCTTATTTCTCTTAGTGCCACGTGGGGCAAAGGTATAATGAGGAACTTTGTCCTCTGGGTTTTGAAGGAGGGCTAGGATACTATTGTGGGCTTCAGGAGTGTCAGGGAGTATCCTAATCTCCCGAGGTGTAGGGTGTATGCGGAAATCAGTAATGTTGTTTCGTTTTAGGTGAGTGGTGACATCGGAGGGTTGGTATGTGTCCCTGGGGAGAACTATTGGAGGGGGGAGGGATTTCTTCTTTTGGACGGGCTCTTCCTCTTCTGCTTCGTCATCGTCAATGGTGATGAGGGGGTCGTAAATATTTGATGTTTCTGTGGGATTTTTGGGTGTGGTAGTGGGGGGGCCCTTTTTTCCCCTCTTCTTCTTTTTCTTTTGGGTTTGGAAGCCTTCGGAGTCCGTGAGTGGACGTTTTTGAAGAGGCTGAAAACGCTCTGCTATCTCCATAGCGTCAGCTTGGGCAGAGGTGCTGGGCAGACTAGGGGGAATCTCTGGACCACTCGTAACTGGGGATGGTTGCTCCGTGAGGGGTGTGCTGGAGGGGGGCAAATTTTTGGAGGGAGATTTGTTATTGGTGGTCTTCACTGTGGGTGGAGGGGGAGGTGCGTAGTAGGTGTGCGCAGGAGCATCTGGGAAAGCCCTACTGGAAATGTCAAATAACCATTTCCGTACCTCTTTCTTTGGGACGTTTCGGTGTGCTAGTAATTCTAGTGGGGACATTTGATGCGTTGGTTTAGGGGGAGCCTTCTTACGAGGTCGCCTAACTGTTATTGGTGGAAAAATCTCCTCTGAAGGAGGAGGATCAGTGGGAGGTTCGGGTGGTTGGCCCTCAGAAGGGCCGTTTGAAGAGGTGGACATAGTGGGTGGGGGAGGGTTGCTCAGTACAAGGAGACTACCAGCCCTTACCTCGGCTGGTAGGTTGACCTGAGGGGTCCGAATTGTCGCAGTCAAAACCAATTCCCTTGGCCCTCCGGAGGACACGGCTAGGGAATTGACCGCTTATGGAGAGGCAAACTGGAACTCTCTTCGTTACGCCGTACCACAGTCTAAGACTGGGAAAGGACTCCTGAAGATGGCAAGGGTGCAGCCTGTAGGCACAATCTTCCAAGAAGAACTGCCGTATAACACGATATATCTGAAGTGTTACCTCTATGGCTGCTGGATGCTGTCTGTCTGGTGCGAATTGTCTGCGCTGCGTTCACTGCCTCACGGCTGGCCCGAGCTCCTTTTTATAGGGAGGCGGCATACATCAAAGGGGAACTGTCTAGACTGTTCGAGGTCTGGCTGGAAGGTCTATAGAGGCTAGAACTTTCCTGTCGGCTGCTTTGATCTACGTCACACTTTCCAAATACGCGGCTCTCTCTCTCTCTGAAGAATTATTCATCTATTTAATTTTCGCAACAATATAGTAAAGAGTAGCTAATGGAAGTATTACATATCTACTCCTTTTCTCCCAACTCACATTCTCAATTGCTAATTATAAATTTTATCTGTTCTTTTTATTTTTGTTTTAGGCTCTTAAAGAAAATATTTGTACGCTTGATAACAAATTGAGCAGTGCTTTGGCTGAAAATGAAAAAAATAAGGTTAGTTTTGAAATGGATCGTGAATGTATGGAGCGAGAATTGAATGAGCTTAGAGACATTGCTAGAGAATATGGAATCCAAAAAGACATATTTAAAGAAAAGGAGTCTGAGTTGAAAAGGCAGTTGAAATCTGCTGAAGGACAAATCTGCAATCTCACCTCACAGCTATCTGCTGCTGAGATACAGCTAAACCAAATCACAACTCTTCTAACTAAAGCTAAAGAAGAAAATACTTTGTTAGTTTCCAGAGTTGAATCCTCTAAAGAAAAAGATGATGAAATTTCTAGGTGAGTATTTTTCTCTCTCTATTTTTTTTAAAGATATATTGAGCTGATAGTGAAGAACAGAATATTAAATTCCCTTCATTCAGGGCTGCGTAAAGTAAGCAGATTTCCCACATCAGGGCTGTGTAAAGTAAGCAGATTTCCCACATCAGGGCTGTGTAAAGTAAGCAGATTTCCCACATCAGGGCATGACACACAATTGACCTCATCTCACCATATATTTGATATTTCTAGTAAATATCCAATGAATAAAAGTGGGTATTTTCTGAACGCTGAATATAATAAAGTACAAATAACTTAATATTTGAGCTGTGAAACAATAGATTACCAAGATAGATAGGCTCTATAATATTTATCAATACGTCTCATAATAACGGAAATATTGTGAATTTTAGAATTCCCCTTTAACCCCCACTCCAAATTCCTCTTCCGGTTACAGTCACTAGCTAATATGATCTTTAGTGTTGATATAAATCAAACAAACATTTTCCAGTTAAAAACATAAAATCTTAAATGACGACGTCATCACAAAACTTATTTTCATGTACCTCACACAGTAAATGTTAATAAAAACAATATTTGGTATTTAAGCTTCTAGTAAAGGAGCTCATTATATAACAGCTTATTGTTAATATGAGATGAGTAGGAGTGGGGGTTTATTGAAAGCTGAAAATTAAAAAGTGTAAATATCTCAGTGAATATTCATATTAGAGAAAAAAGTCCGTCACGCAGGGGCTGCGTAAACTAAGCAGATTTCCCATGTGAAGTTTTACAATAGAGAAATCTGCATACTGGTAACACAATACCACCGTGATTAAATACAAACGGTAATAAGAAATCTTTCAGTTAATTAAAATAAATTCCCAACTGAAACGGCTTCTGAATTGTAAGAATAATTTATATTTTAATAACTCAAATTTTAGTAGTACTCAAGAACTAAAGAAGAGGGGAGGGGGAATGAACAGAACGTATTTGCATAAATCTCACAAAGTAAGTAAGGTAAGGTAAGGTTAGAAACGACAGGTAAGGTTAGAAGAAGCTTAAGAAGTTTCCACCTAAGCCGAGAAATGATAAAAATGGCCGACAATCCGAACTATACCCGACCACAAACTTCATAAAAATGCAAATATCTCGGTTAATATTCAAGATAGAGAATAAGTGTATATAACAATATTTATAGTAAATTTAATTTGCAATAAGATTGGTTCTATACAATTTTTCGATCCGATGCATAATAATGGAGATATTTCGAATTTTCAAATATCCCCCCTCTAAACCCCCCATCCCTCTGGTCCGATTTCAGCCATTAACGAACTTGATCTGTCTTTTTACATAAAATTGTTAAATATCGAGTTTCGTTACGATCAAACAAAAATTGCGACCGCTAGAGCGTTAACAGACAAATATATATATATATATATATATATATATATATATATATATATATATATATATATATATATACATACATATTTATAATTCTGAACAGAACTCATTTTCGTCATCTCCTGGGTAGGATCGATGGACATTTGAAGAAACTTTTCGAAAATCGCGTCATGAGTACAACCTCAATAGCTGATTTCCCTTAAGGGAAATCTGCTAATATATATATGACAACATTTGTAGACCGTTAAATTTGCAAAAATATTTTGATCCAATGCATACTAACAGAGTATATGTTTGAATATACCTCATTTTCACCGGTAGGATTGATGGACATTTGAGACAAATTTTTGAAAATTAGTACAACCTCAATAGTCGATTTCCTAAAAGAGAGGATGAGTTCATTTCATGAATATAATAACTAGATTCTGCCCCTACAAAAATAAAATTTAGACTATTATTGTTTTCAGTTAATCCATGCTTATTGTAAGTTTGTTTTTATATTAGTTTTATGAGCTTGTCATCTTTTAGGTTCAAAGCAACTGTACAAGGTCAAAACAAAGAAAACACGAGGCTCTTAGTAGACATTGAGAAACTTAATGAACAAATAGATATGATGAAAAGGGAGAGTCAAAATATAGAAGACTTTTGTAGTGAGAGGCCAGCCCTTGATGTACTCCAAAATGAAATAAGAAATTATCAAGAGGTAGTTAAATTACAGGAAAGTAAGATTGCTGCCTTTGAAGAAGACAAAGAAAATGCTACTTCTCTTGACAATTATAATCGCAAAGAAAAAGAAAAGATGGAATCTGAAAAAGTATCATTCTTAGGACAAATTGGTGACCTGAAGGACCAAATAGCTAATCTTGTTAATCAAGAACAAAAGTTGTGCAATGAAAAACATGAGCTTGAAGTTACATTGGGTAAAGTATTGGATGAAAAAGAAACAGTTATGAAAGAAAAACTTAGTGTAGAACAAGTCAATGAAACACTCTTGTCGCAAGTTTCATCATTGAATGAAACAAATGCTGAACTCACTAGAAAACTTGACAAATTGCAAATTGCATTAGGCGATTTGGCTATTGAAAAAAAGAAGTTGTCTGACGAGTTGGAAGCTTCTTCAGACTTTAGCAATAGAAGCATTCAGCCATTAAATGAATATGGAGGTGTTGATGGTGCCCTCCAAAAACTAACCCAATACGAGCAACAGCTGACGTCACTCAATAATCAAGTTTCACACTTTAAAGATGAATTAAGCGAACTCTATGAAGAAAAAACAAAACTGACCTCAGAATTATTGGCTGTATCAACTGAAAAAGATCAGCTTTTAGAGCAAGTAGGCATATTGAGAAAAGAGCTGGACACTATTGTTTCTCTCAAACAAGAACTTGAACATCTAAAACATTCATTACAGGTATATAATTCATAATTCAAATTATTTTATAATATCAATAATTCTCCCAGAGTTTCCACCTGCATTCCCAGTGCAAGTGTGTGTGTGTGTGTGTGTGAGAGAGACAGAGAGAGAGGATGCTTTTATCTGTGGGGGGGGGGGGTCGAGGAGGAGAGAGATTAGTAGTTATCTTTCCATTTTGGCCATTTTTCCATATGGTACTGCCTATTACAGTATCAGATTTTATGAGTATATATCCATCAAGGGGAAATTTTCTTGATGGCCATTATATGGGGGCAAGGCAACAGGCCTTATATGATGGCCATATGATCGTGTGAAACACATACACTCACCTTCACATGATAATAATATACTAATGTATGACCCATCGCTCATCTTCACATTATGGTCATATGCTCATGTATGGCCCTTCATCTCACCTTGCATAGGAAAGAGTTTCCATTTGAATATGCCTTTGTTTTTGTATCAAATATATTAATTAATAGCCCGATTAGCCTTATCAGCATAAAGTGGACGTTAATAAATAACAGTTATTCATGCTTTTATTTGTTTTCAGTTGAAGAATGAAGAAACTACCTCTTTTGAGAATGAAATAAAAAGAATAAATAACGCATTATCAGTTCAATTGGACAATAATGATTCTCTGTACAAAGAAAAAGTTGAACTAATGCACAAATTTGAAGTATTACATGTACAAATGCAAGTGAGTATTAAATACAAAATATCATATATAAGTTCATATTAGAGATATTGAGTTTCATCATTAAATCTTATTAGCGTCTATGATCTCATATCACTCCAAAATAAAACATTACTATCTTGAGATTTAGGTCTTTTTAAAGAGAACTAGCAGAATGTTTATTGGAAGCAGATTACCCTGTAATTACATTTATACATATTCAGCGAAACAGGTACAATTGTGCACTCTAGTACCTAGTACAATTACTAAAATAAACCTATTAAGTAATTTTGAGTAAAAAAGACTATAACAATAATAAAACTATATAATGGACTTCTGATGCCGATCAAGAAAAATACTTGACAGTAATATCATATTGTTTACGTTTATTACAAAGTCAGTAATAAACGTTGTTTATTAGAGTTCTTTTGAATTGCAAAATTAAACACTCATAAGCTTCAGAGTTTTTATCACTGCACAATTTATTTAACCATGCACTACACACTTAATTAATTATTCTTAACTACTACTCACAGTATGCACTGATAGCTTCACTGTTGTTGTTTTACACAGTCCTATAACTCTCTCATGATCACTGAAGTTCAAAAATATGGCACAGCATAGATCTTCGCGAAGTTAACGACACTGCACTGTCTTAAACACGGCACAACACTGTTCTTCTCATGAAACCCTTTACTGCACTGGAACTACGTCGAATGTTGCACTGATGATCACTTGAAGACAGCTGAGAACAAACTAACTGAACTTTTTTTTTTTATTATCTGAGTCAGATTACTTCAAACAAAAAGTGAATTGCAATGAAAGGCAGGACCTTGTATACCCCTGTGTGGGTTTGAGCTGATAGTCCCCTTGTATTGAGCGAAACGCTCTATTTTAAGGGGAGGTTGTGAAGAGTTTGGGGTGTTTTTTTCACAATAATATATTTTCAATGAAACTGCATTAATAATTTCATTAATTAAGTAAAATAAGAACCCATGATCCCACCGTAGAAACTTATATTACCTATAAACTTACATTGGCCTCCCCCCATAAAAATAATTCTGATTGCTTTTTATTATTATTTTTAATGTAGAATTATGCTCTTAAGTAGTTATTAAGTTTATGTAATTGACATTCTCTTTGTAAATTTGTAGAGTAAAATGGCTAATATGGAAGAAATAGGAAGAGTGAAAACAAAGGAGGTGGAAACCTTACAACAGGAAGTTGAAAATCTAAAAAGGCAACTTGAATATGCATCCCAACTCCTTCAGACTGTTGAACGCCAGGATGGTGAGGGGCAGCCATCTGGTGAAGGAAATTCTCAGGTAACAGGCTTAGCCACTCCCTTTTGCAAGTTTCTCTCCTCCACAAAGCATTTTTTAATGCCATGAACCAATTTCAGAACTATATAAAATTAGCGATACATAGAATTTTTTTGTATTTTTAGATTGACCTTCCAAGTATTACTAAAAATGAAAAAAAAATGTGTGTATATTTTCACAGGAGAAGACTAATATTAAAATTAATTTGTTAATTTGATAGTTTATTATATTTTGATGTGCAATTTCTTCTTCCTTTGATGATATAAGAATGAAAGGCTGACCAGGACTCATTTCAGCCTGTAGTTCTTTACGAAATTTTCTTTATACTTCATCTACTATATAATCATACATCTGTTGTCTCTATATCATTAAAGTAATATTTGTTTTTATTTCAACAATATTAAAACAAAAAATTATAATTTGATCATTAATTCAATCTTTCTAATTAATAGAAAGCTAGCAATGAAGTGCAAGAAGAAATTACTCGGCTATCAACTGCATTATTGAAAGAGCAAACTGATTCGAAGCTGCTAAGGAATCAGGTACTATTTATTCATTGTTTATGTATTATTAACTTCAATTAAGAATATATATTAATTATTCATTAAACATGATGATGAAAGTTTTAAAAAGTACATCATATTTTCATTTTATTCTTTATTATGTTTATAGACAATTTAAGCTTACAAATTAAGCTCCTTATTAACTTAAATTAACTATTAATGTCCACTTTATGTTCCTATAGCTTATTGTTGGGGTTATTCCCTTACATGCACACAACACACATAGTCCCATAGAAACAGGTCAATGATTTATGAAGAATTGTCCTGGGGAGGGTAGATAAAGGGTCGGGTTCCAAGACCAGCCAATATGTATGCTCCCGGAAACATATTGGAGTCTCTCATCAAGAAAGAAATTTGTCCCCCAATAATAAGAAGCGCCAGTCAAAGGCAATTCGTAGGCATACCAGGGAGGTCGACCGAACAAGCTATCAAGAGATGACTGTGAGTATGGTGAACATAAGTATGCGTTGGCAATATTTATCGTTAATGGCCAGCAATAATGGATGTGCTACAAAAGATGGTGTACCAATACTCAACAAAGGTGGTCACCATATTCCCACCGCAAAATCAAATTAGGGATATGAAATTACAAAGCATGCCCTCAGGGAGTGGTGCTTGGACCTGTCATTGATCACCTGCTCCCCTCTCTTAGCCTCCTGACCAGAAGTTCACATAGAACCCCACCCCTCATTAAAATTCAGTCAATAAGCAATATCATAAATATTTTGATTCCTACATACTTCATTAAAAATTATATTGAAGAAGAAAGGTTTAAATAGTTTCGGTGTCTGTAATAAGAACAGAGAAATTAACAATTTTTTTTTTATTCAAGTAATTTAGTTCATAAGAACTGGTATTATGCGTAAAACTAGATGATGAAAATAAGCTTAAACTTGTTATATTATAATACATTAGGCTTTATATAGTAGTGTTGATTTTTTCAGCTTTAAGGTTTCATTTTTTCAAGGGAAAGGAACACTAATCCTATTATGACCAAAAACAACACTATATCCAATACAGTCATATCATCACTTACCAAAAACAACACTATATCCAATAATGTCCTATTATCACATTCCACAAACAACACTATATTCAATACAGTCATATTATCAAATACCACACACAAGAATTATACCCAATACAATAGTACTATTGCATCAACACTATATCCAATACTGTCCGTAAAGTCTAATTCATATATTGTTCCACTTACTATAAATTCCATAATACAGTAAATAATATTCCTTATGTTGTAGCTCGAAGATACAAAGGAAAAACTTGATAAAGCAGAAAATCAGTTGAGGACATTAAAGAGCCATCTTGTAGAAATAGAAGACAGCTACAGTACAGAGCTTGCCGCAGCTGAGGAGAAACTGAGGGAAAGTCAGGCACAGTTGGTAGCTGCTGAAGAGAGGGCACGATCTTCATCCACAGCTTATACTTCTGCTAGGTAGCATTCTCTAACTGTTCTATTCAAATACCATCTGTATATTATCATCTGCTCTGGGAGCTTATATTTCTGCAAGGTAGAACTCCCTAACTCCTATTTCTATGCCATCCATATTAACATCTGCTCTAAAAAATCATAGCTCTGCAAGTTAGAAATCTCAAATTTCTATTCCTATGCCATCAGTATTAACAACATCTGGTATGGGAGCTTATACCTCTGCTAGGTAGCACTCTTTTAATTGTTTTGTCCCTAATTCCCTCCAATTCCCTTTGTAATCTCATTCCGTCCCTCTTTATTGGCTTCAACCTCATGCAGATATCAATGACACAAGTATAAGTGTAGATGCAATTCAGATTAAGTAATAGTATTAAATATTGTTAATTATCAATTTATAATTTAATTTTTTATTCTGTTCTCAAAAGTATTCGAGCAAATCAGCAAGTGGAAGCACTTAGAGAGCAATTACGGCTGCTGGGTGAGCACAAGGAGAAACTAGAGACAGAGCTTTCTCAAGCAGAAGACAGAGCTTTGAAGCAATCAGCTGCAGTCACAAGGCTACAAGCTGTCCTCCATCAATTCCATATTGGTAAGATTACAGTTTTATTTTTATTTATAAACACATCCTTTATAGACTCAATTCAAATGTTTCTTTATCTTCTATTCTTAGACAAACAGAAAGATATTGAGTTTGAGACTGAGCGTATTAGGAGAGATCTCATCACTTCTGAGAAGAGAAATGAACAGTTACTATTGGAAATGAAAACTGTACAGGTATGCTTACTTCAATTAAAGCTAATTTTTTTAAATTAAACGAAATAGATTACACATGTTTCCATAAAATATGGGCAACATAAAAGGATATATCATGCTTTGAAAACCAGATAATTAAAAAGAACGAGGGTCTGGAGGGGTGAATGGAAGAGAGGAGGGGGATATTCCAGATAATTTGTATTTTAGTAAATTCTAAGAACCGTGGCATTTGAAATTGAGAATCTTGTTTTGTTTGCTGTTTTTACTCAATCACTCAAAGCAGCTGAAAATATTTCTTGTTTTTATTTTTGAGAGTCATCTATTACAAGGTACAATATTGACTATATGAGAATTTGAATTTACAATAGGATTGGGGGGTTTATTTTGATGTCAAACACATTTAATCAATATTTTTGTTAATAATAAAAAAAATGGAAAGAAATTGAGTTTAGAATAACAATTACAGTCCTGTAAATTTTTTTTGCAATTATTAATTTCAAAGTTTTGACTTTTGACTTTGTCCAGGCACCAAAATTTATTCGTTTTCTATGAAAATGCCTCAACAAAATTGAGAATTTTCTAGAAATGTTTTATTTCTACTCCTCACAGGGGTTTCTGGGTTTACTTCAACATCAAAACATATATTCATCAATATTGTTTTTAATCTTGATTTTGTAAGAAAAATTTAAAGACCGAATTGTGTTTAGAATATATTTTATGATCTTGAAACACTATTTAGATTTCAAAATTTTGACCACTAAATAGTAGTATTCCATGTTGCCTAGGTAGAATTTGGAAAATTCTATCTATATGAGTATTGTCATTGTGAGCTATTTTATACTTTACGACCACTGCAAGGAGTGGGAGTTTACTTTGAAGTAAGTACTTACAATTTTTAACAGACATTATTTGTCTTCTTTTCCTAGATAGGATCATTGGACCTTTTGATGGTTCTTTATGAAAATCAAGTCGTGTACAACCTCAATAGCAAATTTCCGCTAAACTATAGTTAAAAAAGTAGCTGAAATTTCAAAGCTTTTGTTTTGGAGGTAATGGAATCATGTAACATTGGAGGAACTGCATCTTGAGACATGTTTGAGAAGGGAACTTAAATAACATGTACTGAATGAGAATAAATTTGTTTCTTTTTACACAACTGAAATTTTTAAAAGCAATATTTGCTGGTGGTCTATTGTGGGCATTTTATTGATATTATAAAGTATTGGATAAGGTAGTTACAATGAGAGGGGACCCTAGTTTTGCTCTCTATAGCCAGTTGTGGCATGGTTCTATATCTTGTGCCTCCATTTGATTTCCTTTATGTACTGATCAGATCAAATTATTAATACCATTCTCTTTTCTCTAGGAGCAATTAGCAGAGGCACGTAGAGGAGTTGCTGCTGGCCAAAAACTCTCTCAAGAGTTGCTTAAACAGTCCGAAGAAATAAATCAACTCAAGGCAGAAAGTATGTTTTATTTCATTCACTTTTTGTTTTGCATGAATTGATTTGACTTGAACAAGTTTGGCTGAATGCAAGTTTCTTGAATTTTGAAATTAGGGAGTGATTTTAGTTTTTTGTGCTTAAACAAAGCTTGTCAGAGTGTAAGTTTACAATCACACTGTTTCCTTGCAGGGGGGGGGGTGACTCTATAGAATATAGAAGTTTGACACACATTATTTGTGGATTTAGATTATCTTAAATCAAAAAGTGAGCCATTGAGCGATTTGAGGAATAATAAGAGAGGGCGAGGTGTATGTGTAGACATTCTAGTTACTCTCGCACTATCATTGTCATCATGCAGAAGATCACTGTTCCTATTGAACAATGGAGCATATTCCTGAGAATAAACTACTTCATCTGAAGTACCACCATCATTTCAGAGTGCATCGCACCCTCAAAATTCCACCGAACACATAACATAACTTAACAATCTGATGGCAGAAAGTCAATTTTTTTACCGTGATGTATAGTAATATTTTCGAACTTATGATTGAGAACGATGCCATTCTTTATGTGAAAGGGGTTATCATCTACAAATAACTTTAATTCAGAATCAAATATTTTTGCAAGTTTTTGAGTTGGAGATTATATGGCACTTACAATGGGTCTAAGTGGATGATTTTCTTTGTGCTATTTAATTAAGCCATACACAAGAGGTTTATAACATATACCTATTTGTGGCAGATTCTGCATATCTGAATTTATCATGAATTGGTATGCAAATATCGTCAGGAATACCCTTATAGTTGCTGTTTTTCTTAAACTTGGTTAATAAATTTAATAATTCTCCTCATTTTTTTTTTGGTATTAACATATGAATTACTGAGAATAAATTCTGTTTCACAAATATAATTAGCTATTACTTGGTCTTTAATATGCTTAAGAATATTAAACTTTTCACGTAATAATAAAAACTGTAACTTTTCTTCAGGATTATTTTACGCCAGATTAGTCAACAACTCACTCTGTATTCAATTTGAATAAATAAAGTATTTGGTTTATTGAGTTTCATTGATTTTGATCTTCTACCATCAGATTTTTAAGCAAATTTATAAAGGTCATATTTACACATAACTTAGCTTTATGTGAAGACATATCATGTCTCGAAATTTAGTAACTGGTCTGCTATAACCACTGCTTGTATGTGTCAAGGTTGTGGCAAAAGATCCATTTCTCATCACAAGTGACTATTGAATTCCTTTCCTATTCTTTTTTTTTTAAAAACAGTGTCTTTATGACTGGTTAGCAGTTGTTGACAAGTGTTTAGCCATTGTTGGGGGGCCGTCAAATAATGGGGTACTGTTCGGAAACTCCTGAAATTTCATGGAAGGAATTTCAGATTAGATTGGTTAGAGTGCTCAAAAATAGTCAATGTCATTAATTACCCCCTATAGGCTCAATGCTTGACTCAGTTTGTGGCCAGACCATGGTTCATCTTGTCACTGCTCTTAAAATGGTCAAACAAATATTGGCCAGTCCACTTAGACCGCAATTTTGTCATCCTGTGTGAATGAATTGGAGTTTTGCAAGTAAGATATTTCTAGCTCAAAAATAGTATTCATTCTCTAATTCCCTTCTCTTTGGAAGAAAGGAATTTGTTAATTGTATACATTTCCTCTCCTGAATTTAATATGGTTTATAATCCAACTCAATAACCCAGGTAAACAATTTAAATAAATATTCCTAAGAATGTATATTGTATTTCGATTTATTTTGAAAGTTTAAGCTTGTAAATTAGGGTATTTAATTTGATTTTCACTAAATAAATTTTCATTTATTCCCAAAAATAGTCTAATAAGCAAAACATACCATTCATTTATTTTTCTCTGAGGTGATACAATACCCAAGAATTCTTTTTACAATTATGATAAGTCTGGCATTAAGTGCTAATCATGAGTTTTACTTTAAGACAATCTATAATTTTCAATTACATTGCTATGTTTCAGTTTTATAAAATCAACTAGTTTTATTTAAATTTCTATTCCAATGCTATGTTTTAGTTTTATTAGATGATATAGTTGTATTTAGTTCTCTATTCCATTAGTACTTTTTAGTTTTACAAAATCATCTGGTTGTATTAAGTTCTGTATTCCATTGGCATGTTTTATTTAATCAACTAGTTGTATTTAAATTTTTTATTCCTTTGCTATGTTTTAGTTTTAGAAAACCATATAGTAGTATTAAGTTCTCTATTCCATTGGTATGTTTTAGTTTTAGAAAATTATATAGTTGTATTTAAATTACTATTCCATTGCCATGTTTTAGTTTTAGAAAACCATATAGCTGTATTTAGTTCTTTTTTCTATTGGTATGTTTTAGTTTTAGAAAATCAACTAGTTATATTTAAATATCTATTCCATTGCAATGTTTAAGTTTTAGAGAATCGACTAGTCGTATTTAGTTCCCTATTCCATTGCTAGAAGTTCTATTTTAGATTTGTTTGATTGTGAGAGTTGTAATTGCTATTAATATAGTTCAATCATGTTCTTGCAAGAAATGTGTACTCTCTGCCCCTTCCTTGGGTATTGTTCATTGAAGCAAAAATAGGAAACATGTACTATTTTGCTATCCCTTGGAGATAGTTCTATGAGGTACCGGTTGCAAATAAGTACTCTCGGCCATTCCTCTGAACATGTATTATCTGGAAATACCTTGGAGATTGTTCAATGATGTACTAGCAGGAAACATCTACCTGTTGCAACCCCTCGGAAATAGTTCTATGGTTTACCACCAGGAAATTTGTAGTCTCTGACAATTCCTCAGATATAGGTCAGTGATGTACCATCAAGGAACATGTACTTTATGGCATTCCCTTGAAGATAGCTCAATGATGTTCCAGTAGGATACATGTGCTCTAACAATCCCTTGAAAATAATTCTATGGTTTACCAGTCGGAAACATGTTTACTCTGGCAATCTAGCAGAAACATTTCTAGCCATTCCTCTTGAGATTTAATACATCTCATCTCCTTGTAGGTGATTGCACCTTCTTGGGTTATCTTATCCTTTGTAATTCCTGGGCCCTAAAGTGTGTGTTCCTTACCCACACTCTTGTACTACTCTTCACAATCCCATTATTGGGAGGTTGATCATTGCGAGTGATAAGAGTTTTTTTTTATAGTCATAGCAACTTGAAAATTTAGGGCAAATAATTCTCGTCCTCAGATTAATTAGTCGCATGAGCTTTGAAGGATTCCATTCTCTCAAGTCAACTTTTTACTAAGTTATACTCCATTATCAAAGAGCTCTTACATATTGCTGGATATTGTGCTGTTATCAACGATGATTGAGTGTATGGTACAGCAACATCTCCCTATTGGTGAATATCCTCGGCTATTATCACTCATATTTCATCGATTTCTACCTTTCATTCTTCTTCTATAAAAAAAGGTTTGGCACAAAAACTGATGGAAATTAATCTTGTGTTATTCACTAAATAATAGTACAAACCTGCTGATTTATTTTCAACTTGTCATACTACATTTACATAGTGTTGGAACTTTCTTTATATCATGTTTGATTCAAGTGCATGTCAAAAGTATATTTTTAATATTAATTGCAGTTTAAAATATTTTTTAAGAGTATAGTAAAAGTGAAATCTGGTCGACAGCCAAATATCAGCTGGTAATTCTGAGCGTGGATATATTGGGCCCAGGTTGCTTGCTGGTATAAGGCTGGCTCCCAGACAAGATCTCGCCAACAGCAGCTCAGGACATATCCTTGCGTCTCACTTATACACCTTTATTATAAATAATATTTTTTAAGAGTGAATACTCTGAGCCAGCTTGCAAACCAGCTTAACATTCACAATCACGTTCATTTAGTTGGAACTCAACTCCTATAGAATCTAAAATTGAACTCCAATATATTGAAACATTTTTGCCATTTTGAGAGAGGCACTTTTTTAAATTGAAAATTGACTGATTCACAGTTTTATCTATTCTCATGAATTTAAAATTTGAGAATAGAATAGTATTGTCCTTTAGTTTCAAATTACAAAAACACATAGCTGGTTCAAAATATCCTCAACTTTCCATCAATGAATGAAGCAAGTATTGATGTCTAAGAATTCCTCAATGAATATTGCAAGACGAGATGACCACTAGTTCTCCTCAATGAGTGTAGTTTGTCCAGATGAATGTGAGTTCCTAACAATTATTTGGTATGTTTGGATGTCTAGGTGTTTCTATCAACAAATGACTTGCAACAGACATTTTTAAAATCTCATGTATATCCAGTCTTATAACGTTCTTCGATGGGAACTAGTGGACTTCCAGTCTTATAACATCCATTGTTGGGAACTAGGGGACCTAAATGTACCTTTGCAGACCTACGCCTGTGTTTAACGACCACATTCTTCCTTTCATCCAGTACATTATTTTTGCATAGAAGTAGTACATACTTTATTAACGAGTTTTGGTAGTGAACCATAGCGTTTGAATTATACCATCAATTGTCTGAAGGTACCTTCTTGAATGGCAGAAAGATATATTCGAGTTCAAAGAGAAGATTGATTTAGGAGAAGAACCAACTGAAAGATAAAAGGACCTGATTGTTAGCTGTAGTAGAATGGGATAAGGTACGAGCTTTGCTATATGTACTCGGGGACTAGTTGAGAAATGTATGTATTAATAAGTTGGTTGTGCCTGCATCGTGAGGAGATGATGGGGGATGAGTGGTGTAATCTCATGCGGTAACTGTGAGGGCTCTCCCTTCTCACATTACTCCATGGGCTATCACTACTCTTCCCCTTCGACTTCACCAACTAAATATTGTTTAGATACAATTTGAATTGTGCTTTTTATAAATTTAACTATCTCATTTTTTTGGTATATTCAACAGAAATGATTTAGTAATTTATAAAGATGTGCCCCTAACCTTGTGACAGTCTCCACAAAAGTAGAGAGGAGGGTAGACATCTATTTGTGCCCCTCATCTTGTGATTGGATTCACTATGTTGGGAGTGTTTTAGATGAGGGCAGAGATCAAGTTGTGACCCGTACCATATGAATGGGGTCACTAAATAGGGAGGGCTTTAGAGGAGGGTAATCCATAGAAAATAGATTTTTCCATACATACCGAGATCTAGGAAAGTGTTATAGGCCCTTTTTCATTTATCATAATAAAATCTATTAATTATATCCTTTGAGATTTTTGTGGCTCTTTTCTAGCCAGACTATGGATTTTATTTCATGAGTTCGTCGCTGTATAAAGTCATATTGCCCAAGCGGGAATCAAACTCGCCACTCAAGATTTACTATGTGAGATTAAGGCCTTTAACTCACATGGTTAACCTGAGCCCGTTTTATTTAATGATTTATGTAATAAAAAATGGCTATAAGTGTAATATTACTTTTAAACATTGGCATACTCCCTCCAGAATAATATTGAACGCACAGTTGAACATTTCTGTTGAATATCTACGTTTAGAGATGAATGCTATAACTTTAGGCATTCTTCATTCTCCTATTGATTCAGCATGCTTTAGTAGTCTAGTGATGAAATAATTTGTATAAACACTTATATCAAGCTCCATTGTTTTTCACTCTTATCTATTTGGAGAATGAAAACTTTCACTTTTAAAGTTAAATAACTTTTTTACTTTTGTAATTTAATCATAATCGACATTGATGATCATTACTAAAAGGTAACGATTTATAATTTAATGTATATATACATATAAATAACATTAATAAATTTTATTTGATGCGATCCAAAAAAAAAAAAAAAAAAAAAAAAATGACTTGTTTAGTTATTGGAAGATGTAGATTTGAAAGAAATCTAGTGGAATTTTTATTTGTAATATTTTCTCTTTAAGAACATTTGTTGCAAAAAGTGAATGTTAATAAATAAATAAAAAAGAACATTTGATAAAGCTATTCTTCAGTAAATGCAAATAGATTATTCGAGTATTTGTTGGAAGAGGCATAGAATCACCTTGAAGATTTATTCGAGAAATCACCTCTATCCCTGTGTATCATCATACTTCTTATTATATCTTTGGATATTAACATAACCCACAGTTTTCATTCTCCATGGAAAGCTTGCCATAATTTAATAAGTACATGCATGTTTGTATTTTCATATTTATTATTTTCACTAATAACCTTATTGCTTTATCAATTATTGAGTTCCCAAAAAATGTTTACAGTTTCCTTGATTTTGTTATTTATCATATTATGTGTAGCAGATAAATTGTAACAGGCTTCAATGAGTTGATTAGCAATTTTAAGGAAAAGTATGTATTGCACCTAGTACATCAAAATATAAAACTCTACACATTGTAAATGCTTATTCTTTCATATTTATTTATATACCTCAAGCTTCTTCTCAATAACACCAAACTTAAATTAAATTCCGAACAGCATGTTAAATTTAAGATTTAAACCAGAATTTAATATTGTCTTATCAATAGAAATTCATTGCACTTAACAGGTTTATTTAAAAATACCAATATTTAATTAACTCCAGTTCATTTGAATTAAAGATTTTTAATATGGGGTACATTTTTAAGATGGGGTATATTTTTATAAGATTCAATGAAAGGATAACAATCAGTTACTACAAAAGATACAGAACCAGAGGAGGCTGTGGAGTATGCTCAAAGAGTAGGAAGGAGGGAAGAACTAGGGGAGGCTTTAAAGCATGCTTGAGGAGTAGTTGGGATGGTAGAGCTAGAGGTGGCTGTGGAGCATGCTCAGAGAGTAGGAGGGAGGGCAGAGCTAGAGGTGGCTGTGGAGTATGCTTGAGGAGTAGGAGGGAGGGCAGAGCTAGAGGTGGCTGTGGAGCATGCTCAGAGAGTAGGAGGGAGGGCAGAGCTAGAGGTGGCTGTGGAGTATGCTTGAGGAGTAGGAGGGAGGGCAGAGCTAGAGGTGGCTGTGGAGCATGCTCAGAGAGTAGGAGGGAGGGCAGAGCTAGAGGTGGCTGTGGAGTATGCTTGAGGAGTAGGAGGGAGGGCAGAGCTAGGGGAGGTTTCAAAGCATGCTCGGGGAGTAGGAGGGAGGGGAGGCTTTAAAGCATGCTCAGGGAGTAGGAGGGAGGGCAAAACAAGATGAGGCTTTAAAGCATGCTCGGGGAGTAGGAGGGATGGCAGAGCTAGGGGAGGCTTTGGAGTATGCTTGGAAACTAGGAGGGAGGGCTGAGCTGGGGTTGGCTTTGGAGTATGCTTGGAAACTAGGAGGGATGGCGGAGCTAAAGGAGGCTGTGGATTATGCTCTGAGATAGGAGGGTATGTAGAGCTGAAGGTGGCAGTGGAGTATGCTTGAAGAGTAGGAGGGAGGTCATAGCTTATATTAGGTAGGCATGTGAATTCAGTCTAGAGATATATTAGCACTAAGTGTGAGGATATCTAGCAAGTAGGTAGGCATGTGAACACAAGCTTATTTACAGATTTAGTTACTTTGAAAATGTTCCTGTAAACACGTAAATGAAATTGTAATTTGTAGAGCATTCTAAGTAGGAAGTTTAAATGTAGAATTTCCTATTAGATTTTTGATATGAGCTTGCTGTGTTGTGGTTTATAAATGTATTTAATTTTAGAAGTAGTGTTAGTAGTACTGAGTTGGGGCGAAGAGGAGATTGTAGGCCTGGGCATGAGTATTACATCAGGTACCGGCGTCTATCTAACTTCTGCCAGTGCCTGCATAATACTCGAGCCTTGGTTTACCTATCGTCACCATCTTCAAACAGTCAGCATGTAAGCTTACTTATATTATTTATATAATATTTAATTAGTTACAAATAGCATGGCCCTCTCACCCAATCAGCTCATTCCAATTTCATAATTTCTGTTCAATCTTTTGGCAGTAGCAATTCACAGATAAGTTACACGGTTATGACATAACACGTTTAATTAATATTGCATAATGGAATAATGAACTTAGCAATACTTTATAATAAAAATTTAAATATCTTTTAAGCAATGGTTGACAAAATAAGGTTCCTTACTGGGGGCAACAAATCCTAATGATGTTATATTTAGATGTTATTTCTTATTCAGTTACAAATTGATAGTTTTGTTAATATAAATGAGTTTAAGTTATGTTTAATTCTATTTTTCAGTATTTGAATTGAAGGAAAAATTGAGATTGAAGGATGAAAAAATGAATGAGTTGAATTCAGAGAATAAAGTTGACAGGTAAGGGTCCTATACAATACTCTTATATCTCATTCCCCTGTGCAATACTAGGTCTCATTCCTCTATACATAGTTGGGCAGTAATTAAATACATTTTTACCTAACTACTTTTTCAAATAATAAACACTAGTTATGTAATTGCAACTACAATTACAAAAACGTAGTTGGTAAATGTAGTTGTATCACATTTACAATTACAGTAACTGTAGTTGGTATTCATAAATCCAACTACTAGTTTAAATAAAAAGTAGTTATAAAAATAATTACAATTAGTAGTTGTAATTGTAACTGTAGTTATTGAGTAATTACAACTACAATCAGACATATTAGCTGTATTTTAAGTCCCAAAGAGCGATCATATTTTGATTACCTCTTTGTAAATATTTACACTCGTGGTGGCGATGAGTGACACATCTGAGACAAGCCACGTTCAATTCGTGCACAGAATATGGTCAAATAGAACACATCAGAAGAACTCAAGGTGGACGCTCCAACACCACACTCCTCAGTCAGCCCAGCACAGGTCTCTCCTACACCAGTCCTTGGCGACGAATAGGTATGGACCTTAACAATTTGTCTAAAGCAAGATTGTTGCTTGTTACTTATAGTAATTTTTGAAGTAAATTGCTACGAGAGGCTGTGAAAGTGATAGTGAGAAGGAAAAAGAATAATGTTCAAGTGACCAAGCAGAAATCAAGGCCTCTTGATGAATACCCTGCTATCAGAAAAGTTTTTTTTTAAAGTAACACCCCCCCCCCTTCCATCCTTTGCTCCAGTAGAGCGATTATTTTCTTTTGCCTCAACTATTTTGCCCAACTCTGCCTCTATACAATACTCTTAGATCTAATTCCTCTTTGAAATACACCCGAATCTTATTCCTCTATGCAATATTCCTAGATCACATTCTTCCTCCAAAAAATAGTTACGTAATTGACACTGACTTAATGTCCTCTTCTTCCCTTTGGTGTGTGTTCTATATCTGCTCCCATTCATCAGTTATGTATTTACTCATCCTATCCTTGACTGCTTCTACCAAATCTTCTTCGACGAGCAGGTTTAAATATTCTACTACAATCCTAGATGTGAGCTGGGTAATTGATCAGGCACTTCTCCGTGATCTTGGTTTTTAGGGCTAGATCTCTTTTGAGGGTACACCTGCATTCATATTTAATGCTTCCTAAAAAACTTCCCTATATAAGCCTTATCAGTTTATGGCTGCGAAGTATCTTTTCCTCATCATCAGTCCCCATGTCATGGGTACATACTTTACTATACTCAGGAAACATTTTTTACAATGTCTTGGGTGGTTTGTGTCATGCTCTATTTAGCTCCAGCAATACTTTGCAGCACATTGGTTATATTGTTCACTTTAAACTTCAGTGAATTAATCTGGGGTTCAGAATTACGATGTTGCGCAAAAAAGTCACCTGGCCTGGGAATCTTAATACTGTTTTAATATTCAAGGGATGTTTGTCATCTGCGCTTCCTCTCATAAAAAAGCAGCATGTTTTTTTTTTTTCTGTTCTGGCTTCATTTGCCAGCTCTAGCCTTTGAAAAGTTATCCACAGAGGTTACCACTGGTATTTCCTGGGCTAGTAACATCCTTATAAGGCCATAAATATTCACCACCTAACACTGTGGACACTCCTCCTTGAAGTTAGCCTTGATCCACTTTTATCATTGCTTCAGGTCCTCCACAGTTTCTGAGGTATGCCTTCCTGAATCCCAGGGAACTGCTTATAATGGCCATTTAGATAGTGAATGGGAGGACACCCCTTTACACCACTTTAGCTAATAGATTCTCTCTCCCCAGGCTTACTCAAAGGCGAAAATGAGAAAGAATATCCTACCCCCCAGAATCATTATGCAAATAATAAATAAATAGTTATAGAACTACATGTACATTTTGTGTATCATTTATTTACAGTATTATGGATATGATTATAAAAGGTTTTTGAAAATATTATTCTACAATTACTATTGAATTATTTCAGGACATTGGTAAAGAACTTACTTGTGGGCTATGTGATGTCACCTGATGAGTCAAAGCCAAAAGCTCTAGGCGCTCTTGGCCAAGTTTTATCACTGTCGAAGGAAGAACGGCAGAAAGTCGGATTGGAACCTGGCGGACGGCAACCGGTTCGGATATTTATAGTATTTGTTTATAAATGAATAAAATCATGAAGATAGAAAGGCTCATATTTCTGGATTGGATCAGACATCTCATAATGAGGTCTTTGAATTGGTTGTTGGAGTGGAAGATTGGACTATCTTCCTACACCAGCATATAAATAACATTAAATCGTAGTCACAGCAATGGGGACATTTGTTAATTTTGTTTTCTCACTTAGTAGTACAAAGTATATAGCACTATCAAAGCATTGCAGATTTCAACCAAATTATCAGTTTTGACCATCACTCTATTTATTTTGACTATTTTAAATTTGGTGTCTTTACATATCTCGAATAACTCATAGATGAGTTGGTTCAGAATGTTGGTACATCATATAGTTCTCCCATACCATCTAATTTTGCTTCTATTGTTTTTATCTAATTCGAATAAGAGGGAGAAGGGGTTCAGAGGGAAGAAAATTACAAATCTTTCCCTAACTATTTAAGATACAAAACACTTGTAAAAATCCATTTTAGTTTACCATGAAAAGATGTATAAAATATGTCCTTTGACATCTTTTGATTCAATGCATCAGAACAGAGATATTGAATATAACTTCCAAATGAAACTATTTTGCTGAAACAGATGTATCTACTGGCTGTCATAATTAAACTTGGGGAGAGTGGACACCCCAACCTCCTAATCTCAATTTATCAAGTGTTGCTTGAAAGGTTGTCTTGGAGTGAATCAACAAGCAACACCGGACCGCACTTATTGCTTCTGAAATATAACCCTTTTTTGCATTTTGAGTTGTTGATTCCCAAATGAGTTTTGTACTCTTGTGGATTTTGGTTCTTTATTAAGGGGTTTAGGGACAATGTATAGATCTGCACCCTTAGTGTACCTATTAGAAAGGTTTGGAGCCTTTTCATTAAGGGCCGGGAGTTTAATTTCTGAGTCAAATCTAGCTTTTCAATTGTATTAAAGCCTATCCAATAAATAATATATATATGTTTGGATGTAATATGGTATGTAGCTTTAGCTTGAAGCATATGCTGAATAAAGATGCCTTTCATAGGGATTCTATCATGTAAAAAAATACCTAAGAGCGTCATATAATTCCATTATTTAACAAAATTCCTAGGTGTCGATTTGTTTAACATCTCATCTAGCATAAGTAGGCTTCCTCTTTTTATATAAATAGACATTTGGGGAACAGAAGAGATTAATGGTTGGGCTTGGTTGTTTGCAGAGCCTATCGGAAGCTTTCATCAAGTTCCTGCAATCAGAGTCGCAACCTCGGCCTGAGCTGATCCTGCCGCTCCCACACGCTTCTCCTGAGCCACCACAGGTAAACTTTATACTCATACTTACACATGTCTAATGATTAAGAACTCTAGTCTATCATTGTAGTGAACGATTAAAAACATTGTTAGTTTAATATGTCATCTATCCTAGGACTCCTAGCCTCATTTCTGATTGTCATGAACCACAAGAAAGAAGTACACATTTTTACAGTTTCTCTGATTGAGGGATATATTAGAGAGGAGCAGTCTTGACACAGCTCATTCTCAAGTATAGCCCCTACTTTCCAATGGCAGATATAGCTACCTAGCTACCTTCAATCTCTCATTCTCAAGTATAGACAAAAAACTCATATGTTTAGTATTTAACTAATTAATTCATATGTAATAATATTTCTTACACATCTTATTTTTACAGCCAGGAAGAAGCTCTTTGCTAACACCAGAAGTTCCAGTGCTTCCACTTATCCCTGTTGGCCGAAACCCTGGATCAATTTTAAAAGATGTTCTGCAGGAAAGGAGGCCAGAATAAGCTTCTACTTATTTTAAATAAACTATTTTTATATGTGCTCATAGACTTACGTGTGTTATTGTTAAAATTGTAATAAATTCATTTATTTGTATTTCTCTTATTTTACCTTCTGCATCTCATATTGAATTGACTTTTCAGGGCCTGTTTACATATATTCTTTATCATGGTGTATTAAAAAAAATGTGTTTGAGGCCAGATCAGCAGCAAGTTATTCTACTAAGAAATGCAAATATCTCATTTGAGATATGAGATTCATAACAAATGAATTAATTTATTTATTTATTTACGTCCACTTTATGCCACTATGGCTTATATCTGTGGGAGTTATCTACAGGTACCACCCTTTTTTAGCCAAGGTGGAACTATGAAATTTATTTAATGAGTCCGTCACTAAATAAATTCCTATTGCCCAGGGCAGGATCGAACTCCACTCTAGGTTTACCAAGTGAGATTAAGACCAATGCCTTAACTCACACAGTCAACCTGAGCCCCACAAATGAATTATACACAAGAATTATAGGAAATGCCCTTTTTCATTCAAGGCCCCCTGTCAGAAGCTCTCAACATACTGACATGAGTTTCTATAAGCTAGTTAAGGCAGCTGTGAAGAACTATGTAGACCAGGAGTAGAATAGAAGGTGATGGACTATCGAAAAAGGGCTAATAACAAAAGCATTCGACAATGTGAGGTCGGCCTACATGTGCCTGTCACGAGACTCCTAGCCCACACAATGCTTTACGAGCCAGGAAAACTGCCAGCTAACTATTTCAGTTTAAAAGGAGAGCCCATCCTCTATAAGATAAATATCAAATAACAAATATTTAAAAAGTCTGTCACGCAGGGGCTGCATAGACTAAGCAGATTTCCCACATGAAGTTTTACAATAGAGAAATCTGCCTAATAATAACAGTAGTAGGAAGGTATCTCTAGACCTATTCACGAGGAACGAATAGTTACGGAAACGGCCGCACTAGCTCTCGGCAGATAGTCCCGAACATAGCCGACTCCTGCCGACCACACACACAATACAAATGCAAATATCTCGGTTAATATTCAAGATACAGAATAAATGTATAGAATAATATTTATAGTAAATTTAATTTGCAATAAGACTGATTCTATACAATTTTTCAATCATAATAACGGAGATATTTCGAAATTTCAAAAATCCCCCCTTCCCACTGGTCCGATTTCAGCCATTAATGAACTTAATCTTTCTTTTTACATAAAACGCTTAAATATAAAGTCAAACAAAAATTGCGATCGCTAGAGTGTCAACAAACAAATATATATATATATATATATATATATATATATATATATATATATATACACACATATACATACATGTATAAAATTTTGAACAGACCTCATTTTCATCGTCTCCTGGGTAGGATCGATGGACATTTAAGGAAATTTTTCGAAACTCGCATCATGAGTATGACCTCAATAGCTGGTTTCCCTGAAGGGAATCTGCTAATAAATAATAAATAAAATTGTGAAAAGGTAACCCTCCCTCTAGTCCTTCTACCTGGTAGCACATATGGCAATAATGCACACGCATTAGGTGCCACCAAAAAAAAAAAGGAGGTAGCTGGGCTTCTAAGCAGAGGTTAGGGAGGAAGTGAGTATATAGAGTGAGGAACATTAGCATTTCTCTTTAAATTCAATTTTAGAAGGTATTTAATTTACAAAATGTAACAATGGTTTATAGAGTTGAAAGTATAACATATTTACAGAAGGAATAAATCATAACAAATATATATCAACAGTTTAATCTATAATTGGCTGAGCTTCCATCTTCATTTTTTCAAGGTATGAAGTTCTTGAAGATATCATAAAGCCTAAATAGATCCGGAATCACAACCTGACCAGAGTTATTTTGCTGATAATTGTTGAGTGCTGTTGATGTAGGTGATGCCCATGCTTTGTTGAAGTCAGCTAGCTTATCTAAAATTAAAATAAAATAGATGTGAGTACTAAAATGCCTTAATATCTTAAGAGTAATGTGCCAATATGATGAATTAGCCTAATTAATTTTCTTCATTTCATCCTAATTCGTTTGGCAGCCTGGAAGGTTGGTGGTTAGGCAGCAGAATAACTATTGGGAGCCTGGAAGGTTGGTGGTTTCGTGGCAGACTAGCTATTGGGAGCCTGGATGATTGGTGGTTAGGCAGCAGAATAACTATTGGGAGCCTGGAAGGTTGGTGGTTTCGTGGCAGACTAGCTATTGGGAGCCTGGAAGGATGGTGGTTAGGCAGCAGAATAACTATTGGGAGCCTGGAAGGTTGGTGGTTTCGTGGCAGACTAGCTATTGGGAGCCTGGAAGGTTGGTGGTTAGGCAGCAGAATAACTATTGGGAGCCTGGAAGGTTGGTGGTTTCGTGGCAGACTAGCTATTGGGAGCCTGGAAGGATGGTGGTTAGGCAGCAGAATAACTATTGGGAGCCTGGAAGGTTGGTGGTTTCGTGGCAGACTAGCTATTGGGAGCCTGTATGGTTGGTGGTTAGGCAGCAGAATAACTATTGGGAGCCTGGAAGGTTGGTGGTTACGTGGCAGACTAGCTATTGGGAGCCTGGAAGGATGGTGGTTAGGCAGCAGAATAACTATTGGGAGCCTGGAAGGTTGGTGGTTTCGTGGCAGACTAGCTATTGGGAGCCTGGAAGGTTGGTGGTTAGGCAGCAGAATAACTATTGGGAGCCTGGAAGGTTGGTGGTTTCGTGGCAGACTAGCTATTGGGAGCCTGAATGGTTGGTGGTTTCGTGGCAGACTAGCTATTCGGAGCCTGAATGGTTGATGGTTTTGTGGCAGACTAGCTATTGGGAGCCTGAATGGTTGGTGGTTTCACGGCAGACTAGCTATTGGGAGTCTGAATGGTTGGTGGTTTCATGTCAAACTAGCTATTGGGAGCCTGGGATGGTTGGTGGTTAGCTGGGAGACTAGCTATTGGGAGCCAGAATGGTTGGTGGTTTCGTGGCAGACTAGCTATTGGGAGCCTGGGATGGTTGGTGGTTAGCTGGGAGACTAGCTATTGGGAGCCTGGATTGTTGGTGGTTAGGCGGCAGAATAACTATTGGGAGCCTGAATGGTTGGTGGTTTCGTGGCAGACTAGCTATTCGGAGCCTGAATGGTTGATGGTTTTGTGGCAGACTAGCTATTGGGAGCCTGAATGGTTGGTGGTTTCACGGCAGACTAGCTATTGGGAGTCTGAATGGTTGGTGGTTTCATGTCAAACTAGCTATTGGGAGCCTGGGATGGTTGGTGGTTAGCTGGGAGACTAGCTATTGGGAGCCAGAATGGTTGGTGGTTTCGTGGCAGACTAGCTATTGGGAGCCTGGGAGGGTTGGTGGTTAGCTGGGAGACTAGCTATTGGGAGCCTGTATTGTTGTTGGTTAGGCGGCAGAATAACTATTGGGAGCCTGAATGGTTGGTGGTTTCGTGGCAGACTAGCTATTGGGAGCCTGAATGGTTGATGGTTAGCTGGGAGACTAGCTATTGGGAGCCAGAATGGTTGGTGGTTATCTGGCAAACTATATTTGGAAGTCTGGAGGGTTGGTGCTTAGTTTTCAGACTATAAATTGGGAGCCTGGATGATTGGAGGTTAGGTAGCAAATACACACAAACTCATGGGCATATCTCCATTAGCACAATACCTCCAAAATACAGTAAATAATCTTTATTTACTACAAAACTGTTCTTGAATTATCTTATGGGGACGAGCATTCAATTACGCTCACAAAATGTTAATGGGGATGATAAGGATGTGAAAGGGAGTAGGAGAGTACTGTAAGAAAATACCTTCATCAAAATTAATAAATTGCTGAGTGACTTCAGTAGTTGCATCGGGGAGTGTGTTGATGGTGATGATGTGCTTCATCTCGCCCAGTATGCGAACAGTTCTCCTCCTCTCTCTCCCATTCACTATCTCACTCTCCTCTTCCTCTACACCCTGCCAAAAAAAGTATTCTTATAGCTAATCACATAGGAGCACACATATCTATATTACATAAAAAAATTAATTAACAATGCAAAATTAGCCTAATTATGTTAGTTTTGGTTCAAGATGACTTCCTTGGCATAATTGCTATGTAGGATTAAGAACTCTGTATTAGTTAAGCGTAGGACTTATGCTATATACATACTCTCCTTGTGCCACGTCACACAGGCATCTACAGGTGAAGTACTTCCATAGAACTGGCCTCATGCTAGTTTATTGCTTCAATTTACATTTAAAATTATTTAACTAATTTAATTTAATATTAGGTAGGCTCTCTAGAATAGATGGAAGATATTCTGGTTCTGTATTAGATGTTTCTCTAGAATATGGAGGATGAGACCAGGATGGTGAACAGAGCAAGTGCCAACAGTCAGAGGATAAATTCTCATTTGTATTAAGAGGAAGGAGAAGGCTACTTACACCATTAGGAAGCATTTTCTTTCTCTTTGTAACAACTTTAGAAGAAAACCGAGACTCTGTTCCATTCGAATAAGGTTCCATTCTCTGCTTATTATCACTTTTGTCAGAAAATAAATCCAATATTTGAGAAGGATCGACCCTAAAATAAAGTAGAAATATGATTTAACGGCAAATAAAGTAGGAACATAAAATAAACAGGGCTGTTATTGATCATTAAGTCCCTCCTAGTTTTATAAATAATAATACCGGCAGCCCATGTACACCTTGACTTACATACCATCATGATACCAATCTATGCCCCTTCATGATTGGTTCCTCCAATAACTAAGCATTAGAGGCAATAAAACTAAATGATAGGGTTCAGTTATGCTAAATTATTCTTTTTAACCACTGGTATTAAAGGCAGGGAACACAGGAAGCAAATAAAAATTATCATTTAAAATTACAAATTTCATATTATAGAATAAGTTTCTAATATAAAAAACACACAACTTTTCAATAAAACTAACATCAAATAAACACAAAATAGTGCTTATTAGCCATAACCATTTCCTTAGCACTGATTGCAAAAAGTGTTTCATTTCAATTAGTCATATTTTGGTAATGTACTTCCTCACCCTCCATTCTCTCTGTCTCTATCTCTCTCACTATTGCTCTCCCTCTCACTTTTTACCACTCCCTTCCTAGATTTTATACAGGATGTTCGTCTATATAAAACTGCTTTTTTTTGAGGATATTCATCATCATCACTTTAATAATGAATGGTAATAAATATCATCTCATTTATGGAGGGTGTTCATCAATATTACTGTGATTATACATAATTTTCACACACATTTTTTTTTTATATAACTAACAGTACTTTTTACCGACGTTTCATCAATTTCACTGCTTTTATACTACCTATTCATCACTGCTTATATACGGAATATCACATTATGTTTAGAAGATGAAAGATAATTAAAGAAGAGTATTGTAAACTTACTTGTCATCAACATCAGTGTCTTTCTTTGCAAGAGGGTCTCTTGGAGGAAGGATGTAGGCGGGAGAGGAGAACCAATTTCTTCCCAATGATCCAAACTCATGAGATTTGTCTGCCTGAGGGGGCTCTATGTATTCAGGCTTTAAGAACTTATTTCTAGGATTATCATCAAAATTTTGGGGTTCCTCAATTGAGGATAGACTGTCTGGACCTGAAAATAAATGAAACCCAGTCAAATGAAGAAAAAGATACAACTCAGTGAATGATGTTGATATACATTAACTCAAATAGCTAAATAAAATTATAATGCACTAATGAGTGGATATAATTAGAGTGAGCAGGGTCATTCATGGGTAATAGATATACAGGAGGGTAATAGCATTCTCTGGGAATAGATAGTACTAAGGGTAATTGCATTCTCTGGGGATAGATAGAACAGAGGGTAGCTGCAAGCGGAAAACCATAAAATCCAAATATCTCGGTTAATGCTCATTATACAGAAAATATGTATAGAAACGTGACGACGGTCTCCACCAACAGGTATGACAACAGCATTTTTTTTATAATCTAAATATAAATTTTCCATAAAAGGTAAATAACAGAAATGAATTTGCTTACAATCATACACACACAGGTATTGCTTAAAATATATACCATGAATTGGCGGGAAAGCCCAGTTAGATTGAAAGCTCTTCATCATTTCATTTAACTCTTCTTGAAGTAATTTCTGCAGTTCTACAATATCTCCCGAGAAAATATTAAATCTAAAAGGATTCTGCCTGCAACAGAAAACTGACCAATAAACCTCTCAGATATATTTATACTCATATTCATAATTTTACATAGTTGGCTGTGTTATGTGTAACATACTAACGTAACAATGTTAATAAATGACAGACATAACCGGGTACATTTTCCTAACAATTTCCGTTCCTTTAATATTGATTTGTTTAAATGATATAGGCAATTTAAACAAATCTACATTTCTGAGAATAACACATCACGGACAGAGTAAGCATTAAATGTTCTATATGTCATATAAAGTCTAATGACACTTACTTTCTATTTGTTTTGATTTTAAACACAATTTAATGAAGAATATTAATAGACTAGAGGATGTAGGGATGGCTGGAAGAATAGGAGGAAGGGATCTGCCCCTCATTCAGGGATTAAACCCCGACACAGACTGGGTCTCCAGGCATGGAGATGTGAGATATAAAGATAACCCAGAATGCAATTGTATACCATCAATAAATTAACAAGATTGAAGAAGTTGTAGGAGATTTTACTACTAACTCCATAGTAACAGAGATATTTTGAGATATTGAATTCACCCCCCCCCCTCTATTCAGGTCCGATTTCAGCCAATAACATATTTGATTTTTAGTGATCTCTGAAACCATTAAACATCAAGTAGGGTATAGATTACATAACATTTTAGAGAGAAGAACAAGGTAAAAAAGCCAAAAAAAAAATAAATAAGGAAAACCCTAAAAAGTAAAAATTTGTACAATAAGTAAGAAAGTTTATATGATTAATAAAATAACCATAAGACATTGTATCAAAATCTCGAAGAACAACTTGGTCCTCATATTGAAATTAAAGAAGAAAGTCTTTAGGAACACTTTTGTTAATTAACATTTTTGTTTTTCTTGTAATTTAATAATATTTTTAGAGTATTTTTTCGTGCTGAGAATTTTTTATTATTTCAATCATTGCTTTTGAATTTGATTTTTGTAAATTTTGATAATTCAATGTAAATCCTTTAATTTTTATTACTGGTTTGCAATCATTTATTATGTAATTATAACATTTAGGTTCCGTTGATGGAAAATCTATGATCCATTTACCGTGTAATTCATCAATCCATCTCCTAACGTACAACCTGTTTTTACAGGATGAGCACCCTCGACTATAAAAATAATACTATCGGTATCAAAATATAGTACATTTTTACCTAACTTTTCTGAAATATTGTACAATACTAATCTTGTAGCTAAGCTGTTTTCCATGTAGGGGGCTAGTATTCAGAATGGCTGGTAGAGAGGGGGTAGCTGAAAGATTCACAATATTACTAGAGAATTACCTGTGACTGAAACTGTAATCATCCTCTAAAATATCATCATCATCGTCATCGTCATTTTCTTCCCCAATAATTGGATTCCTAAAACCAGTCCGGTTCCAGATTCTGAAAAAACAGGTAAATAGTATTAATAGAAGAAAGTAGCATTGGAATCGATATTGTAAGAGGGGAGAAACATTTTATTAAAATAAATATAACAGGTATGTTTTGTGAGAATTACAATGAATACGTGTGAGGGTGGGGGACTCAGCTATTCAACCCTGTCCACCCGTCCCTACATATTCAACCTCCTCACATAAATATGGAGCTTCGATTACACTTCTTGTTAAAGCCAGATCTAGAATTTTTCTGAATGGCTTTCGAGACAAAAAAAAAAATGAAACCATCAGCAGACTCTAATGCTGCAAGCACTGTAGGGAAGTAAATAATAGAAACTAAATACGTCAAATATATGAGGGAGCAGCAATATCAAGTAATAGCAAGAAACATTATATATAGATACATATATATATATATATATATATATATATATATATATATATATATACACATATAGAAAAGATAGGCGGACAGACTAGTTACCACTTCGAGTTGGCAGCTAAAATTTATTATTCAAGTATGTAGGGCACCAGCTAGCATTCTACTTATGGATGGATGCTGCTGGATGTATGGAGCAGATAGAAATTACCAGATAGGGGTTGTTACAATATTCCATTCTCCTAAGAATATGTGTGTCGGCCTTGTGCTTCGTTACTTGCTGCTCTTGTATGAATGAGCATGAACAGTTTTGAAATGAAACTATATCTAAATTAGCTATATCCCACTTTTCTCAAGTATTAGTTAATAAAATTCATCACGTAGGGACTGCATAAACTAAGCAAAATGCTGGAATGACACACTAACTACATGCATGTATATCACATAATAAAGGCCTGTTGAAAACAACATTTGGTATATAAGATCGGAACAAGATGTATATTGATATATATTTTCTTATTTTTAAGGTGCATGACTAAAAGTGAGAGGTTACTGAAGGCTAAAAACTAAATAATGCAAGTATCTTGGTTAATAATCAAGATAATGAGAAAACGTAAATAACAACATTCATACAACATTAAATTTGCAGTAAGATTGGGGAACACACTTTTATGATCTGATGTATAATAACAGATATATTTCAATCTCCTCCCTCTAAACCCTCCCTCCCACATGTCCGATTTCAGCCAGAAAGAACCTTGATTTTCACTTCTACATAAAATGTTTAAATATCGAGTTTGGTAACAATAAAAAAAAAATTGTGACCGCTAGAGTGTTAGCAGACATATATATATATATATATATATATATATATATATATATATATATATATATACATATATATATATATATATATATATATATATATATATATATAGTATTGAACTGGCCTTATTTTCATCATCTTCTGTGTAGGATCAATAGACATTTGGGTAAATTTTTCAAAACTCGCAAGAGCAAGAGTACAACCTCAATAGTTGTGTTAACTTAAGAGAAATCTGATAAAAAGTAAACTAAAAGTGTTTTGCACAGAGAATATGCAATAATGATGTTAAATAGCCTTTAAAGATGACTTATTGTTTATGATTGTTAATTTATTATTGCTATAATTTATTATTGAATAAAATTCATTATTGCTCCTGCAGTAAGTGGTAATGAGCAATGGATTGAGGGATAGAGCTGTCATCCATCACTTACCCATCATTCCTGCAGAAAAAGCCCAACAAACCAGGAATCTACTTAATAAAATTTATTATTGCTCCTGCAGTAAGTGGTGATGAGCAATGGATTGAGGGAATAGAGCTGTCATCCATCACTTACCCATCATTCCTGTAGAAAAAGCCCAACAAACCAGGAATCTACTTAATAAAATTTATTATTGCTCCTGCAGTAAGTGGTAATGAGCTATGGAGTGAGGGAATAGAGCTGTCAACCATCACTTACCCATCATTCCTGTAGAAAAAGACCAACAAACCAGGAATCTACTTAATAAAATTCATTATTGCTCCTGCAGTAAGTGGTGATGAGCAATGGATTGAGGGAATAGAGCTGTCATCCATCACTTACCCATAATTCCTGTAGAAAAAGCCCAAGAAACCAGGAATCTACTTAATAAAATTTATTATTGCTCCTGCAGTAAGTGGTAATGAGCTATGGAGTGAGGGAATAGAGCTGTCAACCATCACTTACCCATCATTCCTGTAGAAAAAGACCAACAAACCAGGAATCTACTTAATAAAATTCATTATTGCTCCTGCAGTAAGTGGTAATGAGCTATGGAGTGAGGGAATAGAGCTGTCAACCATCACTTACCCATCATTCCTGTAGAAAAAGACCAACAAACCAGGAATCTACTTAATAAAATTTATTATTGCTCCTGCAGCAGGTGGTAATGAGCAATGGATTGAGGGAATGGAGCTGTCAACCATCACTTACCCATCATTCCTGTAGGAAAAGCCCAACAAACCAGGAATCTGCTTAATAAAATTCATTATTGCTCCTTGAGAAAATCATAATGAGCTATGGATTGAGGGATTAGAGCTGTCAACCATTACTTACCCATCATTCCTGTAGGTATGGCCCAACAAACCTCGAATCTTATCAATAAAATTTATTATTGCTACTTCAGCAAGTAGTAATGAGCAATGGATTGACAGAATAGAGCTGTCAACGTTCACTTACCCATCATTCCTGTAGGGAAGGCCCAACAAACTCCGAATCTTATCAATAATATATATTATTGCTCCTTGAGAAAATCGTAATGAGCTATGGAGTGAGAGAATACAGCTGTCAACCATCACTTACCCATCATTCCTGTAGGGAAGGCCCTACAAACTCCGAATCTTATCAATAATATATATTATTGCTCCTTGAGAAAATCATAATGAGCTACGGAATGAGTGAATAGAGCTGTCAACCATCAATTACCTATCATTCCACTTGTGAAGCCCAAAAATGACGAAAGTAGAAATGAAATCTATTATTGCGTCTTTAGCAAGTGGTTATGAGCCAAGAGACAGTGGGAATGGAACTCAATCATCAGTGACCCATCATTCTTGTAGGGAGGGCCTAACAAACTCCTAATCTTATGAATAATAAATATTATTGCTCCTTGAGAAAATCGTAATGAACAATAGATTGAGGGAATAGAGCTGTCAACCATCACTTACCCATCACTCCTGTAGGGAAGACCCAGCAAACCTCGAATCTTATCAATAAAATCCATTATTTATTAGCAGAAAACATCAATTTGCAGATCCGAAAATAAAACGGAGAAAACTTTCACTGTTAGCAAAGGTTCACCTTGATAGGTTATCATCTGATGAAATATTGAACCTAGTCAGTGTTTACACTTATCATAAACATATTTAAATCTGGAAATATATAAAATTTATAGTATCATGTATAGTGAAAATGTGGTTATTTAATATAAATATAATTTGTATTACTTAATAATATCATATCATATTTTTAAGGACTCTGAATTATGAGAGGGCAATTTTTTTTAGTATTCATTGTAGTATCAAAGAGATAATTCTGTTCATTAATAAATAAATGATAAGCTACATCAAGAAGTATCCTTTATTTTGAGTAATAAAACAACAATAACAAGAATTATACATAAAAAGCGAGGGGGGGCATTCATTGGTATAATTTTAGATTTTAAATTGACAAAGAGGTTCTTAAAGTAACTGGACAATGAGACGCTAAACGCAAAGAGTAACCTAACACAGTAAGGCAAAGATAAATCCAGATAGTACAGAGAGTAACCTAACATAGTAATTTAAGGCCAAAACCACAGAGTAAGCTAAAATAGTGTGAAAGGTGTGTGAGACGAAAGAAGACAAGAAGGCCTGTTAAACTCAATCAAATATATTTACAAAAATAAAATATGAAAAAGGTCCATTCGCGGCCGCGCTTAGACTCCTCAATAGATGAGGAACTGTGGAAATTCACAGTTTATAAAAAAAAACTCGCGTTTGAAGCGCTTAGCCCTGAAATAAAAATTTGTGAAGAATTGGACGTCTTTTTCTCTCTCCAAGTATAGAAAAACACACTATAACTAAAAATGTAGTTTACAACCCGAATGCCAGAAGGAGGTGTTCTTAACCTCGTTATATTATATTATTATTATTTATTAACGTCCACTTTTTGCAACTAATTGGGACGGGTGTATCTACAGGTTACCACCCTTTTCTAGCCAGGGTGGGACTTAGGACGTTATTTAATGAATTCCGTCACTAAATAACTTCCTTTGAACTGGCTAGAATCGAACTCGCCACGCCAGGTTTGCCATTTGAGAGTAAGGTCAACGCTTTAACTCACATGGCTAACCTGAGCCCCTGACCTCGCTAATATAGCGCCTTCTCTATTGCAACGTAGGCAATTCAAACATTACAATTCAAAGACTAACTGTCAAGGTTATTCATCAGGTTCACGAGTACCTCGCTGCTACAATAGTAAGGTGCAACATATAGTACAGAGTAATCTAACATAGTCAAGTGTGCCAGAGGAAAAAATTAAATACGACGGGATAAATAGAATAGAAGTCTGTAATAAATAAATGATAACTCCACGATTTCCTCGAATAAAAAAAATATAATAACTTGTTTGATGAAATAATGAATAAGCCACTATTGCCACTACAATAAATAACGTTGTTCGAAAAAGTAAAACAAGATAAAAGGAAACTCAAAAGGTACTTCCGTGGTAACCTCAGTGTTGACAGTAAACTAAAATAATAATTTAATTATTTAATAAAACTGCTGGTAACGCTGATCAGCCGGGAGTGACCTTCCCTCAGAAGTCCGTGTGGGTTATATTTGGCTGTTACATCACTTCCCCAATGACCTCGTCACAGAAACAGACTGGGAATCGGATACCGTGTATTATTTTCCTATGAAGGTCAATTAGGTCTGTGACTTGGGCATTTTCTGCATGTGGTAACGGGGTCTGTGGTATAGGAACTGGTGGTTGGGTTGATTGTACGGTGCTGTCCTAGTGAGGGCCTCTAGGATGTAGGCTGGTTTCAATCTGTCGATGGCCACATTTACCCGGATCTCTCCCATCAGGGAAAGCCCTCCTTTTGGGGACCAGGTAAGTCCCCCCTGTTCTCCCCTAAGATGGGGAACTGTAGGGACAGTAGGTCCTTAGGTGGCTTTGCTGTTCCGGGCCAGTGACCATTCAAGGCCTTCGGAGTAGCTGGAAACAGCTCACTCAATAATGGTACTATGGTCAAGCCACTGTGACGGGTGGTGGCCAGAGCAGGAAATTGCTCCTGTATGTTGGTCCTTGACGTAGTGGTTGCACGTTGGAAACGAAAGACGATAGTTACCTGTTCTGCTACTTGTTGTCTGTGTGCTGGAGCTAGAGAACCAGGTTTACCCCTTTCCGAGGAGTGGCACTTCACAGCAGTGAGCTGCAGATAGGAATGGAAGGAAGTTTGTTAAGGCCTGACGGCTAGGTACAACTTCCACTAATTCCATCCTTCCTTGTACGCAGTGCACACTCTGTCAATCTTACCTGTCGATCAATTACGAAAGATTTGTCTTTTCTCTGGAGAACTGGGAATGGTCCAGAATATGGTGTCAGGGGTTTCCTTACTGAGACATCCAGCAAACACACGAGTTCAGGTCTTCAGGTGTTTGGGGTGAACTTAAATCGGCTGGTGAGGTGCAGGCTGTGAGATTGTCACCAGGAGTTTCACCAGGGAGTCACAAAGGCTGAATAAAAGTCTACTCGACCATGCTTTTGCCTCTAGCTTTTGCTAATCCCGGTTTGCTGCCCTTAAGCCTAGGAGGGCCGTAGGTAGCAGTTCCGTCACAGAGCCCCGTGCCAGTATCACACGGCACTGACGATGATGCACAGCATCGAAAGCGCTCTGCCGTTTTAATAAATTGTCATAGTTGAAGCGAAGCCAATTTTTTCATCCTACCTACATTAGAAGTCACTTCCACCTGCCAGAATACCAACTCGGAATGGAAATTGTTAACACATCAAATTGTTATGTTGTTTACACCTAACCTATATATTACTATTACAAAGAGATATAAATATAACAATCGTTCATATATATAATATTCACTCCCTAACAATCGAAAAAAAAATGTAAAGAACGAATTCTCAATTCGTTTTATTCTATCCGTTGTAGGCAGCTAATGCATTTCTCAGCTCTTCAGGATAGCTTCTTCATGTTTCTCAAAATAACATTGAGACTGTAAATTATTCCATTCTAAACCAATTTCAGAGATATCTACGTTTTATTTGAATACTTATTTCCGTTTTCTATTCCTAGCGATACTTATAAAGAAATATTATAAAATTCACCATTTTCTTACCAATTCCTAACTTGTATAGTTCTCTACTTAAATTAAAACGGATCATGGAGGGGGACTTGTAACAAAATATCTTTGTATATCTTATTCCTTTATTTCAATGGCTAAAGAGTGTGGTAATCAGCATATTACAGTAAAGTTTCTTATTTATATGAGATTATTTATACATAAAAAAATGGTAAGGTCATTTTACGCCCCAGTAAGGGTTTTGGTAGAAGACGAGCGAAGCAGTAGTCGAAACTTAACAGAAGTAAATAATGTACTAGTTAATCTGTGACAGTTTTATTTGCTGACAACCAACTAGCCTCCATCTAGAATTGTAAAATAATATAAAATACATAAAAATAAATAACTATACATTAATAATATAATTTTGCTTGAATACATAGTTGTCATAAATATATATTTTTTTTCATCTATATTACATTGTGTTTTATGAATCAGTCTACAATTCTAAAAACGTTTTAATAATAAGATTAATGTTTTTTCTTTAAAGCATCTATCTTCTTGCGATCCCCTGGAGTGACGTTATTGAAGTCAAGCGTCCTCAAATGTGGGAGACCTGATATAACTTTACTTCTGTAGTTCTTCCTTTCTTCCACAGGATTTCCGTGCAGGGTTAGTCCGTACAGCCCTTCTAATGATCTGCCAAATATAAATATTTACCAAAATATAATAAATTCGTATTTATATGTATTGAAGTAAACTCGCATATTCTTATTCTATCTTATAAATAATACAAATAGAAACATTGATTCCAATATATGTTTTGGAGAATTTGAAATTTAAAAACTTACTTCAGTGGCTTCAAAATTTCATGCAGATCAACTAAGTGATTACCATGAAGATAAACAATTTTGAGTGAGGAGAGCAAAGCTAATTCAGCTGGTACGGAGGTAAGCCTGTTGAAGGATACGTCCAACCAAGTTAATTTTTCTGGAGTGTCAAGGATCTGAAATAGAATATGTTTGAACAATAAAAATCATTTTAATAATATTACATAAATATAATAATAATGACTCCATATCTGATTAACAGGATTGTTTATGTAACTGTGAAAATTGGAGGTGATTGGAGAAATGTTACCGAATTCGAGTTAAGAATGCCTGTTACCCTCTACTGAAGTTCACTAGTCGCTAGCATATAAACTGATAACCCTGGTTCCCTAGAGAAAAGGTGTCCCTAACTGAATTTCACTAGTCACTATATCATAAACTGATAACTCTGGTTCCCTAGAGAAAAGGTGTCCCTAACTGAATTTCACTAGTCACTATATCATAAACTGATAACTCTGGTTCCCTGGAGAAAAGGTGTCCCTAACTGAATTTCACTAGTCACTATCATATCCACTGAAATCGCTGGTTCCCTAGAAAAAAGGTGTCCCCAACTGAAGTTCACTATTCACTATCATATCAACTGATAAGCCGGATCCCTAGAGGAAAGGTGTTCCGAACTGAAGTTCACTAGTCACCATAACATGAACCGATAACCCTGGTTCCCTAGAGAAAAGGTGTCCCTAACTGAATTTCACTAGTCACTATATCTAAACTATCCCTAACTGAATTTCACTAGTCACTATATCATAAACTGATAACTCTGGTTCCCTGGAGAAAAGGTGACCTTAACTGAAGTACACTAGTCACTATCATATCCAGTGATAACGCTGGTTCCCTAGAGAAAAGGTGTCCCTAACTGAATTTCACTAGTCACTATATCATAAACTGATAACTCTGGTTCCCTAGAGAAAAGGTGCTCCCAACTGAAGTTCACTACTCACTGTCATACCTACTGATATCGCTGGTTACCTAGAAAAGAGGTGCTCCCAACTGAAGTTCACTAGTCACTATCACATCAACTGATAAGCTGGATCCCTAGAGAAAAGGCGCTCTCAACTGAAGTTCACTAGTCACTATCACATCAACTGATACAAAAGGTGTCCCTACTGAATTTCACTAGTCACTATCATAAACTGATATAGAGAAAAGGTGTCCCAACTGAAGTTCACTAGTCACTATCATCTGATAACTCGTTCCCTAGAGAAAAGGTGCCCCCAACTGAAGTTCACTATTCACTATCTTATCTACTGACATGCTGGTTCCCTGGAGAAAAGGTGACCTTAACTGAAGTTCACTAGTCACTGTCATACCCACTGATATCGCTGGTTACCTAGAGAAGAGGTGGTCCCAACTGAAGTTCACTAGTCACTATCATATCTACTCATATCATGGTTCCCTAGAGAAAAGGTGCTCCCAACTGAAGTTCACTAGATAAGCTGGTTCCCTAGAGAAAAGGTGTCCCTAACTGAATTTCACTAGTCACTATATCATAAACTGATAACCCTGGTTCCCTAGAGAAAAGGTGTCCCTAACTGAATTTCACTAGTCACTATATCATAAACTGATAACTCTGGTTCCCTAGAGAAAAGGTGTCCCCAACTGAAGTTCACTAGTCACTGTCATACCCACTGATATCGCTGGTTACCTAGAGAAAAGGTGCTCCCAACTGAAGTTCACTAGTCACTATCACATCAACTGATAAGCTGGATCCCTAGAGAAAAGGTGCTCCCAACTGAAGTTCACTAGTCACTATCACATCAACTGATAAGCTGGATCCCTAGAGAAAAGGTGCTCCCAACTGAAGTTCACTAGTCACTATCATATCCACCGATATCGCTGGTTACCTAGAGAAAAGGTGTCCCCAACTGAAGTTCACTATTCACTATCATATCAACTGATAAGCCGGATCCCTAGAGAAAAGGTGTTCCCAACTGAAGTTCACTTGCCACTATAACATGAACCGATATCTCTGGTTTCCTGGAGAAAAGGTGTCCTTAACTGAAGTACACTAGTCACTATCATATCCACCGATATCGCTGGTTACCTAGAGAAAAGGTGTCCTTAACTGAAGTACACTAGTCACTATCATATCAACTGATAAGCCGGATCCCTAGAGAAAAGGTGTTCCCAACTGAAGTTCACTATTCAAATTCATACTCTAAACATGCATTCAAATTCATACTCTAAACATGCATAGTCTGGTGCTTCGTATTTAGTATAGATCCTGCAGCTGTACTTTAGCTTACATCCATGACGATTGCGTGTATGCCCTCGAGCTGGGACAGAATGTTGTTATTCAGCCTCAGCGAGCTGCAGACGTAGCGCCCTCCCTCGCTCTTCTTGTAGTTCTTCACCCCTTTCCTCGGCTTTTCCGTCTTCAGGCTCTCCAAGGAGCTCAGGTTCTTGAAGGAGAAATCCAATGGTGGCGCTTTGTTATCATTAACCAACCCCTTTCTGCCTTCATGCTGAAACAAATTTCACTGAATGAGTTATATGACTTTTCCTAGTGATCATTCATTGTGCAAGGGAGTAACACATACAGACAGAACATGGTGAACAGCAAGGAGGACACACAGAGGCCTTTTAAACTAGATATATTCGCCAGTACCAGAAATTGGACACAGTTGAGCTCATTTCAAATTATTTTATATTATTTTCCTGTAATAAGAAGCTTACAAAGTCTTGAAACAGAAACTTGAATTGAAGCAAAGACATCACTGAATCATGTGACAATGAACAATCATTCGAGCTTGTGTGTTGGCGCACCATCTTTAATTGTGCTGGAACACAGAGGTAAAAGACAATAATCGTGTGAGTTAGTGTATTGGCAAACCATTTTTAATTGTACTGGAACACAAAGGACACATTGGAACAGAGACAATTATCGAGTGAGTTTGTGTATTGGCGAACCATTTTTAATTGTACTGGAACAAAGAGGACATATTAGGACAGAGACATTAATCATGCGAAACTGAAGACTGAATCTGAGAGAGTTATGACTCTAACTCATGCTGTGCTCATATCTTGGGATCAGTGTGTTATTTCAAGCCCGATAGAGGGCTCGACATGAGCAGGGCCTATTTAATAGTAGCTGTGCTATTGTGCTGAACTCTAGGACGCACGGTGTTGTTAGTCTTGTATTTAACCTTCATTGGAGGTTGTATAAATATGGCTGCCGTGAACCTACTTGGTAGAGAGAGATGAAGCTAGGAGTGTTCCAAGATACCATTATGAGTTACGTATTGGTGTCTGTATCCTTCGACTCGTCGATCATCTCTTCGTCATCGGCAGACATCCTGTCTCCAAAATCCATCCAACCTACAAAACACAGTCTGGTTGAATAACACACGTGACCATCTCTTACACCATTCGCTTTTTTCCATTTTCTAAAAGCAATAATTAAAAAGACTACAAATAGAAATTGCTCATTAGTCGTTTAGCACGCACACACACACACACACACACACACACACACACACACACACACACACACACACACACACTAGCTGTGTGCTAAACTCCATTGGCGAGTTTAGGTTATTAACACATGAAGCAAACACTTCAGAGAACAAAACGTCAAGCAATTGGATGTACGTAATTTTAAGTAGTTTTACTAAACCTGTCCAGACTTTAGAATAAACCTTAGTTAACAACAAAATTGGCTTACAAATATTATCTGTTCGATGAAAATAATTGTTTTATAATGACTGCTAACTCTTGGTATAATTAATGGTTCGTGATAGCTTCTTCTAGAGATGGACATCATTTTGTGCATTCGTGAGCATATGCACAGACCAGGTTTGTTTCCCCTGCCTGAGCAAGGCACATAAAGCTCACCATGGGAAAAATCTCCTTTCGTCAAAGTCATAGATTTTCAATTTGCCCTTGGCATTTATTAGTTGTCATGTTAAACTATATGGTGAGGGAAACTTGCAGTCTCTTAAAACTGGAATGGATTATTTGAAGGTATAAGAGGAGTTTTTATCAATAGAAGTATAGAAAACATCCTGTGCTTCGAATCCCACAAGAATTTGGATCTGAACGAGTCAGGCTGATCACATCGTAGGGTAAAGGATTGCATGCCAAGACTCTGGACAGGAAAGAAAGCCCTCGAAAATAAGATAGACAAAATTTATAACCTCTTTAAGCTTTAAGACAGTAGGACAGTAGGAGGAAGGATTACATAACTGTCGGTCATATCAAGTTTTTAATTACCCAACTTTAAGCAGAACTTCGGAAAAAGACTTTCGTTCCTAGTCTCCACTAAGCTAAGCCCTCATACTAACTGGGAGTGTAACGGTCTGAAAACCGAGCTCCTAGGCATAACACTGAACCGAGACAGAACTTGTCGAAACATTGATGCGAGTGAGAACTACACATTACTCTGGGTCGAGAAAGAACTTGTCGAAACACTGATATAAGCGACAGACAACTGGACATTACGATGGGTCGAGAAAGAATTTGCAGAAACACTGATGCAAGAGACAACTGGACATTACGATGGGTCGAGAAAGAATTTGCAGAAACATTGATGCAAGAGACAACTGGACATTACGATGGGTCGAGAAAGAATTTGCAGAAACACTGATGCAAGAGACAACTGGACATTACGATGGGTCGAGAAAGAATTTGCAGAAACACTGATGCAAGAGACAAATGGACATTACGTTGGGTCCAGAAAGAACTTGACGTAACAGTGATACGAGAGACAAATGGACATTACGTTGGGTCCAGAAAGAACTTGCCGAAACACTGATGCAAGAGACAAATGGACATTTCGTTGGGTCCAGAAAGAACTTGACGTAACAGTGATACGAGAGACAAATGGACATTTCGTTGGGTCCAGAAAGAACTTGACGTAACAGTGATACGAGAGACAAATGGACATTTCGTTGGGTCCAGAAAGAACTTGCCGAAAATCGATGTGGAAGAGAACTTTCATTTCATAGTGCAGTAAACATTCCGCAGTTTCCATTTGGCTTGGTGGAAACCTTAAGAATCGCAATTTGGTACCTGAAGAATTACAATAATAAATTCTCGAAACAGAACTGCTCAAATTAAATTTTATTTTTGTAGTTTTATAATTAGAGATACATAATATTTTACACAGTTTACATAATATTTGTTAATGTATATTTGAATATTAGTTATTACAGCTTTGTGTATGTTTCCTTCAGTCATGAGTTCGGGAGAGTTGGTTGAGAGATTGGAGATATTTAGCCTTGGCGGCGTTCAGTCCTTCATCGGTCGGTGAGTAGAGGCACCGAGTTCTCAATCTTCCGACCCTCGCCTCGAGATCCTGGAAAAAAAAAATAATAATAATGACCGTCACGTGGGGGCTGCGTTAGATAAGCAGATTTCCCTGTGCGCTTGACGTCTCCCTGCAGAGTCCCTTTTTCGAAGTGAAAACCCATTTGGAAGACTTACACACTAACTAAATTGTGTTAAATAATATGGTTTGTTCAAATATGCTTCAGTTTAATACCTTTAGGGCATCGTGGTTTCTCCGAAGGACTAATCTTCTTTCTTTTTCCCGATTCTGTTGAAGTTCTTGAATTTTTTGCCCGCTTACAATATCGTTTCCTTCAAGATGGTTTCGTTGTGCCCTGCAACAGAAAAGCATTTCCTTATTAGTAAATTAATGAAAAATGCTAAGAGAAAAATGATTTGTTACTTTATTTAAGCTCGGTTCAATATACGCCGTATCTTAAGTATCTATTTATTAAATCACTCCTACTTCTATTCTTGGTGGCTTTTAATGACTCCTCGTTGAATTTTATCAACGGTTTATTCGTAGGTTTTTATTGACTCCAACAAATAAACCTCTGCATGGTTTTATTGACTCCCTTCCTATCGAGTAAACCTTTGTATGCATTTATTGGTTTGCTTCCTATCGAGTCAATCTCTGCATGCTTTTATTGACTGCCTTCCCATCGAATTAAACACTGCATGCTTTTATTGACTCCCTTCCGATTGAATCAAGCTTTGGATGGGTTTATTGAATGCCTTAGTATCGTATCAATCTGTGCATACTTTAATTGACTCCCAACCGAATCAAGCTCTGTATGATTTTATTGACTGCGCTTCTATGGTATGAACCCCTGCAAGCTTTAATTGACTCCCTCCCTATCAAATCAACCACATCATGCTTCTATTGACTGTCTCCCTATCAAATCAACCATTACATGCTTGTATTGACTCTCTCCCTATCAAATCAAACTCAACATACTTGTATTGACTGCCTTCCTATCGAATCAACCTCAACATACTTGTATTGACTGCCTTCCTATCGAATCAACCTCTGCATGCTTATTTTGATATCCTTCCTATCGAATCAATCTCTGCATGCTTAAGTTCACTCCTCCATTTCGAATCAAACTCTGTATGCCTGTATTTGGCCCCTTAGTATTGAATCTGCTGAAAACAATATCTGGTGTTTAAGCTTGCAATAACATGTTTCATGATATATTCGCTTCTTGTTATAGTGCAAAGTGGGGGTTTACATGAAAATGAAAAATTAATTCTAAAAAACAAACAATTTCGGTTAATATTCAAGGTAGAGAAAAAGTGCATTGATAGATCATTACAGAAGCAATGCGACTGGGGATATACACATTTTCAATTCGAGTCCTAGTAACAGATAAATTTAGAATTTTTATTTTTCTCTCCCTTAACCACCCCCACCCCACCCCGGGTTCGACATTGATCAACATAGTCTATATTTGAAACGGTTCTTACTACGAGATGTGGCTTACTTCAATCACAGTAATCCATTCTGTTCCATGTATAACCTTTTTAAGAAACCTACTAAGAGTAGTGTGAAACTACTGTGAGGGCAAATAAAAAATTCGCAATATCCTTGGAATCGAAGTTTATTCGCTATACGATAGATACCAATATTTCTTAATTTCAGCTTAGCTTCTCCTTGCCAGGAAATATCGAGTCAAGAAATACTGACATTTATTATTTAATCTATTGATCCCCACAAGCCTTCAATAAATTATGCTAGAAGAGTTCTTTCACTCTCGCCTCGTGCTATTTTTTTTAGAATGATAGGATAATCTATCCGTTTTTTAAGTAGGTCTATTTTGCTGTACTGTTTTATAGGAGAATATTATCAATATATTGTGGGTCAGCCTGTGGGAAAGGGATGGGTTAGTGTTATTTGGTTTTACATAGCGCCGTCTTCATTTTTAATGCAATTAAAATTGGCAGGACTGCCAAAATCCATAATCTCAAAAAATAAAAAAATCATATAGAGTTTTGCAGCGTCCAAGGCAGAAAGGGGAACTATAGTAAGAGTTTGAATTTTTCAAAAGAAATTACTTAAATCACTTTTTAAAAGACGAGTAATTACAATAGCTCAAATAGAGATTATAATGTCCATTTGCCTTGTATCATTAATTTTGCTAGCTGATGAGCTTTATTTATGTAGCCCTACATTGAGGTTTTTTTTTTTTTTTATTATTTTACTTTAAAAAAAATATATTGAATATATAATTTCTAAAGACCATAATTATTATATTCTTAAATTAGTATTTCTTTTAAAGCGGATTTCCATTACTGTTGAGGTTGTGAACTCATAGCGCGATTTTTGCCAAATTTCCTCCAAAATGTCCACCTATCCTAATTAGGGGATGAGGAAAATGAGGTCCGTTCGAAATTATATATATTAAAGCTCTAGCCGTCGCAATATTTGTTTCAGTTTTAGGTATATATACCCTCGAAGCGAGTACAAAATTAAAAATAAATAAATCAGGAGTTCAAAATTAAAAAAGAGAAGGAAAATCAAGTTTGTTAAATGCAGAAATCGGACCAATCGGGGAGGGGGTTTAGAGAAGGGAATTTTGAAAAATTGTACATAAATAATAAATTAAGATTTTATATTCTAACTCGAAAGTGTTTATTTGATCTATACCCTACTCGATATTTAACCTTTTTCTGTCAACACTAAAGATCATATTTGTTAGTGGATTATACCGGACTTATGAGCCGCATCGTAAAAACTTATAGAACAAATCTTGTCAAGCTATTGGTGATCTATAATTATTGTTCTATGCATTTTTGAGGTTGTACTCATGACGCGATTTTCGAAATTTTTCTTCAAATGTCCATCGATCCTACCCAGGAAATGACGAAAATGAGGTCCGTTCAAAACTGTATGTATATATATATATATATATATATATATATATATATATATATATATATGTGTGTGTGTGTGTGTGTGTGTGTGTGTGTGTCTGTTACCGCTCACAATTTTTGTCTTATCGTTACTAAACTTGATATATAATCGTTTCATGTAAAAAGAAAGATCAATTTCGTTAAAATCGGATTAGGGGGAGGGGGGGTTTAGAGGGGGAGAATTTCGAAAATTCTTAATATCTCCGTTATTATGCGTCGGATCGAAAAATTGTATAGAACCAATCTCATTGCAAATGTAATGTTCTATAAATGTTATTATGTACATTTTTTCACTATCTTGATTATTTACTGAGATATTTGCATTTTTTAGTTTTCTGTGTTTAGTAAAACCCCCCTCCTATTCATCTCATATTTTCTATATTCTATTATGTTGTGAATCACTTTATTTGAAGCTTAAATACCAAATTTGTTCTCATTGAACTTTTAAGTTTTGAGATAAATGCAAATACGTGGCGCACGTGGGAAATCTGCTTAGTTAACGCAGCCCCTGCGTGACGGACTTTTTTTTTCTTAACTCAAATATTAATCGAGTTATTCGTACTTCCTTGTTTTCAGTTCTCAGTAACCCTCCCCTCCCCTCACTTCTTCTACTCATCCGTTTCTTACATACAAATAGAGAATATGGTGGTGAGATGAGGTCACAAGTATACTATACCAACACGTGGGAAATCTGCTTAGTTTACGCAGCCCCTGATTGACGTCCTTTTTTTAGTTTGTAAGGAAAATAGATGAAACCAGCAATCGAAAGATGTAAATTTTGAATGATCAGCTGGCATTCAACAGGGCGAGACAGTAGCCTTCTCCAATAATCAACCCTTTTAATCAACTCTTTTCCGTAGTCCCAGACAATGGATTTCTTACAAAATCAATCAAATTATAAATGCTTAATGCGAATAATATTTAAAAGTCAGCTCTGGTATGACACTCTTGTGATCTCATATCACAATATATTGCGTTTTGAAGAGAGTTAAAATAAAATCACAATATATTCCCTATATTGTGGGGGGTGGTGATACTGAAGGCTGAAAACAAGAAAGTACGAATAACTCGCTGAATAATTAAGCTAGGAAATAAAAATGAATAGACTATCTATTATAGATCATCAATAGTTTAACAAGATAAGTCCTATAACAAAATTGAAAATAATACTTGGTATTGAAGCTTCCAATAATGTAATTCAAGATATAACTCAAGCTTATAGTGATGTGAATAGAAGAGGGGAATTACTGTAGGATGAAAACTAAAAAAATCCAAATATCTCGGTTAATATTCATGATAGAGAAAATAGGTATATAACAACATTTATAGGTAATTAAATTTCCAATAAGCTTTGCTATACACAATTTTTCGATCCAACTTATAACAAGAAAGATATTTCGAATTTTCGAAATCTGCTTAAACCAGAAAGGTTTCTGAAAGTTGCTTCAGAAAAGGGTATAGTAATTGCAGGATGACAGTTGAGATTCTCGAATTGATAACGCGAAGAAGTACATATGAATCAGGATATGGTACCAAAAATTGAAGAAAAAAAAACTAGGGTGGTGCACAGAAAAAAATGGCAGAACACTATTTAACCTCATAATGATTCCGATGTTAATGATGAAGAACTACGGGTATTGAACAAAATATTTGAGGTCACACCTAACTCATCAACAACTTTGATACGAAGGAACTTTTGTAAGAAGTAAGTAAAACGTTTCGTCGCCGATTTCCTGCGTGCTGGTACGACACAATACTGATCACACCTCACCATATATTCTCTATTTCGAAATAGAAAACTTAAATTATGTGGTGGTTTTGGTGAAAACTGAAAAAAAGTACGAATAACTTGCTTAATATTTGAAGAAATGTATAAAACATGAATTGTACAGGAACATTAGCTTAACCAAAGTCGTCCAATAACATCTTTCAAACCGACTCATAATAATGGATATTATGAATTTTCCAAACCCCCATCTTTCTAAACCTATTTCACGCCCTATTTCATGATCCTACTTTCAGTCATTAACGAATATGATCTTTAGTACTGACTGAATCCCTGAAATATCGAGTACGGTTAAGATCAAGTAAACATTTTCGAGACAAAAACGTAAAATCTTAATTGATACGTCATCACATGACGAATTTATGTTTCTGGTACTTATCTTGGCCAGAAATATATATAATCATCGTGGCATATTGGTATTTAAGCTTAGAACCTTTAGCACTTAAGCTTAGTTCATGATATATCAGCTTGGGGATTTACTGAGGACTGACAACTAAAGAGTCAATAAAAAAAAAATCTTAAATGATAACGTTATCACAAAAACTATTGGCATGTATCTGACATAATAAAGAGCCGTTGAAAAAAATATTTGGAATTTAATCTTGAAATAACATGATATATTGGATTATTGTTAACGTGGAATGAAATAAGGGGGACGAACACAGTTAGCCCTCCTCATATTCTACCTCCTAACAAGTAATCTTTTCTGTAAGTAACATGGTATTGTATGATGAATTCTTTCGGTTTTATTGTTTCTTCCGGTTTCCTAATTGTTCCTTTCTTCCCTTGGTTACTTCCCATAGTTTCTCTGGTACTTCCTTCCTTGCTATCTTTCAGGTTTACAGCATTATTGGGTACCATAGTTATGCTGTGTTATGTGTAGTGGTCACTGTAGGATTTGAAGGGAATCGAAAATGTTCATTTGATCTATTCCATACTCTATATTTAGCTGTTTCAATCGGTAGTAAAGGTACCGTTCGTTAGAGGCTGAAATCGTACCAGGAATGAGTGAGGGAGGTTAGTGGAATGTGAAGTTCGGATTAGGAAGTGGAGTTAGAAAATTCGAAATAACTCCGTTATTGTGTGTGAAAAGTGTTGTAGAACCAATCTTGTCGAAAATGGACTGGTTTAAATTCAGTTTTACACACATTTTCCCTATCTCGAATATTGACCTAGAATTATGTTTTTATTTTATAGAATTAATTGTTCAGTCTTTTGTAAAGTTTGTGATGGATAAATGATGTCTTGTATTTATAAAACTGATTATGATGGTTATAATGAGTAGATGCATCGAGTGTGGTTCTGTGACGGACTGCATTGAGCGTCCGCAATATTGTATCTGTTTTATGGTAGTTGATATGTGTCGGTGAAAACTTTGTATAGTGGAGAAAAGACAGGGGGTTGTATTTCTAAATTGTTTGAGTAAAGGATTGCGAAGCTCCGCGGGCAAATATTAAGGAACAATGTTTTCTTCACAAATGTATTTGACGGTAAATTATTGGGAAGGTGAAGGCTAGATGGGGGAAGGGAGAAACAATGAAAGGAGTAGGACCATTTGTGCTGGCAGAGTTAAACTAGAGATGATGGCTACACGCCGTCTAGTAGTGTGGTACTAGAGACGTTGGTCACTCGCTCTGCTGGCAGTGAGGGGCTGGAAATGTTGTTCACACGCTGAGCTAGCAGTGAGGAACTAGAGACGTTAGTCACTCACAGTGCTGCCAATGATGCACAGGAGACGATGGCGGCCGCCCTTGTGGCAGTGAGGGACTGGAGACGTTGGACACTCGCTGTGCTGGCAGAGAGGGACTAGAAACGTTAGTCACTCACAGTGGACTGGAGAAATTGGTCACTGGTTTCATCAGTGAGGGACTGGAGTCGTTGGCCACTCGCCCTTGTGGCAATGATACACTGGAGATTATGGTTACTCGCCGTGTTAGCAGTGAGGGACAAGAAACGTTAGTCACTCACAGTGGTGCCAGTGAGTGACTGGAGAAATTGGTCACTGGTTTCATCAGTGAGGGACTGGAGACGTTGGCTACTCGCCCTTGTGGCAGTGATACACTGGAGATGATGGTTACTCGCCGTGTTAGCAGTGAGGGACTAGAGACGTTGTTCACTCGCTGTGCTGGCAAATGATGCATATGAGACGATGGCTACTCGCCGTACTAGTACTGAGGGACTAGAGACGTTGGTCACTCGCATTGCTGGCAATGATGCACATGAGACGATGGCTACTCGCCCATGTGGCAGTGAGTTACTAGAGACGTTGTTCACTCACTGTGCTTGCAGTGTGAGACTAGAGACGTTGGTCACTCCCAGCGCTGGCAGTGAGGGATTAGACATGATGGCCACTCGCTGTGCTGGCAGTGTTGGACTGGAGACGATGTCCAGTCGTCCTGCTGGGAGTGATGTCCTGGAGATGATGGTCACTCGCTGTTCCGTCAGGGAGGGACTAGAGACGATGGCCACTCGCAGTGCTGGCATGAAGGAACTAGAAACGTTTGTCACTCGCTGTTCCGTCAGTGAGGGAGTAGAGACAATGACCACATGCTGTGCTGGCAGTAAGGAACTAGAGACGTTGATCACTCGCTGTTCCGTCAGTAAGGAGCTAGAGACGTTGGTCACTCGTTGTTCCGTCAGTGAGGGACTAGAGAAGTTTGTCACTCGCTGTTCCGTCAGTGAGGGAGTTGAGACGATGACCACATGCTGTGCTGGCAGGAAGAAACTAGAGACGTTGATCACTCGCTGTTCCGTCAGTAAGGAGCTTAGAGACGTTGGCCACTCATTGTTCCGTCAGGAAGGAACTAGAGACGTTGGTTACTCGTTGTTACGTCAGGAACGAACTAGAGACGTTGGTTACTCGTTGTTACGTCAGGAACGAACTAGAGACGTTGGTCACTCGCTGTGCCGTCAATGAGGAACTAGAGACGATGGCTACTCGCAGTGATGGAAGTAAGGAACTAGTGACGATGGTCACTCGCTGATCCGTTAGTAAGGGACTAGAGACGTTGGTTACTCGCTGTGCTGTCAGTGAGGAACTAGAGACGATGGTCACTCGCTGATCCGTTAGTAAGGGACTAGAGACGATGGTCACTCGCTGATCCGTTAGTAAGGGACTAGAGACGTTGGTTACTCGCTGTGCTGGCAGTGTTGGACTGGAGACGATGTCCAGTCGTCCTGCTGGGAGTGATGTCCTGGAGATGATGGTCACTCGCTGTTCCGTCAGGGAGGGACTAGAGACGATGGCCACTCGCAGTGCTGACATGAAGGAACTAGAAACGTTTGTCACTCGCTGTTCGTCAGACCCCCCCCCCCCCCCCCCCCCCCCCCCCCCCCACCAAAGAGTAACTGAGGGAGTAGAGACAATGCCCACATGCTGTGCTGGCAGTAAGGAACTAGAGACGTTGATCACTCGCTGTTCCGTCAGTAAGGAGCTAGAGACGTTGGTCACTCGTTGTTCCGTCAGTGAGGGACTAGAGAAGTTTGTCACTCGCTGTTCCGTCAGTGAGGGAGTTGAGACGATGACCACATGCTGTGCTGGCAGGAAGAAACTAGAGACGTTGATCACTCGCTGTTCCGTCAGTAAGGAGCTTAGAGACGTTGGCCACTCATTGTTCCGTCAGGAAGGAACTAGAGACGTTGGTTACTCGTTGTTACGTCAGGAACGAACTAGAGACGTTGGTTACTCGTTGTTACGTCAGGAACGAACTAGAGACGTTGGTCACTCGCTGTGCCGTCAATGAGGAACTAGAGACGATGGCTACTCGCAGTGATGGAAGTAAGGAACTAGTGACGATGGTCACTCGCTGATCCGTTAGTAAGGGACTAGAGACGTTGGTTACTCGCTGTGCTGTCAGTGAGGAACTAGAGACGATGGTCACTCGCTGATCCGTTAGTAAGGGACTAGAGACGATGGTCACTCGCTGATCCGTTAGTAAGGGACTAGAGACGTTGGTTACTCGCTGTGCTGTCAGTGAGGAACTAGAGACGATGGCCACTCGCAGTGCTGGAAGTAAGGAACTAGAGACGATGGCCTGTCGCTGTGCTGGCAGTAAGGAACTAGAGACGATGGCCTGTCGCAGTGCTGGAAGTAAGGAACTAGAGACGATGGCCAGTCGCTGTGCTGGCAGTAAGGAACTAGAGACGATGGCCTGTCGTTGTGGCTGGGCAGTAAGGGAACTTAGAGACGATGGGCCTGTCGCTGTGCTGGTAGTTAGGAACTAGAGACGATGGCCAGTCGCTGTGCTGGCAGTAAGGAACTAGAGACGATGGCCTGTCGCTGTGCTGGCAGTAAGGAACTAGAGACGATGGCCTGTCGCAGTGCTGGCAGTAAGGAACTAGAGACGATGGCCAGTCGCTGTGCTGGCAGTTAAGGAACTTAGAGACCGAATGGCTGTCGCTGTGCTGGCAGTAAGGAACTAGAGACGATGGCCTGTCGCAGTGCTGGCAGTAAGGAACTAGAGACGATGGCCAGTCGCTGTGCTGGCAGTAAGGAACTAGAGACGATGGCCTGTCGCTGTGCTGGCAGTAAGGAACTAGAGACGATGGCCTGTCGCTGTGCTGGCAGTAAGGAACTAGAGACGATGGCCGCTCGTCGTGCTCGCAGTGATGCAGTGCTTACGATGGTGATTCGCCCTCGAGGCAGTGATGTTCTGGAGACGATGGCCACTCAACGTGTTGACAGTGACTAGAGAATTTCAGACATTTTTAATTTCATTGGAAGTGAAATCTAAAGAAACAAGTAAACGTTTATTCATTTGTGCTGTAACCGAGCATTAAGGTAAGACCTCTACCCGGCTTGAAAGGCTGGTCAGTACTGTGAGGCCATTCAGTAGCTATTAGAATAAGACAATAATGCTGGAGGTATTGCGTAACGTTGACTTACTACTTCACGTCCCAACGTAGTTGTTTGGCTTTGACTTAATGGTTTGTTTAGCCGTTGATTTTCTTTGTTTATAATAAAACTAAGGAATAAATATAAGGATAATTTGGGAAAATAAATCTACTCACAAGTGAGCGAGCCTTGCTTGAATTTGAATCTGTTGTGGTGCGTATATATCTTCAATCTGCTTGATGGTGGCTGTCATAGGACGACTCGAGACCGACTCAGCCAGGTTCGTGCCGGCTTCTAGCCTTATATACACTTCCCCGGTCGATATCACCCCCCTCCGCCCTCTCTCACCCTCTCACTCACTCACACCCCTCTTATTACTCTCCCTTCTCTCTCTCTCTAATAATTATATTGATTAAGTAAATCTTAGTTAATTATAGCATTCAATTTGAAAAATATAGTAATTGACAATTGACGCTATGTGTTCTTATTTTACTTCAACCATTATGACATTGTTCAGAGAATGTGATATTTATACCGCACAGCTGTATTTTCTATCTCCGACTGACACCACCCACCCACAACCTACCTCTTTGGGAGCTACCCTTGGATGCTACAAAAGGATGCCACCCATGGATGATGGACACTCTTTGATACTGTCCTCAGGACGCAATCCCTTGGATACTGACTTCTTGATGCTCCCCCCTTGGATTCTATACAGATTGATGCATACGCATGTGGATGCTACTCTTCAAGAAATTATTATAGATATTATTATCGATGAATCCCCTTTTGATGCTACTTTTGGAAACAACCCCTTGGATGCATCCACCTTTGATGCTGTTCTGGCAACATAATCAATTTGCGTCGCTGCGGCAGCATAACCAAATTACGTCGCTGTAGCAACATCAATTTAAAATCGCATATGTTATTTGGTTAGATTTCCAAACATTTAAAAAATTCTTGGTCTTATTGAGATTTTATTAAAAGAAATTGGTCAGTCTAAAAATTAGTTTAATTACTTAACGAAAAACCTTAAAACGGATGTTACTCCTTTGGATGCTTCACATGGATGATATCTCATTGGATGCTATGTCCCTGGACAGAGGCCCTGATCTTGTTGTCGGCTGTCTGCCTGGCGTTCATGTTTTGGTAGACCTGGCCAACTTCTCTTCCTTAAACTGAGCCGAGTCAACTACTATTTCCCTGTTCCTCTCTCGCTCTGAGCTCTGCTGTTGGTATTATATTACCCCTCGTCCTGGCGTCCCGGCAACTTTACATATTTATATAAAACCCCTTTGTCATAGGATCCAAAGATGTTCGAAGTGAAATTTTACTTATTTTTTTTTACTTCCCCCCATACCAGTTAGCATCCTTTCCTGTTTAGCCAGTTAATGAAGCAATATTTTGCTAATACTAGAAATATTCCCGCCTATGCAGATTACTCAGTCTACCATTTTATTAGCTAGCCTCTCAGTGCCATATTCTGACTTTTCTTGTCTATTACTATGGTTGGGTGAGAGTGGGGGGAGGTGTATTCATACAATAAATCATTTTCGCACCGCTCCGGCTTTGTTATTATGACAACAAAGTCGGAGCGGTGCGACCACTATAGAGCGGTATGACACTATGGTGTTCTTTCGGGGCTGAGGGGTCGGTGGATGTAACTAAGTTGTTTGTAGAATTGGCTCTAGACCGTCCTAAAATTCTTAGCCCCGAGGATAGGAGGCTCTAAACCCCTAGAACAACCTATATTTTAGAGACATGATGATGAGATGCCGTCAAGCCTATATACTCACGAGACCTGAGGAATGTAGGTCGTAGACATCTAGACCACCCTACAAGGTGGAGTCCTAGACACCTAGACCCCCCTACCACATGGAGGTCCTAGACACCTAGACCAGTCGATACTCGCGAGGCCTAAGGAATGGAGGCCTTACACACCTAAACAAGCCTACACTCACGAGACCTGAGGAACGGAAGCCCTATACACCTAGAAAAGCCTCTATTCACGAGACCTAAGTTATCGAGGTCCAAGACACCTAGACAAGCCTATACTCACGAGACCTGAGGGAGGTCCTAGACATCTAGACCGACCTATACTTGTGAGCCCTGAAAGGGACTAGAACTTTCCCTTTCAGGGCTACCTAGACAAGCATATACTCAAGAGACCTAAGGAATGGAGGTCCTAGATATCTAGACCAGTCGATACTCGCGAGACCTAAGGAATGGAAGCCCTAGACACCTAGAAAAGCCTATATTCACGAGACCTAAGGGATGGAGGTCCTAGACACCTAGACCAGTCTATACTCACGAGACCTGAGGGATGGAGGTCCTAGACAGCTAGACCGACCTATACTTGTGAGCCCTGAAAGGGAAAGTTCTAGATACCTTGACAAGCATATACTCAAGAGACCTAAGGAATGGAGGTCCTAGATTTCTAGACCAGTCGATACTCGCGAGACCTAAGGAATGGAAGCCCTAGACACCAAGAAAAGCCTATACTCAGGAGACCTGAGGGATGGAGATCCTAGACCAGTCTATACTCACGAGACCTGAGGGATGGAGGTCCTAGACAGCTAGACCGACCTATACTTGTGAGCCCTGAAAGGGAAAGTTCTAGATACCTTGACAAGCATATACTCAAGAGACCTAAGGAATGGAGGTCCTAGACATCTAGACCAGTCGATACTCGCGAGACCTAAGGTGGAGGCCCTAGACACCTAGAAAAGCCTATATTCACGAGACCTGAGGGATGGAGGTCCTAGTCACCTAGACAAGCCTATACTCACGAGACCTGAGTAATGTAGGTCGTAGATATCTAGACCAGTCGATGCTCGCGAGACCTAAGGAATGGAGGTCCAAGACACCTAGACCTACCTACACTTGTGAGCCCTGAAAGTGAAGGTCCTAGAGAAGCCTATACTCACGAGACCTGATGAATGGAGTTCCTAGGCATCTAGACCGACATACATTTGTGAGCCAGACCTGAGGAATTTAGGTCCTAGACAAGCCTGTATACTCACGAGACCTGAGGAACGTAGGTCCTACACATCTACAAGTTTTGGTCCTGAGGAACAGAGGTCCTTGACCTCTGGACTAAACTACTCATGGAACAGTGCGTATTACATATTCTGTTCATAACTGAATTCAGTTTTTATTTTCGATATTTATTACTACCGCCATCACGGGTTGTCACCGCCGATAATAATATTAAATAAATGTATATTACAATAATAAATAATAGCCAAACACAATAACATATGTACATATGTGTATGAGCCAAGTCCAACGGGAGGAGATTAACATTTGTTCTACGCCCCAAGTATTAGCCGAGATAAATCAAATTTAATCATGGTGCTTGGTCTCCGATACGGAACTAAAATTTGTAATTAAGCTTGGCGTGTTTGGTTTTAAATGGGAAATTAGCCCTGCTAATGACCAAATGCACCACGAACCACCTGTTGGATACCCCCCATCAACCTCAGACTAGTTATTTGCATAATACGAGGCCCTTTGTCATCCCGAATGACCCTAAATGAAAGGAAAAGGTACCCTTCAAACATTGTATATATACACGCACTCTCTCTTTCTCCTCTCTCTCTCTCTCTCTCTCACACACACACACACACACACACACACACACATTTATATATATATATATATATATATATAGTATATATAAAATATACTTTGAATTGTATATACAACAGTGTATATTGCATTACGTTTACACAAGGTTCCGTTGCTGGACGTTCAGTCTGATATATTATTATTAGATCAAAAGGTTTTGTTTAAGGTGTAGTGCCTAACGATATAGATGAATCCGGAAGACTGTGGATCATCATTCCCAGAGCGAGCATACTGCACGTCATAGATTCCAAATATTTTCGATAAATAGGGGTAGATCGCAAATCCTACCTTTGCTTGTGATGATCCCCCAAGCCTTTATCTAGTCATAGGTTCCGACGTTTTTGTAAGCTAGGGACGGATCACGAAGCTTGTGTTTCCTAGCGATAATTTCTTATGCAGGCCTACTCGAGTGTCGTAAACTAGGCGCGGATCAAGAAATTTGTGTTTCTTAGCGATTATTTCTGGTTCTGGCCTTACTAATAGTCATAGGTTCCGAAGTTGCAGATAGCTAGGTGTGGATCCAGAAGCCTAAGTTTGTTAGGGATGATTCCATGTTTATTGAAGTAGCTAGAGACGAAGGTTTCGATGCAAGGGACGACCCCACGATGCCAACGTCATTCGATGGCTAATTATAGAAACCGAAGCCTGTAATAGCTAGAAATGGATTCCGAAGCCTGCCGAGTTCTATCGATGTATGGTACTTGCAGCTTGCCAATAGGTAGACATGAATCTCAAAGCTTGCCGATATGTTAACCTTCAGCTTGATATTCATAGCATTCCCAGACTTAGTCCCAAGACTTCATAGCTTGGTTGGCTGGCGAACCTGTCAGGGCATAGCTAGCAGGGTGTCCAATCCTATCCGTGTTCACCAGCCGTTGCAGCTTCAAGATAGGTTGGTGGGTTTGTCAACCTTTTGGAATATAGGCAGCAAGGTGTCCAATCCTATCCGTGTTCACCAGCCGTTGCAGCTTCAAGATAGGTTGGTGGGTTGATCAATTGCCAGCAACCAAGTTTTAAGTAACTTCCTAATGCTGATCAGTAAGTAAAAAAGTAATATATGTTAAAGAGATAGAAATAGTTTAATGAATAAATAAATATGCCCAATGTTCTTTATGTTTTGTACACATATGTATGTGTTATGTTTAGGATAGTTAGTTAGGGAAAATTAGATGTACATTGTTGTTCTTTGAAAATAAGTAATTAAAAGATAAAACAGCGTGCATGAGGTATGGTAATAGCTCCATATGCCTCATAGTGATCATGAAGACAGGGAAGAGCTTCGATTGCCCTGACGAGGGCACAATTTAATTTATAAATGGGACCCATGTTCGGCTATTTAGTAAGTCAGGACTGTTTCATGAAGAAATCTTGGATGAATAAACTCTTTCATTTATTAATGAGGGAATTCATGCCATTAATTTAATGATGAGTGAATATGTAAACTGTTGTTTATTTAAGTGTTTAGGTAAATTGTTTAAAATTATGATATCGAGTTTTGTGTTTAGAAAATAAGTTATTAAAAGTTAAGTTCTTTCTAGTGAACCCTTGTGTTCTTCATAAAATATTATAAAAATAAAGATATAAACATTTGAAATACAAAAAAAAAAACACTATTTTAAACCTGTCTGTGAAGATTTTTATATTTATACCTCTTGCTGGTAATGATTTATTCGGCAGTGAGCAATGAGTAGATGAATATTATTATTGTATTAATAGAGAGAGGGAGCAGTGGAGGAACCTCCCTTCCCCGGAAATTGGTGGCCCGGTAAGGTTGGCGGGCCTGCAACTAACCATTCCCGCCAATATCCGGCCGATTTCCACCGGCATAAGGCACGCCCTTCCCTCCATTCATTATTCCTTACTTCATGCCCAATATTGGAGCATCGCATGCATCCAATCGATGTATTCATTCCAAGGACACCCTATAAACAGTATATTCATATTTCTCTTCTCACCATCTTCACAATGCTCTCACAATTCGAAAGAATTGATATTCTGTTGGAGAAAACCAAAGTCACCAACCTCATTAATTATTTACAATTAAGTCTATAATCAAAAGCCATTAAATCTCCATAGCCATTGAATATTGATATATTCTCTAACTTCAAATATTTCCAAAACAATTAAAACTCAATCGATTTATTAAAAAAATTTCTATATGAAAACCAAAATCCCTTCAGGGTAGAACAACCATTAGATAACTCACCTCGTTTAGTGTTATAGAATAGAATGCGCTCTATTACTTTTAAATTTAGTAATTTTCATTAGTTTTAGAATGAACACAACACTATCTAATTTAACAGGGTCTATATGTATAGATGATTATCTCTAGACGTAGGGAGGAGAATTTTCGGAAAGTTTGAGAAAGATATAAGGAGTGAAGGTGCGAGGTGGCAGTATCTAAGGGACCTCCTTCTAGTCGTGAGGTGGTAGAGCTGCTGGGACAGTTGGATCTTGTTATATGGATTGAACGAGCTAGGTGGTAGTATCTAAGGGACCTCCTTCTAGTCGTGAGGTGGTAGAGCTGCTGGGACAGTTGGATCTTGTTATATGGATTGAACGAGCTAGGTGGTAGTATCTAAGGGACCTCCTTCTAGTCGTGAGGTGGTAGAGCTGCTGGGACAGTTGGATCTTGTTATATGGATTGAACGAGCTAGGTGGTAGTATCTAAGGGACCTCCTTCTAGTCGTGAGGTGGTAGAGCTGCTGGGACAGTTGGATCTTGTTATATGGATTGAACGAGCTAGGTGGTAGTATCTAAGGGACCTCCTTCTAGTCGTGAGGTGGTAGAGCTGCTGGGACAGTTGGATCTTGTTATATGGATTGAACGAGCTAGGTGGTAGTATCTAAGGGACCTCCTTCTAGTCGTGAGGTGGTAGAGCTGCTGGGACAGTTGGATCTTGTTATATGGATTGAACGAGCTAGGTGGTAGTATCTAAGGGACCTCCTTCTAGTCGTGAGGTGGTAGAGCTGCTGGGACAGTTGGATCTTGTTATATGGATTGAACGAGCTAGGTGGTAGTATCTAAGGGACCTCCTTCTAGTCGTGAGGTGGTAGATCTGCTGGGACAGTTGGATCTTGTTATATGGATTGAACGAGCTAGGTGGTAGTATCTAAGGGACCTCCTTCTAGTCGTGAGGTGGTAGAGCTGCTGGGACAGTTGGATCTTGTTATATGGATTGAACGAGCTAGGTGGTAGTATCTAAGGGACCTCCTTCTAGTCGTGAGGTGGTAGAGCTGCTGGGACAGTTGGATCTTGTTATATGGATTGAACGAGCTAGGTGGTAGTATCTAAGGGACCTCCTTCTAGTCGTGAGGTGGTAGAGCTGCTGGGACAGTTGGATCTTGTTATATGGATTGAACGAGCTAGGTGGTAGTATCTAAGGGACCTCCTTCTAGTCGTGAGGTGGTAGAGCTGCTGGGACAGTTGGATCTTGTTATATGGATTGAACGAGCTAGGTGGTAGTATCTAAGGGACCTCCTTCTAGTCGTGAGGTGGTAGAGCTGCTGGGACAGTTGGATCTTGTTATATGGATTGAACGAGCTAGGTGGTAGTATCTAAGGGACCTCCTTCTAGTCGTGAGGTGGTAGAGCTGCTGGGACAGTTGGATCTTGTTATATGGATTGAACGAGCTAGGTGGTAGTATCTAAGGGACCTCCTTCTAGTCGTGAGGTGGTAGAGCTGCTGGGACAGTTGGATCTTGTTATATGGATTGAACGAGCTAGGTGGTAGTATCTAAGGGACCTCCTTCTAGTCGTGAGGTGGTAGAGCTGCTGGGACAGTTGGATCTTGTTATATGGATTGAACGAGCTAGGTGGTAGTATCTAAGGGACCTCCTTCTAGTCGTGAGGTGGTAGAGCTGCTGGGACAGTTGGATCTTGTTATATGGATTGAACGAGCTAGGTGGTAGTATCTAAGGGACCTCCTTCTAGTCGTGAGGTGGTAGAGCTGCTGGGACAGTTGGATCTTGTTATATGGATTGAACGAGCTAGGTGGTAGTATCTAAGGGACCTCCTTCTAGTCGTGAGGTGGTAGAGCTGCTGGGACAGTTGGATCTTGTTATATGGATTGAACGAGCTAGGTGGTAGTATCTAAGGGACCTCCTTCTAGTCGTGAGGTGGTAGAGCTGCTGGGACAGTTGGATCTTGTTATATGGATTGAACGAGCTAGGTGGTAGTATCTAAGGGACCTCCTTCTAGTCGTGAGGTGGTAGAGCTGCTGGGACAGTTGGATCTTGTTATATGGATTGAACGAGCTAGGTGGTAGTATCTAAGGGACCTCCTTCTAGTCGTGAGGTGGTAGAGCTGCTGGGACAGTTGGATCTTGTTATATGGATTGAACGAGCTAGGTGGTAGTATCTAAGGGACCTCCTTCTAGTCGTGAGGTGGTAGAGCTGCTGGGACAGTTGGATCTTGTTATATGGATTGAACGAGCTAGGTGGTAGTATCTAAGGGACCTCCTTCTAGTCGTGAGGTGGTAGAGCTGCTGGGACAGTTGGATCTTGTTATATGGATTGAACGAGCTAGGTGGTAGTATCTAAGGGACCTCCTTCTAGTCGTGAGGTGGTAGAGCTGCTGGGACAGTTGGATCTTGTTATATGGATTGAACGAGCTAGGTGGTAGTATCTAAGGGACCTCCTTCTAGTCGTGAGGTGGTAGAGCTGCTGGGACAGTTGGATCTTGTTATATGGATTGAACGAGCTAGGTGGTAGTATCTAAGGGACCTCCTTCTAGTCGTGAGGTGGTAGAGCTGCTGGGACAGTTGGATCTTGTTATATGGATTGAACGAGCTAGGTGGTAGTATCTAAGGGACCTCCTTCTAGTCGTGAGGTGGTAGAGCTGCTGGGACAGTTGGATCTTGTTATATGGATTGAACGAGCTAGGTGGTAGTATCTAAGGGACCTCCTTCTAGTCGTGAGGTGGTAGAGCTGCTGGGACAGTTGGATCTTGTTATATGGATTGAACGAGCTAGGTGGTAGTATCTAAGGGAGCTCCTTCTAGTCGTGAGGTGGTAGAGCTGCTGGGACAGTTGGGTCCTGTTATATGGATTGAACGAGCTAGGTGGTAGTATCTAAGGGACCTCCTTCTAGACGTGAGGTGGTAGAGCTGCTGGGACAGTTGGATCTTGTTATATGGATTGAACGAGCTAGGTGGTAGTATCTAAGGGACCTCCTTCTAGTCGTGAGGTGGTAGAGCTGCTGGGACAGTTGGATCTTGTTATATGGATTGAACGAGCTAGGTGGTAGTATCTAAGGGACCTCCTTCTAGTCGTGAGGTGGTAGAGCTGCTGGGACAGTTGGATCTTGTTATATGGATTGAACGAGCTAGGTGGTAGTATCTAAGGGACCTCCTTCTAGTCGTGAGGTGGTAGAGCTGCTGGGACAGTTGGATCTTGTTATATGGATTGAACGAGCTAGGTGGTAGTATCTAAGGGACCTCCTTCTAGTCGTGAGGTGGTAGAGCTGCTGGGACAGTTGGATCTTGTTATATGGATTGAACGAGCTAGGTGGTAGTATCTAAGGGACCTCCTTCTAGTCGTGAGGTGGTAGAGCTGCTGGGACAGTTGGATCTTGTTATATGGATTGAACGAGCTAGGTGGTAGTATCTAAGGGACCTCCTTCTAGTCGTGAGGTGGTAGAGCTGCTGGGACAGTTGGATCTTGTTATATGGATTGAACGAGCTAGGTGGTAGTATCTAAGGGACCTCCTTCTAGTCGTGAGGTGGTAGAGCTGCTGGGACAGTTGGATCTTGTTATATGGATTGAACGAGCTAGGTGGTAGTATCTAAGGGACATCCTTCTAGACGTGAGGTGGTAGAGCTGCTGGGACAGTTGGATCTTGTTATATGGATTGAACGAGCTAGGTGGTAGGTGGTAGTATCAAAAGATCTTCTTCTAGACGTGAGGTGGTAGAGCTGCTGGAACAGTGGGATCTTATAAATGGATTGAAGGGGCTAGGTGGTAGCAGCGAAGGATCTCCTTCTAGACGTGAGGTGGTAAAGCTGCTGGAACAGTTGGATCTTGTTATATGGATTGAAGTGGCTAGGTGGTAGTATCGAAAGATCTTCTTCTAGACGTGAGGTGGTAAAGCTGCTGGAACAGTGGGATCTTATAAATGGATGGAAGGGGCTAGGTGGTAGCAGCGAAGGATCTTCTTCTAGACGTGAGGTGGTAGAGCTGCTGTCGCAGTTGGAATTGGAATATGCAGTGAAGGAGTTAGGTAGTTGTTGTGAAATGACATCCTTCAAAGTTCATTGCTGGATATTGCTATTTCTTGGTTGATGATTTGGTATTTCCGCCGTGAACCCTCAATTGGTATTTCCAATTGTCCATCATTAATCTTATTCTAATTACTTATGCATAGTAAATAAGCTAGAATCTTGTTACCCCATAAATGGATTCACTAATTCCATAGAAACAATATATATATATAAAGATATATATATATATATATATATATATATATATATATACATTTCCGTTGGCATTATTATATACATTTAAGATATTTTGCCACTCCCAAGAGAGACTTGAGGGATTTGTGTCAGATTTTGAGTTATTAGTGAGTGATCAACGATGTACAACTACATGACCTAGAATGAGACGTCTCCAGCAGACCTGCGGACCTCATTGTATTCCAGGGGTCAGTGGTCAGTTCACCTTGTAAACCTACCTATTGGTGTGATCTAAGTGAGTCATAATAGTAAGTAATTCTCGGGGCTGTCTGACGTGTACACTCGTTAGGCCTCACTGATCCATAAGCACTGCTACACTAGCGCGCTCTAGAAAACTCAAGTAAACTCGAGAACTAGTTTTTTCCCTTGGAGGGGATAGAACCTGCACCTCTTTTACCATCAGATTTCTGGCAGTAGTGGTAGGTCTTCCCGCGCCTTAACCCTCAATGCCACCTGCGCCCCCCCCCTATATATATGAATCCCCCATTATCTGTCTTACAAGAGGAATGCACGGCCTTCTCCCTACCAATTTGGAAGAAAATTTTTTAGTGTTTTGTATCTTATGCATAAATAATTCTGTTATAGCAAGAGAACGCACTTCTCACTCGTTCGTTAGAGTTTGTTGTCATTAAAAATGTTTTTTAAAGTTTGCCTGAATGTCTTGAGTTGTTCCCAAGACGTTTACTTCAAGTTGTCTGCGTGGCTCAGATGATGTTTTTTTTTTGTAACCTGAAATCTCGAGATAGAATCTCGCCGGGAGCAACTATTTTTTTTTATTTTTATGTTTTTAGTGCGTTTATTTAATATTGTAAATAAATAGTTTTTTTTTTAAATTATTGGCATTTAATTTTTAACGTGTTCTATATATTTAAAGAAAATTCGTGTGCTTTATATTACGAATATAATTGGTATAACGAAGTATTTAATATTATACAAGAAATAAATTATTAATTGAATATATAAATATTTAACATTTATTAATAATAACGCAGATACTTTAATAATATTTTTGAAAGGTTTTATTTAACTTTACCAGTTTATTTGTTATTATTTTATATTACAAGTAATAAAGATAGTGAAATTTTCTAGCTGTAGAAATAAAAATATTCTTTATCAGCTTTATACGTTAGAGCTATATTTCAATAACAACAACCTTTCATTTTGGTGGGTGGAAGGCTTGAGGCCCGCTGTTAGGAATGCTTGTGACCCTGGCCTAAAGTGTCTTAGGGAGCAACCATTCCCTCTTATTGGAAAGGATATCAGATGCGGCTGTTATCTGAAGATTTTTGGTTGAGGATGTGGGGGGGGGGTGGCGGTATCTAATTTCGGCAGGAGTTTGAGGAGGCCTTGGAAGGAGAGAGAGAGAGTTGAGATGGCACAGACATCAGCCTAACTACTGCTGATTTTTGGAGAAGCGACTCTCACTGCTTATGGGCAGAGAAAGTATTGGTCACAGCTTTCAGAACCTCATCTCCACTATTGCCTACTCGAAAATGAAACATGTTTATTAGTTGCCACTTCCGAATTACACGAATTCTCCTACTGAAGGTGTCAAGGTTCATTCGGGTTTCGTCATGGGTATTCAATCTCGAATTAAAAGCTGGTTATTCAAAGCAACGTATTGGTTGCAAAATGGTACGTCCTTGCAAGAAGGCCACAGCTAGACAGACAGCTATTCAACATGGCGTACACGTCACATTAAAGACAATTAATTTTTGATTTCGTTCACATAAATAATTAAATATTAATAGTAGAGCTCAGAAGTAATCCGCTCTATGTTCAGGAAGAAATCACTTTTGTGTTTATTTTATTAAATTTCATTATTTTATGATAAATAGTATATTGATGCTTTTTTTATTTTTAAGAAAAATCAGCTATCGATGTTGTACTCACGAAGTGATTTTCGAAAATGTCCTTGAATGTCCATCGATCCTACGAAGGAGATGACAAAAATAAGGTCCACACAAAATTATGTATATATTTGTTACCGCACTAGTGGTCTAAATATTTGTTTTGTCATTAAAAAAAGTCCGTCACACAGGGGCTGCGTAAACTAAGCAGATTTCCCATGTGAAGTTTTACAATAGAGAAATCTGCATACTGGTAATACAAGCCCACCATGAGTAAATACAAAAGGTAATAAGAAATCTTTCAGTTAATTTTAATAAATTCCCAATCGAAACGGCTTCTGAATTGTAAAAATAATTTATATTTTAATAATTCAAATTTTAGTAGTACAAGAACTAAAGAAGGGGGGGCGGCGGATGAACAGACCGTATTTGCATAAATCACGCAAAGTAACGAAGGTAAGGTAAGGTTAGAAACAACAGGCAAGGTTAGAAGAAGCTTCCACCTGAGCCGAGAAGTTACGAAAACGGCCGAACTAATCCGAACAATACCTGACCACAGACTTCATAAAAGTGCAAATATCTCGGTTAATATTCAAGATAGGGAATAACTGTATATAACAATATTTATAGTAAATTTAATTTGCAATAAGATTGGTCCTATAAAATTTTCGATCCGATGCATAATAATGGACATTTTCGAAGTTTTGAAAATTGCGACCGCTAGTGTGTTAAATGACAAATTTACATATAGTAGACATTTTTCGAAAATCGCGTCATGAGTACGACCTCAATAGCTGATTTCCCTCAAGGGAAATCTGCTAAAAGTCGATTTATAAATGTTCCATGCGAAACTAATGGGGACTCAGATTGGCCATGTGAGTTCCTTCAAGAGCTTGTATAGAACTAATTAAAATATTGAGGTCCTAGTCTAAGTCTCGAGAGAACTACTTCTTCTTTCCTAGAGTTTCTGAAAATTGATGGCCACCTGCAAATAGTGTTCTTGATAGGTCGTAGTTTGTTGTCGGTACTTGTGTTAGTCCAGTCGGTTTGCCAGGTATCTAAGATGACTTTTTTGGTTTGTCTTGAAATGTTTTCATGTAATTCATCTATTGTGATCCATGATAAGATGAAGTCTGTAGTGATAACAATATTGAGTTTGCTTAGGACGGCGCACACTGGAGCGAGTGATAGGGTAAGCCGGACATTCATTAATATCTCCGTTTCTACTGGTCCTAGAATATTGATTATGGTGTCATTTAAAAGCACATCGAATACTCTATTGAACTACCTCATCAGCAATTTTTTAAGCAATTTTGCCAGATGCGATATATCGGTAGGATGAATTTTAAATGTGTACATACAGATTATGTATCGCTTACTAAGTAGAGAATTGTGATTTGTAGACACATAATATCAACATATGTTTTATAAATTTTTATTTTTTTAATAAATTGAAGGCAACAAACGCAATACTAAAATTGTAAACAAAAATATATCTAGAATAAATTTTTTTTAAAAAAATCTATGTATTTAATTTAATTATGAGAATTTGTAAGCTGGAAGAATGTCTAACATTTCTAAAATTTCAAATGTTTTTAATTTTTCAATTGGAAGTTCTTTTACTTCAATTGCGTAGAGGAGGAGGCGTTTTACACCGTACGTAGTTGGGAAAGGTCCGCGGGAGGTATAATACGTCTTCCGCACCAAAAGTGTTAACACTAAAAGTAAAATATTTAATGAATAGGCAAGTTTAGGCAATATCTGACGACGTTGTAAATTAGACAATATACTCCTAAAAGCATGCCAAGTGGTATTTTTCCAAGCAAATACAAGCGATTTGCTAACTCAATTAAATAAAATTATTTTCAGCTCGACGTAAAAATAAAAAAAATAGAGGAATTTCAAAAACCTTTTGTGCCAGTTTTTGATTTGTAATAATACCCTTAATGTGTACTGGAAGCAACAATAATTTATAAAATGAAATAAGAGTTCACGACGAATTTAATAAGCCAAGGCTTTTTTTAACATAGCAATTATAACCAGGCATTATGTAAAAACCATTGCAATAATATGGCTAAAAATCAATCTACTCAATTGAAAAGGGTTTATGTGGTACTAACAATACAATCAAAATCCCAAATTAAATCTTTTATTTTTCCCCCCAATGCCCAACATTACTGAAGGATCGCTCCAGTGTGCGGCGGTGCAAGTGAACGCCCAGCTTATGAAGAGTCAGTATCAGCTGAGACTATTTTAAATTGCTAAATCTACACTGAGTATGGTAGTTGCATACACGACAGGTGTTATCGTAATGAGGTGAGCTATGGAGAAGCTTGCTTTTCACCAGAATAACTTGAGGGGGCTGGAAGGGAAAATATCGCTTCGCTATTACTGAGATGTGCCTTTGTATTGACTGTCATGAGGTCTTCTGTCAATCACAGTTTGGCTCATTCCAGCTGTTATTGATGAAGGCAGAGGGACGCATTAGTCTGCTCGAGAGAAGTACCGCCATTGTCATTCTACCAGAATCATCTCGTTACTATTGTTGCTGTGTGCAGTTGATGTTTGCTTCATCATTGAACTCTCGTTCAAGCTTTTATATGCAGCTTTGAATACGCCATTTTACTCATAACTGCACTCAAACTTAGTTGTCATGTTTGGACTTCATTATAGACAAAGTCTTCAGACAGATCTGGCACAACCGGTTAGTGGGGGACGAAGTACTAACAAGGCTTACTTACTTTGACTTCAACATCTTACTAACGTACAACAAGACAACATTCACGTTTTTACTGACTCGTACAGCTTTATGCAGTCAATACTAGAGTGTAGAAGTATATGTCTTCAAGTGACTTCATTGAACTTAATGAGTCTGTACAAATGACTTTGTCTCTTTTAGTAGTTGTGATGTTCGTTAGTCCTAAGAGAATAGCCTGTAATTCTGCCGTGTATATTGTATTGTAGTCATGTAGTTTTTTGTGCACAGTATTGTCTCCTACCACTGCAGCAATCCCAGTCCCATAGTCTGTTTTGGATGCGTTTGTGTATATAAAATATGACTCACTCCGGTCTAATGTGTATGCGTGGAATTCTTGTTCATTCATGGTAGTCGAAATGGGGTCTTATTAACTTAGTAGGGCATAAATGAAACCCTTCCGCCTTTTCGTCTCTCCCATGGGTACTTATCAGCATTATACATTCATTGTTGTTTATCCAATTACTTGCACACCTTTTATTTTTAATTAATGGAAATTATGGAGTCAGAATCAGTAGGGCAGTTGGGAAGGGGTGACTCCACCAAGTTGAATTCCAGACGCAACAGTTGACATTAATTTTGCCTTACCTCAATAACATTGATAATTGTGTATTAGAAACCAAAGTTCACTCTGACGAATACTATGTATTGTCTGTTTAAATTGTAAGTTCAAATAGCTAACACATATGTGTTAGCTATAAATGTGTATGTATACTTTGGATCTTAATTAGAATGCCAATTCTCAGAAAGATTAATGAATATTTTGGACCGACTAGCAGAATAAGTTTTTGGCGTGGGTAATATGTATAATAAATAATAAGAGAGAAGTGAACAGTTTATCAACAATTTACAATGTTTTTGGGTCAGTTTCTCACGAGGCACTGAGTTCTTTTGTCCTTCTTCTAACCTCGATGAACAGGTTATGCACGCAGTGTTGCCACTAGCCCGCACTCACTCCCGACTCATCATTAAATTTTAAAGCAGGGGGCCCCCGGTGACAGCTAGACGCAAGTTTATATCACTGTTACAAGTTAAAATTAACAACACACTCAGTTTGACGTAAATTAGAATTAGGTTAGAAGTTGTTGAACTATTTGTAAGCGGCCCTTTCCTCTCGGCGGGCGACTCTCATGCTTCACGGCATTATGTGCATATTTTATATCTAGCCATCTAACATGTAAGGCAACCCCACCGACTATTCGTGCAAATGCGACAATGCATAAGCTAGTGGTATTATTGGACAAACTACCCTTGGTAATTAGCCTGTGCGTGCTGCCACACCAACATCTAACAATTATTTATTCTTTAAATGCATAAGATAGGGTTCAAGACTACCTTGATCGCGTGACTTTTTTTGTTTTTTTCATAATTGACTTGTGATGTTTTAAATTTAATTTTACTTTATAGAGTTTTTCATCAAACTTAACTGAGTTTACTCATGCAATACTCTAAACAAAGATTCTGCGTCATATGGAGCTTGTAAGTAACATAACTTCATTATATTATTACGTAAAATGAAATATCTGGTTACGATAGAATAGTGTAAGGATATTCTAGCCTAGTGAACGGTTAGGATTTCACACTGCATGATTAAAATAGCCCAGCGCCGTTTAAAGTATACCTAGACCAGAGTTGAGCAAAATTGTAATTACAAGTTACAAGGTATAACTAGAGTAGTTGAAATGTAGTTACAACTGATAAAGCAATTAGTTATTGATAATGGGCAACTATATTTTTCAACTAAAATAATTGTAATTGCAATTTCACAACTAAAGTTAGTAATTTCAACAGTAGTTGTACTTGCAACTGCAGTTGATTTAAAAAACTGTGTAAAACAGTGATTGAAGTAGCTGAGGATGTTAAGAAATAACTACCTGCAATGTCTTTATATTCAAAATTTTATTATATTCTATGTTTATCATAACTGTTGATTTTAAAAGCTGTAAAATCCTCTCGTGATGAACCTCCTCGATGCAGTGCAACCAACGCATCATAAAAAGAGGTCTGTATGTGGTTGTAGTTGTAGCTCAGTAACTACAGATACAATTATGTTTATAACTTCTTTTTATTTAGACTAGTAGTTGGATACGTGAATACCAACTACTATTATTGTAATTGGAAAACCAAGAAAATGCATCTACAGCTATCAAATACATTTTTGTACCTAACTGTAGTTGCAATTACATAACTAGTATTTATTAGTTGAAACAGTAGTTAATTACGAAAGTATTTAATTACTGCCTAACCTAGACGAAGGACATCGTACCTTAGTGCAGGGTTAGGATAACATAGTCAACGATTACGATAGCCTAGTGCAGTTTAAGAGAATTCTTGTCTAAGGAGTTTCTAGATAAGTGTAGAGTTAGACAATGGAATGATGCATGGTTAGGATATCATATTGCAAGATTAAGATACCCCAACGCTGTATAAAATATACCTAGACGAAGGATATCCTACCCTAGTCCACGTTTAGGGTAGCATAGTGTACAATTCGATGGCCTAGTGCAGTGTAAGAAAAACCTTGTCTAAGGATATTCTAGACTGGTGTAGTGTTAGAAAATAGAATATTGGATGGTTAGGATATCATAGTGCTCAGGTTCAGCATAGTGCATGGTTAGGACAGCAAAGTGCGGGGTAAATTGACTTTAGTCCAAGGATTTTTCCATACTGCACTGTAATATAGCAAGGAAAACATAGTATAGCGACTACTTTTAAAGATTTTCTTTAAGTTAAAGATTAGGTATTGTTGACAAATTACCGTTTGGATTAAGGATGATTATTATTATTATGATTTTTATATCCTGTGAAGATTTATAGTTATACCGACTTAGAGGAATTTTAAAGCATTGTTAATGTCCAGAAGGGCGAAACGTCTGCCAGTTGCAGAAGATGGGTTAATTGAGACATTAAGATCCTGTTTTTGGTGAAATACTTTTTTTTGTCTCAGTAAGGATTAGTCGCAAAAGACGCTTTATTTTTTATGACACAACTTTTTGAAACGCACAACCTTGTCTAAACACACAATCATAACATATGGTTAATTTAATTATTATTTAATCCCCCCCTCCAGTACTGGGAATTTTAAACATAGGCTAAGGAAATTTGAGACCAGTTCACTGTTAAGATAGCAATGTGCATGGTAAGGTAAAGCTATTGGAAGGATGTTCTAACGTTGTGCAATGTTTGGATTGCACAGCTGATTGTTATGACAGCATATATAGCACAGTGCATGATAAGGTAAACCTACTCTAAATATCCCTTCACGCTATCCTTCCCCCACCCCTCACCATTGATCGGGCACTTCTCTCTGATCTTGGCTTTTAGGACTAGATTTATTGGGCATACGTCAGCAATCATTCTCATCGCTTCGTAAAAAACTGTCCTTTGAACCTTGATTACATTGTGCTACTTAAAAATCGGCCCTGACACAATTCCTGCTGATTCTTATGTTAAATGATTCCCTGTTTCCAAATATGACACTCATTTTAATCATTTGGTGGGTTGAAAAGGATTACTTTATCCTTTACACTTCTTCTGAGGGATTAGAGAGGTGAAAAAGTTCGAAATATGAATATCCGAAGCAAGGCAGAAGATTTTGGGAGGGGGTGCCCCTTAAATTGTAAAGCATTATTAAAAATGATTGATTTTTCCGGAATTTCAATCATTTTTTTATTTTATTTTCAAGTTGAGTTTATGATCTCTAGAAATGTAGTGATATCGGTTACCATCGAATGCCATAGCGACAAGAGCAATCCAATTTAAAACTGGTCAAAACATGATAAGTCCTTTACAAACCTATTTGAGAGATGTGATAACAGCACAAACAAATAATAGTCTTATATATATATATATAAATTTTTGTCATTGTTGATATTATTGTTACCATTTATTATCAATATATAGTGGTGTTTTGGGGGAGGATGAGGCCTTATTTCAAACAGTCTATGAACTCGGTCTAAAGCTGAGTAATCTCGTTTCCTGAACATCGATACTCATGTCGGGGCTTCGAGATTTACTATACTCAAGAAACGCACTTTTAGCTGCTGTGAACTAATCTGGAGCTTGGGATTACGGTGATGTTCAATTTTCACTTGAAATTTCACTTTGTGATGATGCCGTCATGAGTTCAAAATCCAAATATCTCCTTTATTATCAGTCGGATAGTAAAATGTTATAAAATCAATCTTGTTATGCTGTTGATGTTCTACAGTTTTTGTTCTATGTATTTTTTCGTAACTCGAGTGTTACGCAATTTATTCGCACTTTCTTGTATTCTTCCTTCAGTAACCCCCCCCCCTCTTAATAGGTGGGATAATATCAGTAGTGCGCCATTCCAGCACCTCGGAAATCTACTTAGTTTATGCAGCCCCTGCGTGACAGATTTTTGTCAAATTTGGCTCATTCTTTTAGGAATGAAAAGAGAACGAACAAAAGGAACATGAATTGTTGAAATTGTCAAGGTATATTGGGGGGATGTATTCAATAAAAAGAAAAACATTATGAAGATGAAAAAGTCCCTCACGTGGGGCTGCTCAAGAAATCTGCTAAAAATTGTACCTACAACGATTCAAGATTATCAGCATTCGTCCAAAGTTAATCAGCAGAAAATTAGCAGACATAAATCATTCGCTCCTCTTGGCAGGTTCCAAGACCAATCAAGTATCCCATTGTCTGTTCACAAATGGCAGGAATAGCTGGTGAAAGGAGGTTCTGTGTGTGTAGATCCCTTCTCGCAGATTACTCTCTTCGTCATGAAAGACGCCAGGATGAGATGTATCCTGCAAATATTGATTCGGGGAGAACCATACAATATCCCAGTCTGAGTAATGACTTGGCGACCCTCATCTGGGCGCAAAACGTGACCCACTTCTGATGAAGGATTAGCTCCTGATGATCGACCTACCTCTACGAGTGTCTCCCTCTTAAAGTTCAAGGCAAAGGATGGTCTACGCATTTATATTCCAGCGGTTTAACAAACATTCGGTCTGTCTACTGCAATTTACAATTTAAGGACTATTGAGATGGTACTGTTGACCAAAATTTCCATGTCCATCGATCCTACCTAGGAGATGAAGAAAATGAGGCACGGCCATATATATATCAAATAAGAGGGTCACAAGGACATGCAGTGGTTTCCCATTGCCTTCTGTATCAGACCATCCAGCAATAAAGGCATCATGAGGAAAGTTCCATTCAAATCAGTAAGGGCATGAGTGGAAAAAATTCTAATCAAGGCCAGAGTTGTTAGACAGTCTTTCCTCCGTAGCCTGTAGCCTGCATAAGCTGACGAATGATAGAGGGGTGAAATTTTAAAATTTGATATATCTCCATTGTTATAAGTTGGATTGAAAAATTATTTGTTACCAATGTTATTGCAAATTTAATTTCCTATAAGTATTGTTATTTACATAATTTCTCTATCACGAATATGAATCAATATTTTTGGATTTTTTAGTTTTCATCCTTCATAAAAGCCCCACTCCTTCTTATGTCATATAAACAATAATAATGGATGCCAAATATTGTTCTGCTTGAGATCAATAGGGCTGAAGTGGCTCGACGAGTTACATTCTGAGGAAATACAATAAATTGGTGATCTAGAGTCAACAGGGGTTATATAAGATCCTACAGGTGTTGCAGCTAGCAAAACATACGATAAAGGTACATCAAATTACTATTCAAAGGACTAAGAAATTCAAGTAATAATGGTTCCCATAGAACTCTATCTATATAAATCAAACTCTTAGTTCTGTCTGATTTTCTATTTAAATTCAGAGGGGATATGTTTCTTTCGCGTTTCAGATACTTTTTATCAACAGTGGCGAAAATTTGAAAATCTTTACTGTCTGTCTGTTCACCCGTTTTTTACTCAATCACCTAGAAAATGGCTCTTAGGATTTCTGTAGACTTTTATATTTCTAAATAAATTATCCCTAGGTACAACATACGCTACACGAGAATTCGAAATTTCAACTAGGAGGGTTTACTTTGAAGTGAAAATACATATTCATCAATATCCCCGTTAGTATTGGTTTTTTCTAAAGATTTTAATGAACGAATTGTGATTAGTATAACGATTTTGGTCCTAAATCGTTACTTAAATTTACATCGGAATTTTTAAATGTTGACTTCCCTTTCCGGGTGCCATAGGACTATCGTGTTACTACAGAACGCCTGAACAAAATTATACAGTTTTCTCTACAGATAGTACAATCGTTTTATTTCATCCCAAACGATAATAAATCCGTCAATATTCGTCCTATAGGCATCCCACACTTCGTGTTCAAAACTATAAATATGACCAAATGGATTATTCAGTACTTCCGCTATCCAAGGGTCGATGCCGCATTCCTCCACAGGTAGTGAGGTCACGACAGTCTTCCATTTGTTAATGAATGATTTTCATGACAGTGTTTATTTGTTCTTAATTTTCATGGCAAACCTAGAATGACGAGTTTGATTGCAGCCTAGACAATAGGAATTTATTTAGTGAAGAACTCTCTAAATGGAATTCTTAAGTCCCACCTTGTCTAGAAAAGGATTATGACCTGTAGATAATCCGTCGCAATTAGCCATAGTAGCAAAAAGTGGACATTAATAAACAACATTAAAAAGTTCAAGTGACTCTGTTAATTGACATTATTCATTGCATTAATCTTCAACATTATTTACTGTTTGATTTTTCACAGCATTCACATCGGTCTGTAAATTACATTAGTTAGAATAAGGGAAGCAACGAATATATCAGGTGAGAGTTAATATACATACATATATTTATGAATTATTGGAATTAGCTTCGAGTTAATTAGTAATTAGTAAGGAAAAAAAAGTCTGAACCTGGCAAAATAGAAGTTTTTATTTAGTTGAAAATTGAATGAAAATTCCATAGTCTGTAAATTAATAACCACTTATGGCGCTTATATAATTTTAATAAGATTGTCAATAAATAATCAGAGATACGTATAAAGATTTTAATACTTAAACAGAACTTGCTTCCTAAGTATGTACATTCAGAAAAGGATTACCGCAACAGTAACACCCTAAAACCATTTATTTACCTGCTACATATAAGACCTATTTTCGAAAATAATAATAATTAAATTTTTAAAGTACAATATGATGTATCCAGATGTATTTACATGAAGAACTAAACAAGTGTATTATTGAAAAGTGCAGCGGCCGCTACATAAAAAATGTTACTTATAAATTATATATTAAAATTAACTAAACCAAATGAGTTGAAGCAACTTAATCCTTAACTTATATTTTATAGTAAATAAGTTAATTAACCTAAACAAATAAATAATATACTCTAAACTTATATCATTAAAATTATCGTTCTTTAACAACTTTTGTAATTTGTCAACATTAAATATTTTCTTTTCTTTTTCATTCAAACAAATATTCCTCTGACGAGATAAAATATTAGTATATATAGTGTATAATATAAGAAAAATACAATTATTCTCGATTTAAATTGTTGAAATAGTTTTTAATTAAGCTATAACAAATATACCTATTACCTATTTGATACTAGACTAGAAAATACACATAGTGTATGATTTATTTTTAGTACTAAGTTTTCAAAGAAACTTGCAATATTACATTGTTAGTGAATGAGATTTTTGAATCTGCCGAATGATTGTTGAGATAAAATGTTTTATTGAACGGTATGAAATATTAACTGTGAAAGAAAAAATAATATAAGAAGCATGTAAAATAGTAATTAAACATCTTGTCGAAGGTAAAACCAAATCTATACTTATTATTAATCCAGTTTAATAATTCTCATTTGAATTGATTTAATAAATTTTTCTTTCCTTTTTTTCTATTCCCTCTTATTTTAAACGTAATAAGTTATAACCTTCGGGCAGATAATGAGAATATAAATTAATTTTACATTTATTATGAGAAGATTTACGTCATGAAACAGAAATAAATATTGCAACTTATATATAATTATCAATTGAGGATATTTGTTGAGCTCAAAATTATGACAATATAAAAGATTTGTTGTTGAAAGTTAAGTATTATTTAACCCCGTTTTTATTTAATGTGTCTTTACAATAATAAAGTATTAATAAAACCATAATTTAATGAAATAGTTGAAATAAAAGAAAGATATAATACAATCATTTACTTATTTGCTTATTGCAATATGAGAGATTTTTGTCGTTATTTGAAACTGTTGTGAAACAGAAACGGAAAAGCATTAATTTGAACCAAACTGACTTCAGTATACAGAGGGAGAAGATTTCTTATAGTCAAGACTCAATAAATTGACTATAGACTAAATAATTTGAAATAAATATTGATGTCACAATTTGACTATAAATATTAATAATATTTAAAATATTAAAGAAGGAGATGGAATGTAAATAAATTATAATTATTTTTTTCAATAAATAAAGTAATCAGAGGATAGCCGTAACAAGTGATCTCATGACACCATATCTATGCTAATTCCTAAATTCTCCTTTAAAGTCAAATTTGATTTGCATTAATTATCTATAGCTACTAATAGCTATTGTGGCCGTCAGCAGCAAGTCCCCAATAGGAGAAGTTTGAGACTTTCAAACAATAAAGGCATCAGAAAGAGTTCCACCGGTCAGAGACCCTTCCCTCCGTAGCAGTCACTGTCAATCTAACTCTAGTCTTCCTGAAAAGCAAGTTGACACGAATACTGTCTAAACATGTTAAGATATGTGAAATGGAAATATGTAAATGATAATTGAGAATATGTTTCTTGTCCTTTATAGATTTTATTTTGAGTTTCTAAAACCTGGGCTTCATATGTCTCTTTAGGGAGGAAGATTTTACTAACATACATGAGAGATACAGTCCTATATAGATCGACTCTCAGCTAGGGAGGAAACATCTCTGGTGTCCGAAACTGTTAAGACAAAACATAAACTATCTTTTGACTAGCTACATGACCTATACACAGCTATCCTCAACGACACCTAATTATTTTTGTACAAAATAATTCTTTATCACTTGGCGTATATTTTTTACGATACCTTTAACAAATATTTACTATTTTTTAACCCTATCTTTAAGTGGAAACACCAAGTAATATGTTTGTCATAAAGGCACCCTTACATAGAAAAAGATAAAACCTAAGTTAGTATTCCTCGAACATTAAGTTTCAAAATTAGATTTTTTAAATTTAATTTAATTTTAATAATTGATTAGATCTGAAAGAATGATGCCGTTCCACGAAGATTACAGAGAATGCTGAATGATTGCTGCTGAGGCCCTGAAAATGAAAATAAAAAATCATATGTTAAAATACATTTCATTAGTTCAATACCTTTGTTTTACATTACTCGATATGTTAATGAACACTATACACTACTATGGTTAATTGGGACTGATTATCTAATGGTTACACCCTTATTTTTACCCAGGGTGGGATTAAGGAATTTCTTTAGTGAACTGGTCACCAAGTAAACTCGTATTACCTATTAAAAATCTAACCCACGTTTATAGTTTAACTAGGTGTGATAGGTACGAAGGCCTTAACTCACTGGCTAACATGTGACTCTCTCTTTGTTTTAGCTGAAATAAAAATAATTTCGTCTTATTAAGATAATTCATTGATTGTCTGCCAATGTGGAGAGACTATGGGCATTCCAAGAAAGTTTCTTTTCAATCTGAATGTATCTGCCTCTATTCATATGTGTTAAAACACTTTAAACAAAGTCCATAGCCACAATAATTCTTTCGGGTCGAAATGTTTGCAAATTTGGTATCAGTCATAAATTATCTGAGCTTAAAGTGAAATAATTATTATTCTGACAGGCAGCCTGTAGGACACTGGCAAGATCAGCAATAAGTTCCATGATTGTGGATAAATGTGTTTTGAGGCTGGAACAATTAGGAAGTGTCAACAAAAGTGTGACAATGCACTGGGTAGCAGGGCACCAGAGTATCCCAGGAAACGAAAATGCAGGCAAATTGGCCAGGAGTGAGTCAAGTAAAACTTATTGGAACAATATCCTTTATTGGAGTATCTTCATCTTTTCTTAAGGACTCCATAATGAATGTTGCTAGAAAGGAAGACAAAAGGTTTCGGGAAAGGCACAACGTTATCCATACGAAAGCTCTTATCGGATTTGAGGAGAGAAGAAACAGCCTTGGAACGGGACCTTAAGACTGACTAGAAAGGAACTTATGTTGTGGGAGTGATCTCGGGGCACTGGAAGACGAATAAACACGTTTAACATCAAACTCAGTTAAACCCTCATATGTAGGTGATGCCCAGAAGAGGAGGAGATTTATAAACACGTTGTGCTCGAATGCGGAATCATCAGGTACTTTGAACATGGGGATGCTGAGCGAATTAAAAAAGAAGCTACAGGAGTGGGATGAGCGATCACCTTTACTTCAAGGGCGTTTCTGGGGTACTCGAAAAATATTGTGGATGGAGTGGGATGAGCGATCGCCTTTACTTCAAAAGCGTTTCTGGGGTACGCTCAAATATTGTGGATCCAGTTGGATGAGCGATCGACTTTGCCTCAAGGGCATTTCTGGGTTACGCTCAAATATTGTGGGTGCAGTTGGATGAGCGATCGACTTTGCCTCAAGGGCATTTCTGTGGGTACTCTCAAGTATATATTGTGGATGGAGTGGGATGAGCGATCGCCTTTACTTCAAAAGCGTTTCTGGGGTACGCTCAAATATTGTACGCTCAAATATTGTGGGTGCAGTTGGATGAGCGATCGACTTTGCCTCAAGGGCATTTCTGGGTTACGCTCAAATATTGTGGGTGCAGTTGGATGAGCGATCGACTTTGCCTCAAGGGCATTATGAGGGTACTCTCACATAATGTAGATGAAGTTGGATGAGCGATCGCCTTTGCCTCAAGGGCATTTCTGTGGGTACTCTCAAATATTGTGGATGGAGTGGGATGAGCGATTGCATTTACTTCAAGGGCGTTTTTGGGGTACGCTCAAATATTGTGGATGCAGTTGGATGAGCGATCGACTTTGCCTCAAGGGCATTTCTGGGTTACGCTCAAATATTGTGGGTGCAGTTGGATGAGCGATCGACTTTGCCTCAAGGGCCTTTCTGTGGGTACTCTCAAGTATTATGGATGGAGTGGGATGAGCGATCGCCTTTACTTCAAGGGCGTTTCTGGGGTACTCTCAAATATTGTGGATGGAGTGGGATGAGCGATCGCCTTTACTTCAAGGGCGTTTCTGGGGTACTCTCAAATATTGTGGATGGAGTTGGATGACCTATCGTCTTTGAACCAAGGAAATTGTGGCAGAAAGAAACAGCGAGTTACATGCTTTAGTATATTCTTTTGATTTTTCAATTACATACATTGCTGACAGTTCCCACTGGTGATTGGCAACCGGCCTTTTGTCGAGAATAAACCCAGATTAACAACTCCCAGTAATGGCAAGAACAAGGCTACGACTCTATGCTGCGCTTTTACAAAATTGTAATTTTAACTTTGAACATGTATCATCTGAAGAGAGCCAAGTTGATCTGATTTCCTCTGTAGCTTCGAAAATAGATGTCATAGAACACAGACTAGGATATTAGCTCAGAGCTTAAGTCATGACTGACGGGATAAATGAAAACCGTTTCTCTTACTCTTGCGACAGTTTGAATGAGACTCAGAAGGATCGCAAATTAAGGAGAAAAAAATCAAGCTAAAGGGATAGCGTATGATCCCGAAATTCTTTGTACATGAAAATACCCTCTTCAAATGAATCAATTTGAGTTTAGTCACGTGGGTAAAGCTTAGGTGAAGCAATTACTACGAAGCTTAGTTGAATTCAAAAGATAAGTATTTCAAGTCATGATAGGTTTGTGCAACTAATGAAGTAGGAGCATACGGCATTGGCTTGGGTAACCAAAGGACATGAGTATACAGTATTGGCTTGGGAAACTAATGAGATAGGAGCCTATGTCATTGGCTTAGGTAACCAAAGGACAGGAGTATACAGTATTGGCTTGGGAAACTAATGAGATAGAAATAAAGCATTGGCTTTTGTAACTAATGAGATAGGAGCATACGGTATTGGCTTGGGAAACTAAAGAGATAGGAGCAACCAGCATTCATTGGCTTGGGAAACTAATGAGATTGGAGCCTATGTCATTGGCTTAGGTAACCAAAGAGACAGGAGTATACAGTATTGGCTTGGGAAACTAATGAGATAGGAGTATACAGCATTGGCTTGGGCAACTAATGAGATAGGAAGAATAAATAATGTTCGTTTTTGAAGGGCGAAGAAAACAACTTATATAAATAAAACAATCATGAATAAAGTTGTGATATAATAAGTTGTAATAAAATTTAAAAAAACCTTATTTAGTGGAGGCCCCCCTTGGGGAGATGGCTGCTAGCTATTCAGCAACATGAACATGACGCACAGGCCCTGACTCTGGTTGGCTATCTGATGAGACATGGACAGCATTGGCTGCGAACGGTGAGTAAGGATCTACAATGTTCCTGCTGCGATGAGGAGCAGCATACACATAGCTGACTGTAGCTCCTCCTGAACCTCCTGCACAGTAACAATACCTCTCTCATTCATAGCTCTCACATAATAATACCTGTCTAATTCATAACTCTCCAATAATAATTCCTGTCTCATCCATAGCTCTCCAATAATAATACCTCTCTTATTCATAGCTCTCCAATAATAATACCTGTCTCATTCATAGCTCTCCAATAATAATACCTCTCTTATTCATAGCTCTCCAATAATAATACCTGTCTCATTCATAGCTCTCCAATAATAATACCTCTCTTATTCATAGCTCTCCAATAATAATACCTGTCTCATCCATAGCTCTCCAATAACAATACCTCTCTATTCCATGCTCTGTAATAACAACTGTTCTCTCATTCATAGCTCTCCAATGACAATACCTGCATCTTCATAGCTCACCAGTAGCAATAGCTCTCTCATAACAATTATACTCACATAACAATTCTACTCTGTAATAACAATACTTCTCTCATTCATAGCTCTGCAATAATAACACCTGTCTCATTCATAGCTCTCCAATAACAATTCCTCTCTCATTCATAGCTCTCCAATAATAATACCTGTCTCATTCATAGCTCTCCAATAACAATACCTCTCTATTCCATGCTCTGTAATAACAACTGTTCTCTCATTCATAGCTCTCCAATGACAATACCTGCATATTCATAGCTCACCAGTAGCAATAGCTCTCTCATAACAATTATACTCACATAACAATTCTACTCTGTAATAACAATTGTTCTCTCATTCATAGCTCTCCAATAATAATACCTGCCTCATTCATAGATCCCCAATGACAATACCTCTATCATTCATAGCTCTCCAATAATAATACCTGTCTCATTCAAAGTTCTCCAGTAACAATTCTTCTCTCATTCATAGCTCACCAATAACATTCCCTCTCTCATTCCTCGCTCACTAATAACAATTCCTCTCTTATTCCTAGTTCTTCAATAACTATTCCTCTCCCATTCATATCTCTTCAATAACAATACATATCTATACTATGAGGGTATTCTATTACCTGGAGGGAGTTCGTACACCTCCTCGGTGGAGTGGGTATGCTGGACCTGTACGGGAGGCCTCCTCACAATGTCCAATACTGGAGTCGCGTTGGCGGCGGCATCTGCCCTCACAGCCCTTCCAATGATAAGGGTTATCACCAGCGAGACTATGGAGATGGTGAGAGCTTTGCCTACCAGAGCTGACAGGAGGGCGAACGCTATGGCAAACACAGTGTACACTGACAGAAACTGGAACCTCTGCTTCTTCTTCCTGGCCCGCCCTGACACCTCGTCACTCACACCTGTAACATGTACAAGACTGTATTTACTATAGGAAGCATACTGCTTTTATTTTTCTCCTCATATTAACCCTGTGAGGAGTTATTTATTCGAATACATGTTCCATTGTCACATGGTATATTACATGTATTATTATGTTTAAATACATCATTGTTTTACAATATATATTTGTTTATCAACTTTCTAGACAAATATTCAAGAATTAAAAAAAATAAAATACAATATTAAAATAAGTATGGTAATTACAAACAAAATTAATAAATGAAATGAAAAGTAAATAAATAAATGCAATAAGAACAAAAGCATATCAATTAAAGTTTTTTTTTTTTTTTTTTTTTTTTTTTTTTAATATTTATTCATTTATTTGCAACAACATATATACATACTCGTATTACAAGCAAATGATGTGAATGATATAACAATTTGCTTGATTATTCACTTGAGGTGGGAAGTTGTCCATTGACAATACCCACATTGGAGGGAACATTGGCTGGTACTACATGGAGTTATTCTGAGCACTACACAAGGAGATCTCTTGGCCACTTCAGTCGTCGTCATGGGTTTTCTGGAATATGGGTAGATGAAAGTGATTTGACTAGAGGATTAGGATGTGCGGGAAGGAGAGAGTGTAATTTCTGATATCGGGATTTTGCGAGGGCATTGACAAAAGGAATGTTGAGGTCGTTATGGAGAGTTAAATTGGATACGTAAAATGGGGAAACTGTAATTTTGCGGAATATTCTGGATTGGAGGGTTTGGATTTTGTAGGAATTTGAAGGTTAAGTGGAACCCCAAAGTTCACGTCCGTATGTCCATATTGGTCTGAGTACTGTCGTATAAATCAGTCGTTTGTTGCGTAGTGATAGTTTAGAGTTGTTTTCAAGTAGTCTTAGTAGAAGTCTGTACCGTCGGTTCACTTCTTGTCGTTTTATTGTGATGTGAGGTTTCTAAGTTAGCCGCTTGTCTAATGTGAGTCCTAGATACCTAATTTGTGATTTTTGGGGAATTAGTGCACTATTGAGTGTAACTGAAGGGCAAATGGAACGTCGGAGGGTAAATGTTACATTGCTTGATTTGCTATTGTTGACCTTCATCCTCCATTGTGTCAGCCATGATTCTAGCAGAGCTAGGTGCTCTTGTAAAGATGCGGATACCATATTTGGGTCTGTGTTTGACGTCAAGATTGCAGTATCATCTGCATACATGAGAAGGGAAGTTTCGGGATGTGATGGAATGTTGGCAGTATAGGTAAGGAATAAGAAAGGACTTAGGATACCCCCCTGAGGTACACCTGCCAGCTGGGGGAATAAGGATGAGACTGAGGAACCAAATGAATTTTGGAAATGTCTGTCGGAAAGATATGATTTGAGGATGAGGTAGTATGTGGATGGGAGTGTATTTTTTAGCTTGGACAATAAACCTTGGTGCCACACCTTATCAAATGCTTGAAATATGTCAAGGAAGACTCCAGTGCAGTACTTCTTGTTTTCAAATGAGGAAGCGATAAAATCAACTATTCTGTGGCATTGCTGGACTGTGGAATAGGAATGACGGAAACCAAATTGATGGGGAGGAAGTATGTTGTCGAGGAGGGGATACAGGCGTTTAAGGATGAGATTTTCAAGGATCTTTCCCATTATGGGAAGAAGAGCTATGGGACGATAAGAAGAAGAGAGTTGTGTTGGTTTTTTAGGTTTAGGGATCATATGGATGACGGAGAATTTACAGAGTACAGGGAAATAGGTTGTTCTGAGGACAGCATTATAGATGTAAGTGAGAAAGAGGACAGCTTTTTTGGGGAGATTTTTGAGGATGCAAAAGGTAATTAGGTCATAACCTGGTGCCTTGTTGGGAGGGAGTTTTTTAATGAAATAAATAACTTCAGAGGGATTGAATGCTGGAGGAGGAATCGATAAGGGAAGAGGTATGTCCAGTTGATTGGCGACAAAGGAAGAATGGCGGGGGTCTTGGATATCATCGTGAGGAGTAAACATCTTGGCCAAGTGATGACCAAATGTTGTAGCTACATCGTAATCAAACCTGGCCCAGGTGCCGTCCTCACGACGTATGGGAAGACTGGTGGCTGTCCATAAGGAGTTGTCTGAAGTGTTAAGGTTCTTGGTGTATGAATGAAAACAATCATTGTAGTACTGTGTTAATTCTGTTTTGAGTTTTCTGGTTAGTTTTTTCAGCTTTGTCTTGTCTGAAGGATACCGAGTGTTTTGCCATATTCGTCGAGCTCGTCTTTTTTCTTGGAGAGAGTTCGTAAATGTGGTGGAAGGTATGTCTCTTTTGGTATTGCGTTTGTCCGTGGTTTTGTTTAAGTCGAGTAATGAAGGGATTTTTGAATTGTAACTGTTATATGTCAACTAAAGTTAAACGTGAACTCAACTATGTTTAATTTGCGAGTCTATGTAAGTCATATATTGAATTATGATTCCCATTTCTCACAATCAACTTACATTCTAATGAATTTTCCCTACATCTATACTTTTGATAAACATTATAAGTTCTTTATTATATTTGTTAAATATAATACGAAGTGGTTCTGGCCAAGCACATGCTGCTTGGGAATATTAAGTCCTTAAGGATATAGAAAGCAAGATCCTTTCATATTATGTAGTTTGTTATAGTTTTACCTAAATCATTTATGAGAAAATGATAGGGTAATTAGTGCAGAAACATGTTTATTTTAACGTGTCAATGCCTGGTAAACAGCTCGTTTGGGATGTAGGAAGAAAGCCTTGTTCATACCATGTAGTAATGATTTTAGCTATAACAAATGCTATTTGAGTATACCATGTCATTAAGAATATATAAAGGAAGCTATGTAAATATTACGATGTATTTTATAGTTGTATGCTTGGGAATCACAGGTCATTGAGGATAAAGAGATCACTGTTCATATATTACATTTTAGCATATCCTAATAGTCAGTCACATCCTTATAATACTGAACTCTGTTGATATAAATGCGGTTTAAGCCGTTGGGTAATGGGCTAAAGTGCAGTTTAGGTTCCCCCTACGCCGCCATCTTGTTTCGTTATAATCCCCGCCCACGCTTAAAACCACCGATGACGTATTTTGGAAATTTTAAAGTGTTAAAAAATATAAAGTTAGAACAACAAACCCCTCACCCTCGGTTTTAACCACCGATGGAACAGTTTGGAAATTTTAAAGTCTCAAAAAGATCAAGTTAGAAAAACAAAATGGCCGCCATCGTCATCGTGCACCACCAAGTGGGGACTAAAATACACTTTCACCGGGGAATGGAATGGGTGTTTGGGAACCCACATTTTTAGTAGGATTTACTGATTTAAGGAAAATCAGCAATTGAGGTTGTACACATGATGCGATTTTCGAAAGTCTTCAATCGCCCTCCTACCTAGTATATGACGAGAAAGTCCGTCACGCAGGGGCTGCGTAAACTAAGCAGATTTCCCACGAGAAGTTTTACAATAGAGAAATCTGCCTAATAACAACTGTAGTTGTAAGAAACCTCTAATCCTATTCACGAGGGACGAATAGTTACAAAAACGGCCGCCAGAGCTCACGGCGGAAAGTCCGAACATAGCCACTGCTGCCGAGCACTTGCAGAATACAAATGCAAATATCTCGGTTAATATTCAAGATACAGAATAAATGTATAGAACAATATTTATAGTAAATTTAATTTACAATACGATTGATTCTGTAATATTTTTCGATCCGATGTATAGTAACGGAGATATTTCGAAAATCCTTTCCTCTAATCCCCCCCTCCCACTGGTCTGATTTCAGCCGTTAACGAACTTGATCTTTCCTTTTACATAAAACGACTAAATATCGAGTTTGGTAACGACTAAATATCGAGTTTGGTAACGATCAAACAAAAATTGCGACCGCTAGAGCGGTAACAGACAAATATATAAGCTCTATAGTATAAAAGTCCGTCACGCAGGGGCTGCGTAAACCAGCGCGTTCGTCAGAAAAAAACGTTAAAGATTGCCTGAAAGTCATAACGTGTTGTTAACGTTAGCATTTCTAATGAAACCGGGGCTCAAAGGTATAAGGAAATATATAATATTATACAGGAAGTATATCACTATTAAGTCAGTACATAAGTATATAACAATTATCAATAATAATCCGGATATAGGTTTTATTTAGCTTTAACCGTTTATTTGTAACTATTTCTTTTACAATTAATAAAGATATTTAAAAGTATCTAGCACTAGACATAAAAATATTCTTTAACAGTTTTAACAGATTTCCCTTAAGGGAAATCAGCTATTGAGGTTGTACTCATAACAGAATTTTCGAAATTTTTCTTTCAAATGTCCATCGATCCTACCTAGTAGATGACGAAAATGAGGTCCCGTTCAAAACTGTATATATATATATATATATATATATATATATATATATATATATATATATATATATATATATGTATTTGTCTGTTACCACTCTAGTGGTCACAATTTTTGTTTGATCGTTACCAGACTCGAAATTTAGTTGTTTTATGTAAAAAGAAAGATCAAGTTCATTAACGGCTGAAATCGGACCAGTGGGAGGGGGGGGTGTTTAAAGTAGAGGATTTTCGTAAATTCGAAATATCTCCGTTACTATACGTCGCATCGAAATATTCTACAGAATCAATCTTATTGCAAATTAAATTTACTATAAATACTGTTTTATACATTTATTCCCTATCTTGATTATTAACCGAGATATTTGCATTTTTATTATATTTGGGACGATAACGGATTTTTGAATTTCCCGCCAAAAGCTAGTTCGGCCCTTTGCCGTAACTTTTCGGCTCTCGTATGGAGATTTCTCTATTGTATAACTTCACGTGGGAAATCTGCTTAGTTTACGCAGCCCCTGCGTGCCGGACTTTTATACTATAGAGCTTTAATTATTTATATATGCTTAGCCTTGCATCACTGACATCTTCTATCATCAAGTTAAAAATTTTATTGGGGATGACAATGGTGTTCAAAAATAGAATGAATTTTAATAAAATCCTCTCTAAATATTTTGCGATTCTGTTCAATCAAATACGAGCAATTTAGGAGGCGCTTAATAAAAGTTTAAATTTCATAGAAATAAACTTCGCCGATTCAAGAACAAGTACCGTAAAAATATAGCTCTAAAGTATAAAACTGGTAAAGAATATTTTTATATCAAGAGCTAGACAATTTAAATATCATTATTAGTTGTAAAATTAAATAATTACAAATAAACTAGTAAAGCTAAATAAAACCGTTATAAATATTATTATATTTATTCTTTAATATTAAAAAAAACTCACTAGAAACAAAAAGTAAAAAAAAAAAAAAAAAAAAATCTTGTGGTTACAAAAATAGAACGCTATGCTACTGATTCCCTGGAAAATGTAACCATTAACAACACCTCAGGATATTCAGGCAATCTTTAAGGTTTTTTTTTAGACGAACGCTTGAGAAGTGCATTATCTCGCTTTACCAGGGACTGGAACTGGAAAAGTTTTGTTCAAATCAGTTGGGGGAAGGCCGAGCACTCCCCTTGTAAAGACTAAGTGGGCCGGTTTATTTGTAGATTGCCACCCTTTTCTGCCGAGGTGGCACACACGACTTTATATAATGAGTTTGTCAATATTCCTGTTGTCCAGGTGGGAATGGAACTCACGAATCTAGGTTTACCAGCACTGGTTATGGCTAACGCCTCAACTCACATGACCAACATAAGCCCCTTCCTAACAACACATTTAGAGGAAAGAAAGAGGAATTGTCACGAAATAAATTCCATTAATAAACATTAATTTACATCAACCGTACGAAATATCAAATCACATTTTGGCTAAAGTAATCTGAGCTGTAAATCTATCATGAAGGGGCTACGTAAACTAAGCAGATTTCTCAAGCGCTGGTATAGCAGACTTGTAACCTCATCTCACCATATATTCTTTATTTCTATGTAAATAAGGTCTGTTGAAAATGATATTTGGTAGTATTCGGTATATTTACCTCGGTTTATATTCATCATAGAGAAAGAATGTAGATAACAGCATTTATTGCAATAAGATTGATTCTATAAAATAATAAAATATTGTTTCGATCCCATTCATAATAGCGGAGATATTTCGAATTTTCAAAATACTCCAACAAAAATTGCAACTGCTAGACAAACAAGCAGTGCATAACAGACAAATATATACATATATATTTGAACGGACCTCATTTTAGCAGATTTCCCTTAAGGGAAATCAGCTATTGAGGTTGTACTCATGACGGAATTTTCGAAATATTTCTTCAAATGTCCATCGATCCTACTTAGTAGATGACGAAAATGAGGTCCGTTCAAAACTGTATATATATATATATAATTTTTGTTGGAGTATTTTGAAAATTCGAAATATCTCCGCTATTATGAATGGGATCGAAACAATATTTTATTATTTTATAGAATCAATCTTATTGCAATAAATGCTGTTATCTACATTCTTTCTCTATGATGAATATAAACCGAGGTAAATATACCGAATACTACCAAATATCATTTTCAACAGACCTTATTTACATAGAAATAAAGAATATATGGTGAGATGAGGTTACAAGTCTGCTATACCAGCGCTTGAGAAATCTGCTTAGTTTACGTAGCCCCTTCATGATAGATTTACAGCTCAGATTACTTTAGCCAAAATGTGATTTGATATTTCGTACGTTTGATGTAAATTAATGTTTATTAATGGAATTTATTTCGTGACAATTCCTCTTTCTTTCCTCTAAATGTGTTGTTAGGAAGGGGCTTATGTTGGTCATGTGAGTTGAGGCGTTAGCCATAATCATAGCTGGTAAACCTAGATTCGTGAGTTCCATTCCCACCTGGACAACAGGAATATTGACAAACTCATTATATAAAGTCGTGTGTGCCACCTCGGCAGAAAAGGGTGGCAATCTACAAATAAACCGGCCCACTTAGTCTTTACAAGGGGAGTGCTCGGCCTTCCCCCAACTGATTTGAACAAAACTTTTCCAGTTCCAGTCCCTGGTAAAGCGAGATAATGCACTTCTCAAGCGTTCGTCTAAAAAAAAACCTTAAAGATTGCCTGAATATCCTGAGGTGTTGTTAATGGTTACATTTTCCAGGGAATCAGTAGCATAAGCGTTCTATTTTTGTAACCACAAGATTTTTTTTTTTTTTTTTTTTTACTTTTTGTTTCTAGTGAGTTTTTTTTAATATTAAAGAATAAATATAATAATATTTATAACGGTTTTATTTAGCTTTACTAGTTTATTTGTAATTATTTAATTTTACAACTAATAATGATATTTAAATTGTCTAGCTCTTGATATAAAAATATTCTTTACCAGTTTTATACTTTAGAGCTATATTTTTACGGTACTTGTTCTTGAATCGGCGAAGTTTATTTCTATGAAATTTAAACTTTTATTAAGCGCCTCCTAAATTGCTCGTATTTGATTGAACAGAATCGCAAAATATTTAGAGAGGATTTTATTAAAATTCATTCTATTTTTGAACACCATTGTCATCCCCAATAAAATTTTTAACTTGATGATAGAAGATGTCAGTGATGCAAGGCTAAGCATATATAAATAATTAAAGCTCTATAGTATAAAAGTCCGGCACGCAGGGGCTGCGTAAACTAAGCAGATTTCCCACGTGAAGTTATACAATAGAGAAATCTCCATACGAGAGCCGAAAAGTTACGGCAAAGGGCCGAACTAGCTTTTGGCGGGAAATTCAAAAATCCGTTATCGTCCCAAATATAATAAAAATGCAAATATCTCGGTTAATAATCAAGATAGGGAATAAATGTATAAAACAGTATTTATAGTAAATTTAATTTGCAATAAGATTGATTCTGTAGAATATTTCGATGCGACGTATAGTAACGGAGATATTTCGAATTTACGAAAATCCTCTACTTTAAACACCCCCCCCTCCCACTGGTCCGATTTCAGCCGTTAATGAACTTGATCTTTCTTTTTACATAAAACAACTAAATTTCAGTCTGGTAACGATCAAAACAAAAATTGTGACCACTAGAGTGGTAACAGACAAATACATATATATATATATATATATATATATATATATATATATATATACAGTTTTGAACGGACCTCATTTTCGTCATCTACTAGGTAGGATCGATGGACATTTGAAGAAAAATTTCGAAAATTCTGTTATGAGTACAACCTCAATAGCAGATTTCCCTCAAGGGAAATCTGTTAAAACTGTTAAAGAATATTTTTGTTAAAGAATATGTCTAGTGCTAGATACTTTTAAATATCTTTATTAATTGTAAAAAAAAAAAATAGTTACAAATAAACGGTTAAAGCTAAATAAAACCTATATCCGGATTATTATTGATAATTGTTATATACTTATGTACTGACTTAATAGTGATATACTTCCTGTATAATATTATATATTTCCTTATACCTTTGAGCCCCGGTTTCATTAGAAATGCTAACGTTAACAACACGTTATGACTTTCAGGCAATCTTTAACGTTTTTTTCTGACGAACGCGCTGGTTTACGCAGCCCCTGCGTGACGGACTTTTATACTATAGAGCTTTAGTTATTTATATATGCTTAGCCTTGCATCACTGACATCTTCTATCATCAAGTTAAAATTTTTATTGGGGATGACAATGGTGTTCAAAAATAGAATGAATTTTAATAAAATCCTCTCTAGATATTTTGCGATTCTGTTCAATCAAATACGAGCAATTTAGGAGGCGCTTAATAAAAGTTTAAATTTCATGAAATAAACTTCGCCGATTCAAGACCAAGTACCGTAAAAATATAGCTCTAAAGTATAAAACTGGTAAAGAATATTTTTATATCTAGAGCTAGACAATTTTAAATATCATTATTAGTTGTAAAATTAAATAATTACAAATAAACTAGTAAAGCTAAATAAAACCGTTATAAATATTATTATATTTATTCTTTAATATTAAAAAAAACTCACTAGAAACAAAAAGTAAAAAAAAAAAAAAAATCCTGAAAAAATAGTCACTCCCGGCGGGATTCGATCTGAAGATCTTGTGGTTACAAAAAGAGAACGCTGTGCTACTGATTCCCTCGGAAATGTAAAAATTAACAACACCTCAGGAAATTCATTCAATCTTTAACGTTTTTTTCTGACGAACGTCTGAGAAGTGCGTTCTCTCGCTTTAACCGAATTGTTTTTTTCTTTTACTGCACACTGAAAAAGTTTCGTTCAAATCGATGGGGGGAAGGCCGTGCACTCCCCTTGTTAGTAGTATAAAGTGGATGTTAATAAATAACATATGTTGTAAGGAAAGTTAAACATTATTTACCTTGAGCAGCTGTTTCGACAACGCTGAGTATGGGCTCGTTGTAGACTGCAACATGGAGGGTTATAGACTTTATGTAAGAGTCGAAGAGCTCGCTGAACCCAAGGGAAGAATTGCTAGCCGGGAGTTGTCCTGATGCAGAAATGTTGACACCCGGCAGAACTTGGAAGGTACCTTGGAGAACCGAAAATATCTTCACGAGACAGGATCCTTTCAAACATAAATCCTGTAGGGAGTGAAGTATTAATACGTATACCATGAGGAATGCATTCTGAAAATTCAATAAAAGTACTTAATTGATATCAAGTTACTTAAAGCGCTGTCTGCTTGGCTGTCTATCTCAGTATTAACAGTAGAATGTCCCAGACACCACGCATTGCAAATGAAACTATATTTATTATCATTGTAGCAGCTGGGTCGCGTTGCTCCTGGTTACCACTTAACCTAACGCTTGTAAAACAAAGTTTAGACAGTCAGTTGCTAGTGTCCTGCATGAGAAGAATGGTGTTTGTTGTTTTTAACTGATTATTTCTGCAAACTACAACATCCGAGCACCACCTGCAATTCATCAAGCCAGCACAACTGAAAAGAAGCAGGACCAACCAAAAGAAGCTTAAAAACAAGAGTCGGTATCGTGAGTAAAACCATTTTATTTTACAGAGATACCGGCCAGCAAGAAAGCATCCTTCCAAGATTTTGTTTTCCGCCCAACAGGATAGCCTCACATTAACCTCTCACTTTACACTCCAAGCTTGACGGACCGTAATTCATTACGGTATATATGTTACGGTGTTCAAAATTTTATTATTATTATTATTATTTATTAACGTCCACTTTTTGCAACTTAGGCTAATTGGGACGGGTTATCTACAGGTTACCACCCTTTTCTAGCCAAGGTGGGATTTTAGGATGTTATTTAATGAATTTCGTCACTAAATAATTTCCTTTGCCCAGGCGAGAATCGAACTCGCCACTCTAGGTTTACCATGTGAAATAAAGGTCAACGCTTTAACTCGCAAGGCTAACCTGAGCCACATAAAAAAAAAAATTAAGCTTGTGTTATTATTTTTCTTATTTATTATTTATGAAAATACAATAATCTTTATTATTTGGAGTCAAGTTTTTATTTATTTATAGGTAAAACTTTCTGAACACTAAAATAACACCCTATAAAATCATTATTAATTATTAACCAGGATGGTACTAAGAATTTTATTTAACGAGCTCGTCACCAAATAAATTCCATTTACCTAATGGACCTCGTCACTCTAGGTTTACCTTGTGAGATTAATTTATTTTTTACATAGTAATATTAAAAACACAACATAAGTAACATAGTAGACAAAGCAGCGAAACAATCAACTGAACTTGAACTAACTGATTTTTGTATGTACCTCACAAGGACGCTTTGTCTGAAATAAGAAGACCCGAAATTGATGATTTATGAATAATTTATGGTATAACTCTGACAGTGAACTTAGTGAAATGTTGATGTGATGTGAACTCTAAACTGGACTTCAAGTAATAGATGAGAAGAAATTGTTCTTACACGTCTACGTACAGGACACACTAGACTAACACATTCATATCTAATGAACAGGGAAGATGGATCTAAGTGTTGACGGTAGTGCAACAGGACGTTATTTAAGAAATAATGGATTATTTGATGAAATATAAAAGCTATTAGTTATCATTATATAAATTATATATAGCAAGCACTGTATTTGTGGAATATAAGATTTGCCTCCACCTCTTAATATTTTTTTTCTCTTTCTTATTTTGTAGGTATACTAACATTTTATATTTAATTTTGTGCATTGGATTTATTTTGTGCATCAGTAAAATTTAATTTTGTAGATTTTTATAAATTATTTATTTTTGTAAAATGATTTTCTCCTATTTTTAAAGATGAATCGCCAATGTAGGGATATCTCAAATAAATAATCAATTGTAAGATTAAGACCAATGCCTCAAATCACATGGTCGTCCTTAGCCCCGAAACTATATTTAAATCAAAAATTTCAATATGAAGACAGGACTCGGCCAAATTTACCCATTTATACATTCGATCAGTATAAGTTTAAATGGGTGGTTCAGGTTACCTATGTGAGTTAAAGCGTTAACCTGAATCTCTCATGGCAAACTTGGAGTGGGGATTTCGATTCCCGCATGGGCAAATTGGAATTTATTTAGTGACGAACGAAAATAATATCCTGAGTCCCACCCTGGCTAGAAAAGGGTGGTAACCTGTAGATAACCCGTTCCATTTAGCCATAGTGCATAAAGCAGGCGTCAATAAATAATAATAATAAAGAAGTTTAATTGATGTAGATTTAACCAATACACCGGAATGAGTATAAAACCAATAACATAGTAGAGGACATATAACTAATAAACAGTAATACTGGTATAAGCAATGAACAGTAATGGGTTTATAAACAATACACAGTTATAGGTTACAAACAATATACAATAATTGGGATATCATCATTACACAATAACGGGAATATAACCAATACACAGTAATTGAAATATCACCAATACACAGTAATGGGTTATAAACCATACACAATAATAGGAATATAACCAATACACGGCAAGGGGTGTATAGCCAATCTCAGTAATGGGTATATAAACTATATACAGTAATAGGAATATAACAAATACACGGTAATGGGGATATAGCCATTACTCAGTAATGGGTATATAAACAAAAATAAAGATTAAACTAGAAAGACAATTTTACTCTATAGGCGAATAAGAGGAGAAAAGAGATTAAGGGGACAATATAAACCGTTCGTGGAATCTTTGGGAAAACAGAATTAGCAAATTGAAGGCGAGTTGGTGGTGACTTTGCGAAAACCTCAAATTAAGGAAAATAGCTTAATAGGTTGGCAGTTTGGAGGAATTTGTATTGGAGAGATGTAATTAGCCTCCAGTGATGCAGCACTATTCTAATTGTAGAAAGTGTCATGGTTGCCACTTGTTGAGGAGTTGGCCCGGCTAAATGCGGTCCTCGTTCCAGCTCCTTTGATCCCAATACAAAACAAAAAAAAAAGTTTATTCGCTTTCGGTTGACAGTTTTCTTTTATTTGAAAAGTAAGCTCAACTATATATGAGAGAGAGAGAGAGAGAGAGAGAGAGAGAGAGAGAGAGAGAGAGAGAGAGAGAGAGAGAGAGAAAAGAAAAGAGAGAGAGAAAGAGAGAGTGAGAGAGTAATCAATTTTATTACTTCTATTTCATTATTATCTTTAGCACATTTTATTATTACTATTTATATTTACTAAATTCTAATTTCGTTTACTTCTTCATTGTAATGTTATTTTATTTATTTACCAATACGGAGGTTTATAAACGATTGAATGTGTTTTTAATATTGTGAATCTCTGTCATTTTTGTTAATCCTTTTATTCTATTATTTTATTTTTTCCATTTCGGTTGTACTCACGACGCGATTTTCGAAATATTTCTTTTAATTTCCTCCGATCCCACCTAGCAGATGAGGTCCGTTCAAAATTCTATACATGTCCTGCCGGTCAGAAGTTTGGGGCCACCCATTGATTACATCTCTTAAACTACTTTAATCGTGCAAAAAACAAATTTTATCTAATTATCAATGCATATTTACAAGATATAGGTATTTTTTTATTATTTGTATATATAAACTAGTTTGCTAATAAGTTGTAAGAAATGTTAGGGGCTATCGTAAATAATAGGAAATTAATTTGTTTTAATCTAATTATCAATGAGTCTACTAACGTGCTAAAAATAAATAAGAATAAAGAATGCTTTTTTTGTGTCAGGGATTTTATTTACAGTCTAGATATTCCCCTAGAAAGGGGAATTGAGTTGATAAATTTTTATCCTTAGTTTGATTCATTGATTTCTCGGCTGCCATAGTTGTAAGAAGATCACTGTACAGGTATTTTTTTCTCATTAAAGTATTGTTAAAAAGTAAGATTAGTCCGTTATTTGCGTAGTGCCATCTACATTCTACACAAAGAGAAAACCCCCGAATGCTAAATTACCGCTCAACTCAAAATTTTCGAATACTGGTGTGCCAAACAATAGCTCGATATGACGAGATACACTCTCACCACGACGAACCTCGATCTGGAAGGCCTAGAATAACGTCTCCTCATGAAGGTCAAATTATCATATTAAAAAGCAAGAGGAATAGATGACTCACTGGTCCCGAGATTCGATGCCAACAGCACCTTGAAAAAGTCGGTGTCTTTCTACCGTGAAAAGAGAACTTAGGGAAGCCAATTTATTGGGGTGTGTCGGAACACTAAAAGCACTTCCAAGACGATCCAACAAGAAGAAAGTTATCTTTAGCTATTTGCTTAAAAGGATTTTCTGTGGAGGATTGAAGAACGGTACATTGGACAGGCGAATCAAAGTTTCAGGTGTTTGGAATTAATAGTAAAATTATGGTTCGTCGCACACATTCAGAAATATCCAATCCTCAGTTTGCATGATTCCAACAGTGAAACATGGAGGGGGTCAGTTTATATGTGGGGATGTTAGTCAGGCTTTGGACAAGGGGATCTTGTACAAATCACATGAATATTTAACAAAAAGGCTATAAATACATTTTGAAATACCGCGCAATTCCTTCTTGTCTTTGTTTAATTCTTAAAAGTCGTTGAGATAATTTGCCATTTGCGAAATTAGATAAACTAATAGAAATAATGCCATGAGTGTTAAAACCGTTATGAAAAGAAAGGGAGTATTTTTATATGAAAAGAAAGCATAACTGCTATTGTATATATTATTGTGATATATTAGTATTGTACTGTTTATTATATTTTTATAATAAATTGTTTATGCACTTATTTATTGTTTTATTAAGGGCTTCTTTTGTTTGAGTTTATTTTGTGTAAAATAATCCAAATTTCCCCCAAAAATTGATGTGGTCTCAAACGTTTGACTGGCAGTGTATACTTGTCTGTTGCCGCTCGAGCGTTCGCTATTTATACATTATCGTTGCCAAACTGGATATATAACCGTTTCATGAAAAACTAAAGATCAAGTCTGAAACAGGTCAGGATTGCAATACCGAACTGCGACCCATCCGCAACAGCAATAATGACATTGAATAGCCTGAGTAAGGAAGGCGTAGGTCTACCGAAACTTTGCACCTGACCAAAGCCTGACGAGAAGACTGCTAGAGCAGAATGCCGGTATGAAGAAGAAGGAATATTATTTATAATTATGTTTAATATTATTTATGTATATATTATTTATGTTTTGTTTTCGATTGCGCTATAGGCTATTTCAAATGGATTGGTTAGCCAATTGAGTTTAGGCGTTCGTCTTAATCGCACTTAGAAAACGTAGAGCTGTAAGCTGAATTTCTCACTAGGGCAATAGGAATTTATTTACTGCCTGCACTTAAAAGTAGTTGTAAGCCTTGGGGAGCTTGAGTTGGTCACCATGGGACATCATCTGGGCTTCGCTCTATATAATGGTGCCCATTATTTTAAGCCACCGAGTCCATCATTTGAGCCTTCCTCTTTATTGTGGAACTCATTATTTAGTCAACTTGAGTACATCATCCGGGTCTTGCTCATCATGGTGGGAACCATTATTTAGTCAACTTGAGTACATCATCCGGGTCTTGCTCATCATGGTGGGAACCATTATTTAGTCAACTTGAGTACATCATCCGGGTCTTGCTCTATATAGAGGGACCCATTATTTAGTCAACTTGAGTACATCATCCGGGTCTTGCTCTTCATGGTAGGACCCATCATCTAGTCAACTTGAGTACATCATCTGGGTCTTGCTCTATATAGTGGGACCCATTATTTAGTCAACTTGAGTACATCATCTGGGTCTTGCTCTATATAGTGCGACCAATTATTTAGTCAGCCTGAGTACATCATCAGGGCCTTGCTCTTTATGTTGGGACCCATTATGTACCTGAATACAAATATGAAATACGCTTTATGAAATAATTTAAACATATTTGTTTATCCCAGATCACTAACAAATGTTTTTACAAATGGAGTTGAAACATTGATTTTGTCCACTTATTTTCTGAAAAAGGACGCAAATAGCATCTTTCATAAATAAAAACTTCGATATGCATATTTAATAATACTTTATATTACGAACTTACGAAAACTAAATTGAAGAATATTAATAAGTTTTAACATTTCCTCTTATTAATATCATTTATTGCGAGTATGCTTATGACTTCAGTTTAGGAAAGTATCTTCAACAATCTTCACCCATTCTGCCATGTTGACGGTAAATTGCCGGGTTGGTCAAAATTTATTGGATGAATGTGCGTGAGCGTGTTTGCTTCCAAGAGAGCCCTAGTATACAATAAGACCTATTTAGATCTTGATTATGACCACAGACGCAAGATTTCAATCCTTTCATAAATACATATTATTTTGACATCTGATATTCTATAAATGAATTATATTTACAACACACCATCGTATATTCACTATTCCTTTTATCTTTTGTCCTAGTTAATGGTGCATGGTGGACAACAACACTGACCAAACGTAACATATATATATATATATTTACAGACACACACACACACACACACACACACACACACACACATATGTATACATGGAGGTTTAACGTATCAAAGCTCATGTTGGGCACTTTTACTTTCACTTAAATTGGAAAGAGTCTATTGAGAATGTTTAAGGCCAATCATGTGTATAATATTTGCCTATTTAACGCTCTGCACTTTCACATTAGATACGCCCCTGAATACCATATCATACAATAAATATATCAGTCGTAAAATGCATATAAATAACACTGTAATAATAATTAGCAGAACATATAAAAAAACCGTTGTGGAAATCCACTGCTTCATAGAGTTGTTAAAATGCTAATGAAAGATTGGAAGTGTATGTAGACGTCGGTGGGACTACTTCCACTGTTTGCCTTGCAATCTTAATAGATATCAATAACCTTCTGAAAGATTGGAAGAACGTATGAAGAAGCCAGTGGGACTACTTCTACTGTTCGGTTTACCTTGCAATCTTCAAAGAGATATCAATATGCATCTGAAAGATTGGAAGAACGTATGAAGAAGCTGGTGGGACAACTTCTACTGTTTGCCTTGCAATCTTCATAGAGATATCAATATGCATCTGAAAGATTGGAAGAACGTATGAAGAAGCTGGTGGGACAACTTCTACTGTTTGGCATGCAATCTTCATAGAGATATCAATATGCATCTGAAAGATTGGAAGAACGTATGAAGAAGCTGGTGGGACAACTTCTACTGTTTGCCTTGCAATCTTCATAGAGATATCAATAGTCTCTTTAAAGATTGGAAGAACGCATGAAGTAACCAGAGGGGCTAGTTCTATTGTATGCCTTGCAATATTCATAGAGATATCAATAGGCTCTTGAAAGATTGGAAGCGTATGAAGAAGCCGGAGGGACTACTTCTACTGTTTGCTTTGCAATATTCATAGAGCTGCAAATAGGCATTGCAAAGATTGGAAGAGCGTACGAAGAAGCCGGTGGGACTACTTCTACTGTTTGCTTTGCAATCTTCATAGAGAATCAAGAGGCTCTTGAAAGATTGGAAGCGTATGAAGAAGCCGGTGGGACTGCTTCTTTTGTTTGCTTTGCAATATTCATGGAGCTGCAAATAGGCATTGCAAAGATTGGAAGAGAGTACGAAGAAGCCGGTGGGACTACTTCTACTGTTTGCTTTGCAATATTCATGAAGCTGCAAATAGGCATTGCAAAGATTGGAAGAGCGTATGAAGAAGCCGGTGGGACTGCTTCTTTTGTTTGCTTTGCAATATTCATGGAGCTGCAAATAGGCATTGCAAAGATATGAAGAATCCGGTGGGACTAATTCTACTGTTTGCTTTAGAAGTGCCAATATGCACTTTAAAGATTAGAAGAGTGTATGTAAAATCCAGTGGGACTACTTCTATTGATTGCTATGCAATCTTCATAGAACTGCCAATACGCTCTTCCAATCTTTCAAAAGCCTGTGGAGAGGTCAGGGAATCCTGCAAGGCAAGGAATAGATGCCTGTTGGACAGCTTCTATTGTTTGCTTTGCAGTCTTCATAGAGCTGTAAATAGGCTCGTGAAGGATTGGAAGGGCGTATGAGAAGCTAATCGCAAAATTGATATACAGCTGTGAAGCAGAATACATCAGTGTTGTAAGTTATTTATGGAATTTAATAGCTTTGGAGAACTTGTGATATTTATTGATATTTCTATTGAAAAAATTAATATGTATCAATTTTATAATTAAGAGAGAGAAATATTTTTATAATGAAAATGTTTATATAATAAAATTGTTTATAGATATCAAAGTCTATCCAACATCTTAGTAAAGGTTTCTAAGGTTTCCTCCATGGAGACGAGAGCATCGACGAATACATGCCAGAGGGCCCTGGGGATGCGGTAAAGGACGCGGAATATGTTTACCTGTCTGCCGGTAGCTGGAGGCGAGGTGGTGGAGGCGTCTATAGATGCAGCTAGTACTGGAGTGAGGAGGAGGAGTACCGCCAGGGATAGATGAAGGAGGAGATGCCTGGAGACTGGACTCATGGCTGGAGAAACTGTGCCGCCCCCGATCTCCAGCCTCCAGCCTTTATACCTTCCCGCCCCCACCCCGCTTCTACCCGGGGGCGGCTCCACTACCCCTGCCCTCTTTTCATCTCCACTCCCCATAAGGATATGTGTCCCCATGATCTGCAACTACAACACTCCTCCAATCCCATAAGACTGTGTCCCCATGATTTGCACTGACAACACACCTCCAAGCTCATAAACATGTGTCCCATTGATCTGCGCTTACAGCACTCTTCCTGGTCCATAAGCATGTGTTCCCATGGTCTGCACATTCAACACACTGCCAAGCCCATAAGCATGTGTCCCCATGATCTGCGCTTACAACACTCTTCCTGGCCCATAAGCATGTGTCCCCATGATCTCCGCTTACAACACTCTCCCTGGCCCATAAGCATGTGTTCCCATGGTCTGCGCTTACAACACTCCTCCAATCCCATAAGACTGTGTCCCTGTGACATGCACTTACAACACTCTTCCTAGCACATAAGCATGTGTGGAAACGAACAAGCTGACACGTTAGCAAAGGAAGCAGCTCTAGATACAACCCTAGTCCCAGAATTCTCACTCTTATACAATATATTAATTTCACATACCAACACAATACATAAATGGAACAGAGAATGAACGACAATTAACAAATCAAACAGCTTACACTTATACATACCAAATATAACTCACAACTACAACATATTTAAGAGTCACCATCATAAATTTCATATACTTTCTAACGGAACATGGACAGACTAGCCATTATTTAACAAGATTTAAAATTCAATTCCAAATGTACTTGCAACACACAGACAACTCAAACGTTTTTACATATACTTTATGGCTGTTCAACGTCTACTCGAAATAGATCAAATTCCATAATGGTCATAATTTTAAAAGGAGGTAATTTGCTAGGACCACCTCATATATTTTTTAATACATATAATAAAGAACTCATTAAATTTATCAAAAGTATAGATATGGATGTTGCAAAAATACATTAGAATATAAAGTTGATTATAAGGAAAGGGAATTATAATTCAATATATTTGCCTTAAGGAAAATTGTAAGATTTGTTGAGTTTAACTTTATTTAATTTGTGTTATTTTTTTTTTTTCAATTTATTTTAGTAATCCTATTTGTAGTTCTTCCTTTCGTATTTCCTTTCTTTATTTTTTTTATTTATCTTTTTTTTATTACATCCTGTTATTTTCTTCTTTTTTTTCTATATATTTTTATTATATTTTCGAATATATGGTAATAACCCATAAAATAGTATATATTGTAAAAAATTATTTAAACATAATCATACATGTAATATGCCATGATTGCCACATGGCATGGATGAATGTGCATAAATAAATTATTTCTCATAAGATTACTATGAGGAGAAAAAAAAGGATGTGTCCCTATGATCTGCACCTTCAACCCTCCGCTTAACCCATAATCATGTGTTCCCATAATCGATAAGGGTGCCTCCCCATGATCTGCACCTTCAACCCTCCGCTTAACCCATAAGCATGTGTTCCCATAATCTATAAGGGTGCCTCCCCATGAGCTGCACCTTCAACCCTCCGCTTAGCCCATAAGCATGTGTTCCCATAATCGATAAGGGTGCCTCCCCATGAGCTGCACCTTCAACCCTCCGCTTAGCCCATAAGCATGTGTTAATCGATAAGGGTGCCTCCCCATGAGCTGCACCTTCAACCCTCCGCTTAGCCCATAAGCATGTGTTCCCATAATCGATAAGGGTGCCTCCCCATGATCTGCACCTTCAACCCTCCGCTTAGCCCATAAGCATGTGTTCCCATAATCGATAAGGGTGCCTCCCCATGATCTGCACCTTCAACCCTCCGCTTAGCCCATAAGCAAGTGTTCCCATAATCGATAAGGGTGCCTCCCCATGATCTGCACCTTCAACCCTCCGCTTAGCCCATAAGCATGTGTTCCCATAATCGATAAGGGTGCCTCCCCATGATCTGCACCTTCAACCCTCCGCTTAGCCCATAAGCATGTGTTCCCATAATCGATAAGGGTGCCTCCCCATGATCTGCACCTTCAACCCTCCGCTTAACCCATAAGCATGTGTTCCCATAATCGATAAGGGTGCCTCCCCATGATCTGCACCTTCAACCCTCCGCTTAGCCCATAAGCATGTGTTCCCATAATCGATAAGGGTGCCTCCCCATGATCTGCACCTTCAACCCTCCGCTTAGCCCATAAGCATGTGTTCCCATAATCGATAAGGGTGCCTCCCCATGATCTTCACCTTTAATACTCTACCCATTCCCGTACTAGTGTAATGTCCGTGTGGTTAGACAGGAGGTGGATTAAAATCACATACTCCATTCTTGGCAGAAGTGTTATACTCTCCTCTCACCCCGATGATTGTATTGTTAGTTAGTCTCACGGAGAAAATACTGGAACTGCTTCATGATTTTGTTCCTCAGATCCTCCCCTTCGACCACCAGCTGGCCTTCATCATCAAAAGGGACCATCAACCGGATACGAAAAAATAACAACCTCAATACCACGTCGTTTATTGGAGAAATAGCATACTGAATCTTTCTTAGAAGGTATATTTCAAAGAAAACAAATGATTCAAGAATGGCCACCAATTAAATAACACAGACCTAATATATAGTGATAATTGATGACTTTTGCCTTAAATCTATTTTTGGTTAGTTGGAAAAATAACATCGTCAGATCTGAGCAGCGAGAGGATTTAAAATAAGCTTAGTAATATGTCACGACAAAAACATATAATTAAGGAATTCTTCTTTGGAGAGGGAAACATCCCTAGAGATTGACAAATTCGCTTTCACGGATCTTGTCCTCGTTCCCAAATCAGGTTGTTAATGATTCTCAACAAAAATAGAAGCTGTTAACGGTTGTAGGGGTCAAAGGGTTAATGCACACGCTCATCACAGCTCTAATCCCTTAGTACCTCAATAGTAACAGTACATCTTCAAACGCATTCGATAGAGGCTACCTACCTCACCAGTACAAGTACATCGCATACGACAGAGGATACCTACCTCGCTAGTATGACTACAACTCAAACAAATGAGGCTACCTACCTCACCAGTACAAGTACATCGCATACGAGAGAGGCTACCTACCTCGCTAGTATGACAACTCACACAAATGAGGCTACCTACCTCACCAGTACAAGTACATCGCATACGACAGAGGATACCTACCACACTAGAAAGATTACAACTCACACAAATGAGGCTACCTACCTCACCAGTACAAGTACATCGCATACGACAGAGGATACCTACCACACTAGAAAGATTACAACTCACACAAATGAGGCTACCTACCTCACCAGTACAAGTACATCGCATACGACAGAGGATACCTACCACACTAGTACAATTACAACTCACACAAATGAGGCTACCTACCTCACCAGTACAAGTACATCGCATACGAGAGAGGCTACCTACCTCGCAAGTATGACTACAACTCACACAAATGAGGCTACCTACCTCACCAGTACAAGTACATCACATACGAGAGAGGCTAAATACCTCGCTAGTATGACTACAACTCACACTAATGAGGCTACCTACCTCTCCAGTACAAGTACATCGCATACGACAGAGGATACCTACCTCACTAGTACGATTACAACTCACACAAATGAGGCTACCTACCTCACCAGTACGAGTATATCGCATAGGACAGACGCTACCTACCTCAATATTAAAAGAACACATTAACATGTATTCGATTGAGGCTACCTACCTTCCTAGTAACAGTACATCTTAACATGTATTCGTTGGAGGCTTCCTACCTCAATAGTGCCAGTACACCTAGACATGTATTCGACAGAGGCTACCTACCTCAATATACATGTACATCTTAACATGCATGCTTTTATTCTATAGATTCCAATCAAAATATTGCCATAGAAAATAACAATTTGAGGAAAACCGGGTTTGTGACAATAAAAAAAAAACCGTCAAGCTAAATTTTAAGTATTGGTTACCAGACATCTTCGAGCAACATATTTTATAAATATTTAATTGCGTCCATACATAATAAAAACGAAAAATAAATAAAACGACCATCACTGAGGGGCTGCGTAAACTAAGCAGATTTCCCACGTGCTGGTATTGCGAGGTAGTAATCTCATCTCTCTCTATTTCCTTATTTGTAAGTAAAATTTCATTGAGTAGAAATGGAAGTTTACTGAATGCTAAAAATAAGAAAGTACGAGTAACTCGATTAATATTCGAATGTATACAACAAAAAATGTACAGTATCACTATTTTAAAATATTGGGTCTATTAATTTTTTTATCGGACTCATAATATGGAAAAATAGTGTCAATTTTTGCACCCCCCGCCACCCCAAATCACCTAGTCTTATTTCAGTGATGAACGGATATGATCATTTAAGTTGACAGAATTGTTAAATACAGTATCGGTCAAATAAATATTTTCGAGTCGAGTTTCGAATCTTAATTGAAGGCATCACACTACATATTTCCATGAATCTCCCACAGTAAAAGTTAAAAAAAAAAAAACACTCACTCACAGAATATTTGGTATTTAAGCGTCGAATAAGTGGTTCATGATATAACGGATTATTGCCTAAGGGTCATTCCATGTCAGTTTAACCCTACCATGACACCCATTTAAGTATATACTCGTGTATATATATATATATATATATATATATATATATATATATATATATATATATATAATTTTGAACGGATCTCATTTTCGTCATCTCCTGGGTAGGATCGATGGACATTTGAAAATCGCGTCATGAGTACGACCTCAATAGCTGATTTCCCTCGAGGGAAATTATATAGAGCCCTTAAGGGGGCTAATATAGAGAAAATTCAAACTCAACGTCATAGAGTTTGCAATATTTTTAATGGTGAGTATTAGTAACATTTTCCATCGACAAATATTAAAAACATGCACTTTGTAATTAAACTTTTTACTTTATTAATTTCTTTTGAAATACTGTTTTATCAAGCTTTTACTTTTCCGAGTTTGGTACCGATCAAACCAAAATTACGACCGCTAGAGCGTTAACAGACACACACACACACACACACACACACACACACACACTCACATATATATATATATATATATATATATATATATATATATAATTTCAAAGGATCTCATTTCGTCATCTCCTAAGTAGAATCGATGGATATTTGTGGAAATTTTTCCAAATTCGCGAAATGAGAAAGACCTCTATAGCTGATTTTCCTTTAGCAGAGGTTACATACAAGACTTCTCAAACTAACACATTACCTACACTGATTCACTTAGTTATTGCTAAAGCATTCCTGAGTAAAATAAATTTTGGACAAATGGCAGGAATTGAATAAACTTATTACTATTTATTGGCTAACCGGAGTGGAAAACTAGAAGTACTTTAGTAAGTAGCAATTTGTGTCTTGGACGATGTCTATTATTATTAAAGGGACTCAGGTTAGCCATTTGAGTTAAAGCATCTTAATCTCACATGGTAAACCTAGGTAAAGGATATTATTTATTGACGGAATTCATTAAATAACATCCTAAATCTCACCCTGGCTAGAAAAGGGTGGTAACCTGTAGATAACCGGCCCCAATTAGCCTGAGTTGCAAAAAGTGGCCGTTTATAAATAATAATAATAATATTATTGTTAGTTTTTGCCATATAAATAGATATAGCAATAGTTTCCTTGTCTAATTTCTAACTTGCTACATGTCGATAGAGAAATCTGGTAGTGCTTTAAAATAAAAAAAGTCCGTCACGCAGGGGCTGCGTAAACTAAGCAGATTTCCCATGTGAAGTTTTACAATAGAGAAATTTCAGAATAGAGAGTCAAACAATTACAGGAACGGCTCGAACTAGCTCTTGACGGAAACTCACGACTAGACCCGAAGTTAGCCGATCTCACCTCAGAAGCTGAAAACAGAAAAATGCAAATATCTCGGTTAATATTCAAGATAGAGAATAAATGTATATAACATTATTTATAGTAAATTTAATTTGCAATAAGATTAATTCTATATAATTTTTCGATCCGACGAATAGTAACGGAGATATTTCGAATTTTCGAAAATACTCCCCTCTAAACCCCCCTCCCTCTGGTCCGATTTCAGCCATTAACGAACTTGATCTTTATTTTTGCATAAAACGTTTAAATATCGAGTTTGGTAACGATCAAAAGAAAATTGCGACCGCTAGAGCGTTAACAGACAAATATATATATATATATATATATATATATATATATATATATATATACACATATATATATATATAATTTTGAACGGACCTCATTTTCGTCATCTCCTGGGTAGGATCGATGGACATTTGAAGAAATTTTTCGAAACTCGCGTCATGAGTACGACCTCAATAGCTGATTTCCCTTAAGGGAAATCTGCTAAAATGTATACACGCAACTTTTATAGAACATTATATTTTCAATATGATTGTTTCTATACAATTTTTCTACCCACCGTAACAAAGGAGATATTTCAAATTTTCAAAATTCCTCCCAGTAAAGCCCTCCCTCCAACTGGTTCGATTTCAGCCATTAACGTAGGTGATTCATATGCTTAAACATAGAGTGTGTTATAGAATTTGACAACGATCAAACAAAAATTTCTACCGGCAGTTCGTTAACGGACAGATATATGCATATAATTTTTAAAGGACCTCATTTTCCACATTTTTTTGGTAGAATCGATTTGAAGACATTTTCCGCGTCATGAGTACAACCTCAATTGCTAGTTTCCCTTAAGGGATCTTCTACAAATAATGAAGAAATTACTGCCGTTTCCCTACTAAATAGCTGATGGGAAATCACTTATTGTGGTTGCATCCATGTCGCGATTTTGGAAAACTTTCCTCAAACGTCCATTGATTCAACCTAGGAAATGACAAAAAAGTCCGTCACGCAGGGGCTGCGTAAAATAAGCAGATTTCCCACGTGAAGCTTTACAATAGAGAAATCCGCCTAATAACAGCTGTAGTAGGAAGGGATCTCTAAACCTATTCACGAGGGACGAATAGAAACGGCCACCAGAGCTCTCGGCGGGGAGCGGAACATGGCGGGGTTCCGTCGACCACACACACAATACAAATGCAAATATCTCAGTTAATATTCAAGATACAGAATAAATGTATAGAACAATATTTATAGTAAATTTAATTTGCAATAAGATTTATTCTATACACTTTTTCGATCCGACGCATAATAACGGAGATATTTTGAATTTTCAAAAATCCCCCTCTAAACCCCCCCTCCCACTGGTCCGATTTCAGCCATTAACGAACTTGATCTTCCTTTTTACATAAAACGATTAAATTCCAAGTTTGGTAACGATCAAACAAAAATTGCGACCTCTAGAGCGTTAACAGACAAATATATAAATATATATATATATATATATATATATATATATATAATATATATATATTTATATATATATATATATATATATATATATAAATTTTGAACGGACCTCATTTTCGTCATCTCCTGGGTAGGAACGATGGACATTTGAAGAAATTTTTCGAAACTCGCATCATGAGTACGACCTCAATAGCTGATTTCCCTTAAGGGAAATCTGCTAAATGAGTTCCATTCAAAATTGTATATACATACTTGACGTTACAACCCTAGCGGTCGTAATTTTTGTCTTATCGCTACCAAACCCGATATATATATATATAGTGGTTAGCGGGAATATTAGAACCCATCTTATTCCAAATTTAATTGTTTACAAATTTTGTTATATACAGTTTTTTCTCTATCATGGATAACCCCCAGTCCTACTCATGTAATTTTAACAGTATGTTGTTATATATAGAACCACTTTATTGAAAGCATATACACCAAGTATGGTTTCCATACTTTTACGTTGTGAGTTACATGCAAATACGTAGCGCGATGACGTTACCATTTAAAAATTTACGTTATTAACGCAAAAATATTTTAATATTATGATAGTAAAGATCATATCCGTTAATGGCTGAAATCTGACAAAGAAATTTGTGGGGGTTTAGAGAGGGGGAAATCAAAAATTCGAAATATCTCCTTTATTATAAGTCGGATGTGCTCGATCGATGTTCAAACTTTGCTCTTCTATTAATTTTCTATTACCTCAAATATTAAGCTACTCTTTCTTCTGTCCTTCAGTAAACCCCCACTACTACTCATTGAATTTTGACATAGAAATAGAGAATACATGGTGAGATGACATTACTTGTGTTTTATTCCAGCAGGTGGGGCAATCTATTTGGTTTACGCAGCCCACGCTTTGACTTTTTTAATATCATTCATTATATTTGTAGTAAATAATCATCTATTGACACAATTAAATATTTATGTGTTGGTCAAAGATATCTGATAGCTAATCGTTAGAATTAGAGACCCGAGTATCGGAGTTTGGGAGAGCGGGACATGCAACAGGTATTTGTGGGCTATCAACAGGTGGCTATCAAGAGGAGCAGCCACTGTAGCCCTGACAGCTAGTCTAACCATCCATCTAAGCTCTGCTCCATTTCCCTCCCTAACCTTCAGCCACCACTCATGCCCTTTTCCAAGATTATCTCCTTTCTACGGATGCCCTCAGTTTACCAGGCAGCAATTAGTGAATTCCCAGTCACAGAGGAAAGAATTAAAAAGTAATTTGCCACAAAGCAATTGAGTGTAAACAAGCTGTAAAGGTGGGCCTAGAAGAAGCAGCCCAAGGGCTCAGAAATGATGGAATTTCCTCTGATCCTAATCGGGTTAATTAGGCACCATTTCGTCAGTATTAAAATCATATTATTATTATTTATTAACGTCCACTTTTTGCAACTTAGGCTAATCGGGACGGGTTATCTAAAGGTTACCACCCTTTTCTAGCCAGGGTGGGATTTTAGGACGTTATTTAATGAAATTCGTCACTAAATAATTTCCTTTGCCCAGGCAAGAATCGAACTCGCCACTCTAGGTTTACCATGTGAGATAAAGGTCAACGCTTTAACTCGCATGGCTAACCTGAGCCCCTCATATAAGCTTTAAAGCAATACATAATATCCGAGTAATATTCTAAAACAAATAATCAACATTTTGAAGGAACCATGATACGATTCAAAGAAACTCTACTTCCTCGGGATCTAAAAATGAGCACTTTTACTCCATTCCTTCCTAGTAATGGTTGCTAGGGAGGGGTGGAGTGAAAGAAGATAGCCATGTTGATGAAAAGGGATGGAGAAGAAGAGATTGCTAGGAAGGTGTGGAGGCAAGGTAACGAATACCTGGCTATACGTCAGTAGAGATTACTAGAAGTACTTTAAAGCTGTAATTTGTAACTGGCTATTTGACGGTGGGGAAAACTAGAGTTTATTTAAAGTTGCAATTTGTGCCTGACTACATGTCGGTAGAGATTATTAGAAGTACTTTAAGGTAGTAATTTGTACCTGGCTACTTGTCGGTGGGGAAAACATGTAGAACTTTAAGGTAGTAATTTGTACCTGTCTATATGTCGGTGGGGAAAACATGTAGAACTTTAAGGTACTAATTTGTACCTGGCTACTTGGTGTAGAAAGCTGGAATATATTTAAAGTAGTAATTTGTACCTGGCTATATGTCGGTGGGGATAACATGTTGAACATTAAGGTAGTAATTTGTACCTGGCTACTTGTCGGTGGGGAAAACATGTAGAACTTTAAGGTAGTAATTTATACCTGGCTACTTGTCGGTGGGGAAAGCATGTAGAACTTTAAGGTAGTAATTTATACCTGGCTACTTGTCGGTGGGGAAAACATGTAGAACTTTAAGGTACTAATTTGTACCTGGCTACTTGTCGGGGGGGATACATGTAGAACTTTAAGGTACTAAACTGTACCGGGCTACTTGTCGGTGGGGAAAACTAGAATATATTTAAAGTAGTAATTTGTACCTGGCTATATGTCGGTGTGGATAACTAGAAGTACTTTAAAGTTGCAATTTGTACCTGGCTACATCTAGGAAATACTTTAAAATAGTAATTTGTGCCTGGCTACATGTAGGTGGGAAAAACTAGAATATATTTAAAGTAGTAATATGCACCTTGCTACAAGTGGGGATAACTAGAAGTCCTTTAAAGTAGTAATATGCTACATGTTGGTGGGGATAACTAGATTATCTTAAAGTAATAATTTGTACATTGCTTCATTTCGGAGGGGAAAACTAAAATATCTTTAAAGTAGTAATTTACTTGTTGGCTTACTCCAATTATTATATATTTTAGATATCGTTCTCTATAAATTTTATTCCTAAATGGAATTCTCTTCTCTCTTTCTTTCTTGATAGATAGTCTCATGCAGGAGGTGAATCGAAATTCCCTTTTTGTCCACTTCCATACCTGTTTCGCTTCTTTACAATGAATTTGCTGTGGCGAGAAATACCAGGTTTCGCCTATAGGCACAGTTCCAAACAATGCAGTTAAGTATTATAACCTTTGGCGGATAACGGATATCAATATCACATGAAATACTCACTATCATGTGCGATTGGGATCGGGGATTCAGGTAGAAGAGAAGGGAACATCTGTGTTGCTTTCTTTCATTTAAACTATACCAATAAATTACTTATAAATAATACTCATTTAAATGCTAATGTATAGTTGTGAGTGTAAGTATAACGAACGAGGCCATTCTTAGCGATTGCGATGGTCACGACCTCTAACTGGAGTATGGAGAAGCAGGGGTTCCCCTCACCAACAGCTACCGCCGACCCCACCCCTTACCATTGGGAGAATTTTTATATTTTGTATCATTTGCTGATTCATATTTGCTTCATTGATTTATCAGCTCGAGAATCTCAACTGCCATCCTGATATTCCTATACCCTTCTCTGTGGCTACTTTCAGAAACCTTTCTAGTTCAAGCAGATTTCAAAAATTCGAAAGATCTTTGTTATTATAAGTCTGATCGAAAAATTGCCCATAACAAATCTTATTGGAAAATTAATTACCTATAAATGTTGTTATATACATATTTTCTCTATCATGAATATTAACTGAGATTTTAGCATTTTTTAGTTTTCAGGCTTCATTAATTGCACTCTCCTACTCATGTCATATTAACTATAAGCTGTTATCTTGAACCACGATATTGAAGCTTGAATAACAAATATTGTTATCAAGAGACGGTTAACATTATCAGTCAGCACTAATGATCATATTTGTCATTGGCTGAAGTTGGAAATGGGAGGTTTAGAGGGAGGGGATTCGAAAATTGAAAATATTTTCGTTATTATGAGGTGAATGGTAAAATGTTATAGGACAAATCATATTAAACTATTGATGATCAATAATTGTTGGTTTATTCATTTAAGGAGATTGGGGAATTTAGCAGGGAAATCAGCTATTGAGGTCGTACTCATGACGCTATTTTCGAAATATTTCTTCAAATGTCCATCGATCCTAGTAGATGACGAAAATGAAGTCCTTTCAAAACTGTATATATATATATATATATATATATAGATATATATATATATATATATATATATTTGTCTGTTAACGCTCTAGCGGTCGCAAATTTTGTTTGATCGTCGCGAAACTCGATATTCAACCGTTTTATGAGGAAAGACAGATCAAGTTCGTTAATGGTTCGAAATCGGACTAGAGGGAGGGGGGTTTAGAGGAGGTGGATTTTCGAAAATTCGAAATATCTCCGTTATTATGCATCGGATCGAAAAATTGTATAGAACCCATCTTATTGCAAATTAAATTTACTATAAATATTTTATATACATTTATTCTGTATCTTGAATATTAACCGAGATATTTGCATTTTTAATGAAGTCTGTAGGGCACGTGGTCGGGTATAGTTCGGAATAGGTCGGCCGTTTTCGTAATTACTCGGCTCAGGTGGAAGCTTCTTCTAACCTTACCTGTCGTTTCTAACCTTACCTTTGTTACTTTGTGAGATGTATGCAAATACGTTCCGTTCATCGCCCCCCCCTTCTTTAGTTCTTGGACTACTAAAATTTGAGTTATTAAAATATAAATTATTCTTACAATTTAGAAGCCTTTTCAGTTGGGAATTTATTTTAATTAACTGAATGATTTCTCATTACCGTTTGTATTTAATGGTGGTGTTGTGTTTCCAGTATGGAGATTTCTCTATTGTAAAACTTCACATGGGAAATCTGCTTAGTTTATTCATACTTTCTTGTTTTTAGCCTTCCGTGCCATCATTCCAGAGCAGACTTTTAATAAGCAATCGCATTAAGCATATTTGCTTAATTTGTATTTGTATAATTGTAATTAGTTTGATTTTGTACGAAATTCATTGTCTGATATTGGACTGCGGAAGGGGTTGATTATTGGAGAAGGCTACTATCTCGGCCTGTTGAATGCCAGCTGATCATTCAAAATTTACATACATTTCAAAATCATATCATATATTCTCTATTTCACCCTTAAAAAGAAATCTTCAATAAATACATTTCGAAATCCTGCTCTCCATGAGACACGGTTGATAGGCATGACTGGCTATACTACAGCCATTAACACTCGTCTTCAGCTACGGCCAGCACAACGTGTCCTTTCTCCGTTCGAAAAATATAAAAGTCCGTCACGCAGGTGGAGCGTAAACTAAGCAAATTTCCCTCGTGAAGTTTAACAAAGATAAATCTACATACTGGTATCACAACACAACCGTGAATATAAAGTGAATAAATACAAGCAGTAATAAGAAATCTTTACCCTCCCAACGGGAAGCGTCTGAAATGTAAACAAACAGATCTGGCTAACATCTCGCCGGAAAGAAAAACAATTAATGAAATATATCAGAACATAATATATTAATTTTATTGAAAACTTGTACTACATCTAGTACTGTAATTTATAAAGACTCAGAATAATTTGTATCTCAATTAATCAAATTTTAGTACTCGAAGAGCTTAAGACGGGGCCAGAATATATTTCCGTGTATCTCGTATAATAAAGGTCTCTTGACACACAATATTTGGTATTTAAGGTTCGAATAATGTGGTTGATAGAGTATTGTTTATGTAACATGAGTAGAAGTAGTGGTTTGCTGAAGGCTGAAAACTGAGAAATGGTTAATCTCGGTTAATATTCAAGATAGAGCATAAATGTATATAACAATATTTATAGTACATATTAATTGCAATAAGGTTGGTTCTATTTAATTTCCAATCCGACGTATAATAACGGAGATATTTTGAATATTCGAAAATCCTCCCCTCTAACCCCCCTTCCCCTAGTTCGATTTCAGCCGTTAACGAACTTGATCTTTCATTTTACATAAAACTTCAAAATATGAAGTTTCGCAAAGATTAAACAATAATTGCGACCGCGTGAGCGGTAAAAGACAAATAAATATATACAGTTTTGAACGGGCCTCTTTTTCGTCATCTACTAGGTAGGATCGATGGACATTTGAAGAAAAATTTCGAATATCTCGTCATGAATCCGACCTCAATAGATGATTTCTCTTAAGGGAAATCCGATAAAATCATTCAAGGAAGAAATATACTTATCTCAACTCCTTTAACAATCTGATGGTGGAAGGTTAACAAAAAAGAAAAATCTCATTTGATTATTGAAATCATGTTTATTTCTCTAGTAATTTATCGTCCATATTCTTCAACTGGTCTATTAAACTATTCAAACAAACTACATACTTGACAATTAGTTTTATATTTATATTCTTTTAAATGAACTTTACAAACAAAGGGATAGAGGCAGAAATAAATTCCACTATATCTAAACACCTGTTACATTGGTGTATAGTTCAGACTCTTTTTTCATTTTTTGGATAAACATCTATGATGAATTCTAAACAGGCCAATATCTCCCTTTTATTCTTTAATTCAGTCTGTACCCTATATTTATTATAGAAAAATATAGGAAATTGTGGTAATGAAGTGAAAACTACATTTCTTGCTTGATATTTGCCCTGAAACATGTTAAATATCAATTTAATCTACAATATCAATTTAAATTAATTCCAAAAAATTGGAACAAATGAACAATAAAAACATTCAAAATATTTTTTTTAAAAAATAAGATAATATGCAACATAATAGAAAGAAGCGTATGATAATCTATATAAATAAAACTCAAGGCTTGCCTGATTTTCTATTTAAATTTAACTCGGATCATATTTTCGCATTTCAGACCATTCTACGAACAAAGGCATTATAATTGAAAATCTTGTCTGTCTGTCCACCCGCTTGTTACTTGATCACTCAAAAGATTACTGTGGGATTTTATATTTGAAAGTCAACTATCCCAAGGTACAGCATAGGCTCTATGGGGATCCTAATTTTGAACTAAGAGTGGTGGTTTCATGACGTCAAAACACATTATTGGTTAATATTCAAGAAAATGTATCAAGAAAATGTAAAGAACATATTATGTATAGAATAACAACTAAGGTCCTAAAACATTATTCGCGTTTAAATTTCGATGTTTTACGTTACGGACGTCAAAGACTTTGTATGCTGTTCTATGAAAATGGCTCAATAGAAATGAAAAATGTTTTGTAGATAAATAAAAGGAATGAAAATTGAATACATTGCCTCTTTTAACTTTTCCACCATTCTCACGGACGAGGGTCGACTTAGACTCAAAAACCTATTCGTCTATAGCTTTATTAATATTTATTTTATGTAAAGTGAAAAAATGTAAAGATACAATTTTGTTTAGAATCCTTTTTTCGGCCCATATATATATATATATATATATATATATATATTTGTGTGTGTGTGTGTGTGTGTGTCTGTTCATATATATATATATATATATATATATATATATATATATATATATATATATAGTTTTCTATTTAATTTCCCCAAATGTTTATCGATCCTTCCTAGGAGGAAAATGAGGTAGGTGCCTGTTCTAGTGGTCGCAATTTTGGTTTGGTCGTTAACAAACTCGATGTTTAGACGCTTTATGTAATATTAAGAATAAATTAAGATTAATTAAAGAAGAAGTTCGTTAATGACTGATATCCACTGGGAGTGGGAGTTTTAGGGGGGGGGGGGATTTCGAAAATCCATAATATCTCCGATATTATGTATCGTATCGTAAAAGTGTATATATCCAATCCTATTGCAAACACAATGTTTTATAAATGTTAGTATATCGGATTTTTCAATATCTTGATTATTAACAGAGATATTTCCATTTTTTAGTTTTCGGGTCTCAGTAGACCCCCCCCCTCCTACTCATGCGATATTAACAATAACCTGTTATATTATGAAGTACTTTATTTGAAGCCTAAATAAAAAATATTGTTCTCATTGTACTTTTAAGTGCAATTACGTGGCGCACGTGGGAAATCTTCATAATTAACGCAGCCCCCTGCTTGGCGGACTTTTTTAGTACAGGGCATTTCAAATTTTGGCTTTTGAATGCGTCTCTTCAAAGTATGCTATATTATGCTTCTCTAGTGTTGATAGGAGTTGGTACTGAAGTAAACCAAATTACACTTCCATTGGAACCCATTTTAAATTCCAACCAACAAAGACGGGTAACAAAGTTTCTAATTACTTTCGACTTCGACCAACAAGTCATACAGTCTTCTAATGCTATTACAGCAGAATGTTTAAACAAGATTTAATCATATTTTTTCTCTCCGGATGATAAGAGGATACAATTGTTTACTTTTGGCGGGCACTAGATTTATTTGTTCCCACGAACGATAATAAATTCACAGAATTTCCATTCCACTCTTCACTCATACAACTATAAGTATGATAAAAAATAAATTCACCGTAAATAAATAAAGTCCGTCACGCAGGGGCTGCGTAAAATAAAGCAGATTCCCAACGTGCTAGTATAACACACTTCAGTTGTCATATTGCAACATATTTCCTACTTCTGTGTAAAGACAGATACCGGGGGGAGAGGAGTGTGGGTTACCGAAGACTGAAGACAAGGAAGTAGGAACAACTCGCTGAATACTTGAGTTAAGAAAAAATACATGAAACAACAATTGTAGAGGATCAATAGTTAAACAAGATCGGTTCAAAAACATTTTTCGATCTGGCTCATAATAAAGAAAAAGTCCGCCTCGCAGGGGCTGCGTAAACAAAGCAGATTTCCCACGTGAAGTTTTACAATAGAGAAATTTCACGAGAGTCGAGCAGTTAAGGAAACGGCCGAACTAGCTTTTGGCGGGAAAGTCACCCGTCCGTTAGCCGGCCAGATTTAATAAAAATGCAAATATCTCGGTTAATATTCAAGATAGAGAATAAATGTATTTATCAATATTTATAGTCAATTTAATTTTCAATAAGATTGATGTACAATTTTTCAATCCGGCGTAGAGTAACGGAGATATTTCGAGTTTTCGAAAATCCTCCCCTCTAAACCCCGCCCCTCCCACTGGTCCGATTTCAGCCATTAAAGAACTTGATCTTTCTTTTTACATAAAACGACTAAATATCGAGTTTGGTAACGATCAAACTAAAATTGGTATCAGACAAATATATCTATGTATGTATGTATATATATATATATATATATATATATATATATATATATATACAGTTTTGAACGGACCTCATTTTCGTCATCTACTAGGTAGGATTGATGGACATTTGAAGAAAAATTTCGAAAATTCCGTCATGAGTACAACCTTATGATTGTACCTTATGGTTTCCCGTAAGGGAAATCTGCTTAAAATATATTGAATATTCGATTTCCCCCCATTAAACCCACATTATTCCAGGTGCGACTTCAGGCTTTAGTGTTGACTGAAATGGTTAAATATCGATTATGGTATAGTTCAAGTAAATAAGAAAAGGAAAATTTAAATGATGACGCCATGAATCAACGAATTTGCATGTATCTCGCAAAATAAAGGTCTCTTGCAAGGAATATTTGGTATTTTAGCTTAGGGTAAAGTCGTCTATGAGGTAGGATCCAAGGACATTTGAAAAAAAATTTCGAAAATGAGTCCAGAGTAGCGATGAGTACAAAATGTAGGGAATCTACTAAAAGTCAGTCGAGCAGGCGATGCGTAAACTACGGACGTAGTAGAAAGGTTTTGAGTTGATACTATTGGAACAAGATCCTCAATTACCGGGCGTAGAGGACAGAGTTCTCCATTTGGTTTATTGAGTGCCTTCGCCACTTTCTTGTTAAGTTCTGGGTATATCAATTTCATGGCCTGACAAGGTTTCGAAAAATCTTTAGAAAAAAAATTCTCCTTGATTCCTCCATTTGTCATCTGTGCCACGCTAGCATGCGCCTGCAAATAAAAAAAATGAGCCAATAATAAAATAATATTATAATAAAAACACAAGGTTAGATTTGAGGTGAGCTACTTAGTTGCAAAACTTCTCCAGTCCTGATAGGTAAGGTATGAAGAGCATTCTACGGGTTGGCCGAGTTGCAGGAGTTTTATCTTCATCAGAAGTTGAAAAGTAGTGAAATAAAAAAGTCCGTCACGCAGGGCCTACGTAAACTAAGCAGATTTCCCTCGTGATGTTTAACAACAGATAAATCTACATACTGGTAACACAATAACACCGTCCACATCAAATGAATAAATACAAAAGATAATAAGCAACCTCCATTCGGGAAGCACCTGAAATGTAAACAAACAGGTCTGCCCATTTCCCACAGGAAGATAAACAATTACTAAAATATATCAGAATATGACATATTAATTTTATTGAAAACTATTTATTATATCTATTACTGTAATTTATAATGGATCAGAATAATGTTTATCTCAATCAATCAAATGTTAGTAGTTCAAGAACTAAAGAGGGGGGGGGCTCATAACATATTTGCATTAATAATGTATAATAAAGGTCTCTTGAAAGCAATTTATGGTATTTAATCTGCGAATAATATTTATAGGTATTATAGTATTTATTGTTTATATAACATGAGTAGAAGTGGGGTTTGCTGAAGGCTGAAAACTGAAAAATGCAAATATCTCGGTTAATATTCAAGATAGTACAACAATATTTATAGTACATTTAATCTGCAATAAGATTGGTTCTATACAATTTTTTGGTCCAACGTATAGTAACGGAGATATTTCGAAGTTTCGAAAATCCCCCACGTTTAAATATCGAGTTTGGTAACGATCAAACAAAAATTGCGACATATATATATATATATATATATATATATATATATATATATATATATATATTTATAATTTTTAGCGTCCCTCATTTTCGTCATCTCCTGGATTGAATCGATGGACATTTGAAGAAATTTTTCGAAAATCGGTTCATGAGTACGTCACAAGTTGCTGGACATAACACATATAGCCCTTATTATAGCACAATCTGCTATTACTATTACACTTAGTAATGTGTAGTAGGAAGTTGAAAGGACCTGAAATTGAACTCCCAATTATAAGTGACCATTATGAGTTTAATGTTCTTATTGTATTGAAAATTTAATGAATGTTTACGGCAATCTGTTTTCTTGAGCAATATTGTATCACTACCCATTTCTTCATTCTTGTATACGTTTTATATTCTTTCAGAATGATATATGACTTTATTTATTATTTTCATTATAAGGCAAGTTTTTTTCAGTTTTCATTTAAATTATCTATTTATCCCCAAAGAAAGTATTAATGTTTTTTTTTTCCCTATATTTTTTTGTAGTTCCGGTAATAAGGTATACTTTATATAAAATAAGTCTAATCTATACAGAAAATAAATATTCTATTTATTCATACATTACCAATATATTGTCGTCTAGTGTTGCACTGCTTGTAATATCTATGTCGTAGGCAAATCTAGTTCTATTTATTCTCTTCAGCTTTACATCAAACTTAATTTTGGGATTTTTTACATATGAGCAATGGTGAACGTTTAATACATCCACATTGAATGTACCCTAGAAATGAAAGGGTTAATTACATAAAACATGATAACATAATCTAAAGAAAGAATTATCAATAGCTATGCTAGCCTAATGTGTTGATGTCATTAATATATGATGGAAGTTTTCAATGTAATGTTTTCAAAGAACCCTATAAAAAAATAAAATGTCACATCAGTTTCGTCTGACCATTTTTATATTTGTTTATATGACAATCCTTATAAACTATACCTTTTAAAAAAATTATCTTTTGTTTTATTAAAGCCATGAATTTTTAAAATTTAGTAAAATAGGGTTAATGATGATGTTATTTTATTGAACACCCCTCAACATCTATAATGTTTAACATAGAGCAATACTTTTTTCATTAAAATGTTCAGAAGGGTCAGGAGATTATAGGAAAAATATATTCCGTTAAATATTACATTTTTATTTCTATGTAATGCTATAGTATATATATATATATATATATATATATATATATATATATATATATATATATTGAGACATTTTTCAGTCGGCAAAATAAAATCTTTGAAAGTGATTATTGAGCGGAGGCAAAGCAGTAACCAAAGTACTTTTTTTTTTTTTTAAATTTACCCTCAAGATTTAAACTAAAATAATCTGAAATTAAAAGTTTTTACCTCCTAATATTTTTAAAATTGCCATCAATAGTCATAATCATCAATAGCATAACAAAATTGGTTCTTTAACATTTTGCAATAAGATTAGTTCTTTACAAGTTTCTGATCCGACGTATAATAACTGAGATTATTCGAAATTCCCCTCTCTAAATCCCCTTCCACTAGTCCAATTTAAGCCTTTAACGAATTCAACCATTAGTTTTATATGAAATGCTTATATATCGAGTTTGATTAAGATACCGATAGAGTGACAACAGACAAGTGTACGTATGTGTATATATATATATATATATATATATATATATATATATAACCTCATTTTCGTCATCTACTAGGTAGGATCGATGGACATTTGAGTAAATGTTTCGAAAATCCCGTCATGAGTACAAACTCAATAGCTGATTAAGGGAAATCTGCTGAAATTAGTTTCGAGAGGTGATCAATGCAATATTCTAAATAAAAGATATTATTTTGCAATTAGAGGGAATAATAGAGGTTAAACATTTTGTATATTGTATATAGATTATTCAACAAAATTATATGTTGTTTTACTATACATTATTGCTATATCGACAAAATTGTCAACACTGCACAGTTCAATTTTGCTTCTATACCTGTAAAAAAGTCCGTCACGCAGGGGCTGCGTAAACTAAGCAGATTTCCCACGTAAAGTTTTACAATAGAGAAATCTGCCTAATAACAGCTGTAGTGGTAAGTAACCTCTAAACCTATTCACGAGGGACGAATAGTTACAGAAACGGCCACCAGAGCTCTCGGCGGAAGGGCGAACATAGCCGACCACACGCAGAATACAAATGCAAATATCTCGGTTAATATTCAAGGTACAGAATAAATGTATAGACCAATATTTATAGTAAATTAAATTTGCAATAAGATTCATTCTATACAATTTTTCGATCTGACGCATAATAACGGAGATATTTCGACTTTTCGAAAATCCTCCCCGATTTCAGCCATTAACGAACTTGATCTTCCTTTTTACATAAAACGATTAAATTCCGAGTTTGGTAACGATCAAAACAAAAATTGCGACCGCTAGAGCGGTAACAGACAAATTTATATATATATACAGTTTTGAACGGACTTCATTTTCGTCATCTACTAGGTAGGATCGATGGACATTTGAAGAAAAATGTCGAAAATTCCGTCATGAGTACAACCTCAATAGCTGATTTCCCTTAAGGGAAATCTGCTAATAAAATTCCGGCACGCAGGGGCCTCGTTAACTAAGCAGATTTCCCCACGGGCTGGTATAGCACACTTGTGATCTTATTCTATATTTCTATGTAAAAACTCGATGAATAAAAGGGTTTTTTTGGGGGGGGGGGGTAACTGAAAGCTGTAGACAAGAAAGTACAAATGCCTACCTTAAGAGTTACGAAAAAATGTATAAGTCCCTGAAGGGAAATCTCCTATAATTAGTTCCAACTGGTGATCGATGCAATGTTATAAATAAAATACATTATTTTGCAATTGGAGAGAATAATAGAGGTTACAAAACTTGATATATTGTGTATAAGGAATATTCAAAAAAAATTACTTGTTGTATTATTATACTTTATGAAACAAATTTGTTAATTATGAAATATATTAAAAACTTACAAACTTTTTCCCAACAGTATCAACTGGAGGCAATACATTGGCAATGTTCAGTATAATGAAGAGATATAGGAATGATTGGGTACCCATCACTGAGGTGAGAATAATACGGCGGGAGATTCCCTCATAGTCACCCTATCACTTAATTCATCAATCACTAATGATCGTTCACATTTCCTCTAGCCTCCCCCTCCCCTCCCTCGCCGATACAAATTGTTCGCATTAGGGTTTTCACTTTTAAATGAAGTGTCCGGGCATTAGCACATTAATGTCCATATCTGCACTCATTCAACGCCACCGCTACCTATTATCCAGACATCACACTAAAATCGAAAGTGAATCTCCACTTTCGATTCTTTGTGAGCTTTCGAATAAAAATCGGACTACTCATTACACGGTTTAAATTATTATTAACAAGATGGGTGATTGGAGCATTGCCAATGTATGTATATATATATATATATATATATATATATATATATATATATATATATATATATAAAATCAAACAAACAAACAAACTAAGCTCCCCTTTATTTATGGGGGGACTACCTATAGGGTCAGCGTCTTTATCTGCCTTATTTAAGGTAATTTTATCTATTTTAGTTAATAACTATATTATTTACTTTTTTTTCTTTTGGAGCAGCAGAAGTTCAACTTTATTTTGATATAGATATAATTGCAGCTCCTAATAGATGCTTTTAGTATCTTAGTAGACATCTTCCTTACTTCTTTATACCAAGATCTTGAACAGTTTACTTAATTTGCAATAAGATTGACTATATACAATTTTTCGATCAGACAAATAATAACGGAGATATTTTCAATTTTCAATAATCCCCCCTCTAAACCCCCCTCCCAATGGTTCGATTTCAGCCAATAACGAACTTGATCTTCCTTTACATTAAACGATTAAATTCCGAGTTTGGTAACGATTAAACAAAAATTGCGACCACTAGAGAGTTAACAGACGTATATATATATATATATATATATATATATATATATATATATATATTTTGAACGGACCCCATTTTCGTCATCTCCTGGGTAGGATCGATGGATATTTGAAGACATTATTCGAAACGCGCTTCATGAGTACGACCTCAATAGCTGATTTCCCTTAAGGTAAATCTGCTAAACATTTTGTAAGGATATAATTTTTAATTCAAAACAGACGATGGGCGTGTGTTCATTGATTCCTGCAAAGTAAGTTTAAAGGCCGTTTTCTTACTTAATGGGAATGAACTGTCCTCGACACCACTTCTACTATATATACTATGTACTACGTTAGCTCATGGAACTGAAATGAAAGAATCTTACGAGAATATGGAGTTACTTTTAGAAAAAGTCAATACAAGTGGAAAATTGAGGAAACTTAAAAATAATTGCTATTTTACTATGCTGACAGCTTGGCTACACGAAATATTGTTGCTTCATCTGCGAGTGGACACAGAAAAAGTCATTACTTGAAAAAATATTGGCCAGAACGTGAATCACTTAATCCTGGATGCAAAAATGTCCTTTTTCAGCCATTGGTCAATCCAAAAAATGTTCATTAGCACATCTACTAAATTACGAGTTATTAAAAAATTTGTGAATAGGATGGGCAAAAGTGGTACTGGTTTTACTTATTTGAAAGTAAAATTCCCCAAAATCAGTGAGGAAAAGATCAAAGAAGTGATTTATTGGGTCTCAGATTTGGGAAGTGTTGAAGAACTCGGAATTTCAACAGCAATCGAGTTCAACCAATAGAGCGCGTGGAACGCATACAATTGTGTAGTTGAAATTTTTCTAGGAAATAATAGCGATCTGGTGGCTAATCTAATTAAATATTCCCCAAAAAATGGGCTGCAATATGTCTTTGAAAATTTACTTTCTCTACTCACACCAGGACTTTTTCCACCAAACACACGGAAAAACGGTACCAAGGAAAGTTCAGAGCACGTTTGAAGAGTACTGCAGGACACTGAAAAAGGCCACGCCAGATGCTAAATATCAGACAGAATCATAAGATCCCATTTTTTTAATTCACGATTTATTTGCTCAAACCCCCTTGAACCCCAATTTAATTCGGTTGTCCTAAGGAAACTAAACTTGTTAGAAAAAAACTGTACCCAGACTCCAGGAGAGGAAGGAGGAAGTCTAGAGCAGAAAACATTTTTTTTTGTTCACCAGTGTTATTATATTATTATTATTATTTATTACCGTCCACTTTTTGCAACTTAAGCTAATCGGGACGGGTTATCTACAGGTTACCACCCTTTTCTAGCCAGGGTGGGGTTTTAGGACGTTATTTAATGAATTTCGTCTCTAAATAATTTCCTTTGCCCAGGCGGGAATCGAACTCGCCACTCAAGGTTTACCATGTGAGATAAAGGTCAACGCTTTAACTCGCATGGCTAACCTGAGCCCCATATGAGTGTTATAAAAGGGAATGATGCAACATGGAAACATGTAGATACTAATATATATAAAATAAAAATTCTATTATTGATCATGCTATTTATTAATCATACACTGTATAAGTATTGATGTAGAAAAATCATGATCAGGAAAATAAGTACGAGTATATAATGGTTTCGGGTTAGCCTCGTGAGATAAGTACATGACTTTAAAAAACCTAGTAAATCGTGGGTTCGATTCCCCCGTAGACAGCAGGGTTTTATTTACTGTGGAACTCACTAACTAAAACCCATAGCCCCATCCTGGTTCGAAAAAGTAGGTAACCAGTCCAAAAAAAAAGTAAATTTGTCAATCAAAAACTGTAATTAAAAATAATTATTTGTATTGTTTTCTCCCGAGATGCTGGACGGTAGAAAAACCAATTTCTCAGGGCTTCTACTTGGACTTCAATATAGAGAGTGTAACAGTTAACAGTTGTGTAGACTTGTGTCTAGCTGCCACCGAGTGAGTGCGGGCTAGTGGCAACACTGCGTGCATAACCAGTTCATCGAGGTTAGAAGAAGGACAAAAGAACGAGTCAGTGCCTCGTACGAAACTTCCCCAAAAACATTGTTAATTGTTGATAAGTTTATTAAATTGTTTTGTTCACTTCTCTATTATTATTCTACACATTACCCACGCCAAAAGAGTACACATTCAGAGACCAAGCTACATCATGAGTGCCTGCGGGAAAGTCAAAAAGTCTATGAATAACATTCATAGCATGGGCAATAAACTATAGAAAACTATCAATTTGAACGAAGGTGCGGAAGGAATTTCAAAATTCTAAATATCTCCGTTATTATGAGTCGGTTCGAAAATTGAGATAGAATAGAACAAATTTTATTGAATATTTAATGTCATATAAATGCTGTTTTATAAATATTTTCTGTATCATGAATTATAGCAGAGATAATTGTATTTTTTAATTTCAGCCTTAAAACTCCCACTCTTACTCGAGTCTTATTAGAAATACATTTTTATATGAGGTACTTTATTCGAAGCTTAAATACCTAATATAGTTTTCAACGGACCTTTATTGCGTGAGATACATGCAAATACGTTGTGTGATGAGGATACGATTTAAGAGTTTAGTTTCATGTTTATTTGATCTATATCATACTTAATATTTAATCGTTTCCTGCAATACATTTCTTCATAGGATTTAATGGCTGAAATCGGACAGATAATAAGGTGGGGGGGGGGGGTATTTAGAAGGAATGGGATTCGAAAATTCAAAATATGTCCTTTATTATGATTCGGATACAAAAATGTCAAAGAACCAATCTTATTGAACTACTCATACTCTACAATTGTTATCTTATACACTTTTTTGTAATTCAATTATTTAGTGAGTAATTCGTACTTCTTTTTTCCAGCGTTGCGTAAACCCCCAATGCTACTTATTGAATTTTGACTTAGAAGTAGAGAATATATGGAGAGATGACATTTCTAGTATTACTAGCAGTACTACTTCCAGCACATGGGAAATCTACTTAGTTTATCCAGACCCGAGGGACTGACTTTTTTCATTAGGTATTGGTGTGTGAAATATGTGGGGCCAATTCATAGTCAGTATACGTTATTGAATATCTGCTGTTTATATATACATATATGGATAGTTTCACCTTATCTGTGAATTGAGGTTATAGGAATATGGGTCTTAAGAGCTGTTTAGGAGCCACCATTATTCCATTTGTTGTTGTAGAGGTCGCTAGTAGCAGGCAGGAGAGTGATTACCGGGATTGGAACGTTACGGATGTAAGCATGCTCCTGATGAGGCACCTCACACCCGTGCAACAATTAAACAAGTCAAATGGAATTCATCAACCTAAAACCCATAAAGAAAAAGACGAAAAACTATATTATGGTGACCCATTTTAAAGCCATTAAAATTAAATTCATTTCCTAATCTTTTCTACACGAACTCTTCCAAATATCGATTATTTCTAAAAATCAACCTTAATTTATGTTCTGCGTTGTTGAAATGTTTGAGGATGTTTTCTCGAGATCCAATCAATGTTGTATTGTATAGTGGGATCTTCTGGAAATTTATGAGGATGACTTGAAAAATCAGTTTCCATTCGTCCACAATTGGCGTTCTTCTCTTTCCATTTCAACTCTATTTTATTTTGTAATGATCAACATAGCAATTTCAAACTCTAGTTCAGAAATGCCAATCCTACATTTAACTTTAAAATGTAATACAGTTTGTCCATAAATTATATCCAATATGCCTCTAAAGTGTGTGTAAATTACGCTCATTAAGAATTCGTTCCAATATTTCTCTAAGTGGTCCTATGTTCTGGGTCCAGTTAACATTGCCTGTGCCGTTTGAAGAAGAGCTTTATGTTTGAGACTTTTTCAGGGTTTCCCATTCATTGTCCGCCCAGCCCCTGATTGCCGCCTTCAAATGAAATCATGCTTTTCTCTAGCAATATCCATTCCTTCCACCATCTCCATCCGTGTTGAGGCTGGTTTAACCATCCCATTATTATCCATTCTCGACTCCTTTAGCCTCAAACGCGATATCGAGCTGAACTACTCCAGCAATTATACTGACCACCTAATACGTTATTCTACTCCGTTCTACTGTTGTGCGAAGAACTAAAAACGCCATCTGCATGTTGATCATGTATTTAAAGTATCTTTCCAAGCCGCGGTGGCGTACGTTAATGTTCTGAGGATACAACATACCTACTCGTATGTACAAGGCCCATAGGGTTTAAATCGTATTCCCTCATCGCTCCACCCATGCTATGTAGGATAACCTTGAACATCTTCAATATAACTGTTTCTATTGATCAAATTTCTTGTATTGCTTGAAGCTGATCCCCAGATATGGTACCACATCTGTGAGCTGAACCAACTTTCCTTGCATCTTGATCCTTGTAGGATAGGCATAATCGTGCCTCCCCTCATTAAGACAGACGTTTTGCCAGAGGACGTTTTGAGTTTGACCCTTACTAACCATTCCAGAATAATAATGGCCGAGTTGGCCGGCTACTGTACACTGGTCCCTGAGTTACCTTTTATCACAACCACAAGGTCGTCCACGTACGAACTTCTAATAATCCCCGAGGCCTCCAGCTGCTTTGTGAGCCCACCATGCACTATATTATGCGCCAGCTATCGCGATAAATATTACCAGTGCTTGTATAATACGCTTATGCTTACCCTGTTTGCAGATATCTATCAACCTCTTGATAGTCTGCTCGCTAGCTATTCCTCCACATCCATATGGGATTCACCTATGGCGATGCTGAAAGTCACTTGGGAGTTTCTGTCATTTACAATTGTGGTCTGCGCTAAATTCTGCCATCACCCTACCTCCGAGGTTAGTGAGGCTCGATTCAGTGTTGAAGTTATCACTTTTGAATCCCAATATAACGTTCCTCTGAAACATTCGAATGAGGCTTCCTACTTGAGCAAGTGAGGATCTCATAGGTTTATCGGGCGGAATGCATACAAATAGCATATGGTGTGTGTCGTGATCTAGCTAAAGGGTGTAGCTGCCACGAATTCTGCACACACATTTGACAGTAGCCCACAACTTTCCTACTTACAGTAGTGATGCCTTTGGTCTCTCCTGGTGTCTTCCTTGGCAAGTATGTTGCGATGCAGGTGGGACTACGCCTCCTGATATCGGTGGTTCTTCGTATGGCTACAATTGCGTCCTTTCCTTCCATGTCTTTGTGGCCATTTTCGTTCAGTTCAGATTAACTTTTATAACCCATCGGTAATTTTCGTTGTCTCTTGGCACCACTCTATCTATTCAGCCTGTTTGGTGTAATATTCAGTAGCCCGGATTATGCCTTTGATGTCCTAATTTTAATTAGAGAAGACTCTGTTAATTTGAGGGCAAGTGGTCAATGTTCCTTTCATTAACTTCAGTGTTCTCAGGGACTTATGTGAATAAGATAATGTGTAGTTAGTCAATGATCCGCCAATCTGATTGTCATTGGTCAATTTTCCTTTCATTAACTTCAGTGTTCTCAGGGACTTATGTGAATAAGATAATGTGTAGTTAGTCAATGATCCGCCAATCTGATTGTCATTGGTCAATTTTCCTTTCATTAACTTCAGTGTTCTCAGGGACTTATGTGAATAAGATAATGTGTAGTTAGTCAATGATCCGCCAATCTGATTGTCATTGGTCAATTTTCCTTTCATTAACTTCAGTGTTCTCAGGGACTTATGTGAATAAGAAAATGAGTAGTTAGTCAATGATCCACCAATCTGATTGTCATTGGTCAATTTTCCTCTCATTAACATCAACCCTTAACTGACGTGGGTTAATGTGAACCCTCAATTTTATTTTGATCATTATCGAACTCAGTATGTAATCGTTTTATGTGAAAACAAAGATCAAGTTCGTTTATAGCAGGAATCGGACCAGTGGGGGGTGGGAACTTTAAAAATTTGATATATTCCATCATTATAAGTGGAGTCGAGAAATTGTAAATTACCCAATCCTCTTGTAAATTAAATTGTCTATAAATGTTGGTATGAACAAATTTCCTCTATCGTGGTTATTAGCCGAGATATTTGGAATTTTTAGTTTTCAACCTTAAGTAAATTCCAACTCCTATTCATGTCATATAAAAAATAAGATGTTATATCAAAAACCACTTCTGAGCATAAATACCGGTTATTGCTTTCAAGAATCCTTTAATATATCAGATGCAATTATTATTGCACGTGATGACGCCAATGTGCTGGATATTTCACCTTCGCGAGTTCTTCCTACATTCTTCTTTTCTACCTTCAGCAATTAAAAGTTTTATAAATATTGCTATATACGTTTACTCTCTATGTTGAATATTAACCTAGGAGTTTGCACTTTTTAGTTCTCAGCCATCAGCACCCCCTTCTACTCATGTCATATAAAAATACTCTGTTATATAATAGACCATTTTATTCGAAGATTAGATGCCAAATATTGTTTTCAAGAGACCTTTATTATACGAGGTACATGCAAACACGTTCTATTAATCCCCCGTCCCCCATCTTTAGTTCTTGGATTACTAAAACTTGAGTGATTCAGATAAAAATTATTCTGACTCATTATGAATTACAGAAGTAGATGTAGCAAATGGTTTTCCATAAAATCCATATGTTATATTCAGATATATTTCAGCATCCCATTTCTATCTATCTATTCAGTTGTATGAGGTTGGATTACAATTGAGTCGTTTTCCGTGGGAAGTTATTAAAATGTAAATTGATGAATTATTTCTCCTTACCGTTAGTATTTATTCACTTAATATGTGGTATTAAGTGTTACCACTATGCAGGTTTATGTATTATAAAACTTGACGTGGGGGTCTTCTTAGTTTACGCAGTCCCTGCATGACGACCTTTTAGAAATAGGGAATTGCGGAGAGATGAGATCAGTAATGCGTCATATCAGCACGTGGGGAACCTTCTTAGTTTGCGTTCTCTTTAAATAGAGTTGGCATTAGCCGAGAAATACATAATACAATGATAAGATATGATAAACAGAGATAAGAGAGGGGTGAGATATGCTTTCGCCGGGAGATGAGTGGGTGGGGATGAGCCTATAAGAGAGATAGTGCGGCTGGAGCTGGAGCGTGTGTGTCCAATAGAATGGCAGCTATAGCACTGGTCCTCCTCGTGGTGGGTGCTTCTACCCTCCTAGCAGCATCTTCGCAGTCTCAGGAACCAGCTGTTCAACAGGAGGGCAGCCAACTTTCCACCGCCCTTCATCATCCAGCCATAGAAGAAGGTATCTATAACGCTTTCCTTATTACACGTACTCAAATTTAAAATTCTGCCACACAGGCGTTGCGTAAGCCAAGTGGATTTCCCACGTGCTGGTATGAAACAACAATGATCTCCACTCCTGACATACTCTCTGTTTCGAAATAAAACTCCTGTGAATAAAATTGGGGGCTTTTCTGAAGACTGGAAACAATAATTTGAGAATAACGTGCGTTGTTGAATTACGAAAAATGTGTATTATTATTATTATTATTTATTTAAGACACCGCTACAATGGCGATTCATCTTTTAACATATTAGAACATAATTATACAAATTTAAATAAATATTAAATTTTTTACAAAGCTAAATTTACAAATGTACAAAATAAATAGAATGGTCAAAACCAATTATAAATTGTTAGTATATTTACAACATGAGGGAAAAAACAAAATAATTAAAATAATATAATAATAATTAAAATCATCATCTATAAATTGGCTGCTGTCGGTTAGTATTTCGCATAAATTTGTGGACCATGGGTACGTTTTTACTTGTGTGTAGTCAGTTAATATGTGTCTTGCAGTTGCGTTCTGTTGCAGTAGCGACATATAGGTTCATCTTGTCTGCTCATTAGATATGAATGTGTTAGTCTAGTGTGTCCTGTGCGTAAGTTCAATTTCTTCTCTTCTAGAGTGCCTATTACTTGAAGTACAGTTGAGCGTATTTGATTTGATTTCTCTAAGTTTACTGTCAGTGTTATACCATAAATTATTCCAGTCATTAATTACGAGTTTTCTTAATTGAGAGAAAACATCTTGGTGAGGTATGTCCAAAAAACCTATTTGTTCATGTTCAGTTGACTGTTTGGCTGTTTTGTCTACTATATTACTTTGAGATATGCCAATAAATAGTAATGTGTTTTTTTAGTCTATGAATATTGTTAAAAAATTCAATAATAAGGGGATTGGTGGAGTATATATCTTCAAGTGACTTTATTGAACTTAATGTGTCTGTACAAAAGACAATGTCTCTTTTAGTAGTTATGATGTTCGTTAGTCCTAAGAGTATAGCCTGTAATTCTGCCATGTACATTGTCTTGTAGTCTTGTAGTTTTTCGTGCACAGTATTGTCTCCTACCACTGCTGCAATCCCAGTCCCATACTCTGTTTTGGATGCGTCTGTGTATATAAAGTATGACTCTCTCGGGTCTAATGTGTATGCGTGGAATTCTTTCTTGTATATGGTAGTCGAAATGGGGTCTTTTTTAGTGCATTTAGAAAGGGAAATATTTATATCAAGTTTATTACTGAGTGTCCAAGGGGGGAAGTCATTATGTCTACAGTTTGAAATATGATTTTCAGGTAAAATGTATAGAACAAAAATGTTGAAGAACACTAGGTTATCAAAATTTGTCTTATTCGATCCACCACTTAATAATGAAGATATTTTGATATAAATCACCCATTCATTACTCAACATTTGTCCATTCATATGAATGACCTAAAATTCTCGAAGTCTTCCCACCAATTTCTTTATGAGTGCGCAGGGCCTTTCGGCACTAAAGTACCATCATCAGGTACTAACAAACGAAACATATATTATAATTTAATTAATTTAAAATACAGTTAAAATCAGATAATGCCTAAATAAATATATACAAATATTGAACATTGAAAACATCCATATCGTATAATTAAAATGCTTATTATTTAATAATGTTCCATTCCTCGGATGTATAATGGTTGCCTAGGACAGAACTCTGCATTACCAATTGCACATTTAGGCAGATACTCCTCTGTCTCTTCGGCGCAATGTAAAGGGGTTCCAGTTTTTGAATTTGTTTATAGTCACGTTCTCTAACCAATAGCTCCTATTGTGGGGTATTTTCGTGTATTTCTTTTTTCAAATGCTGGAGGTACGTATAATCTATCCTAGATGAAATGTTCCTTGATCCTAGACGATTTTAAATATAATATATTAGTTTCATATGATTGACTTCGATTTTAAATTTTTTTAGCTAGGTCAATTTGTAAGACTAATATTAGTATGTAATTGTATTAAGGTTAGATAATTTCAAATGAAATTGTTGGACTCATCACGAGGCATTAAACTTTTTCTTTTTGTTAGCATGGCGATGATGGCAGATTAGTGCCGAAAGGCCTTGTGCTTTAATAAAGAAATTGGTGGTAAGATTTCTGGTTATTAGACTTTTTTTTCCATGTCATAACTTCAAAAAGTTCGTCATGTAGGAGCTGCGCAAATTAAGCAGACTTCCCAAATGCTGGACGACAGAGTACTGATCTCACCTCAGGAAATATTCTCAATTTCTAAGTTAACATCCCATGAGTAGCAGTGGAGGTTTACTGAAGTATGAAAACAAGAAAGAACTAATAACTCTCTTAATATTTGAGTTAGGAAAAAATGTAATTTTAGAGCACTGTTAGTTTAATAATATTTTATAACCCGTCTTCGCCCGACTCATAATAGCGGAGATGTTCGATAATTTCTGCACTTCCTTGTCCAATTTCAGCCATTAACGAATATTAAATTTAAGAGTTGATTAAAAACAAACCTCTTGAGAGAAATCAGCTAAAAAAAGCACGAGAACTGGTCTGAAATTCTCAACATATAAAAAACAATCTGTTCTCCTTACAACGAAAATATAAAATATACATTTTCAATTACGCCTGTACAACGTAACTAATTTACAAAATAATGCCATACTATTTTCAGGAACTCATTGTGACTCACGTTCCCTATTTATGTAGTCCACATACAAAATGTAAAAAGTTGTTGTGAATTCTAAGCAATAGAAAATGGTGTGCTGGCAGAAAAGGAATGAAAAACTTATACCTATGGTATATCAGGTCAGTTCTGGAATGCGGTAGTTTAGTATACTCACCTGGCTAAATCAAACGACAAGCTAAATACTATTTACAATATTATTATTATTATTTAACGTCCACTTTTTGCAACTAAGGCTAATTGGGACGGGTTATCTACAGGTTACCACCCTTTTCTAGCCAGGGTGGGATTTAGGACTATTTATAATAGAGACTTTCGAATCCGACTTGGTGTTGCTCTAGCCCTACTTAGTCATGTTTAGAAACTGTTTTAGTAAACTTTTTTAAGGGAAATCAGCTATGGTGGTTATACTCATGAACTACGTTTTGTAATGACGTCGCCTGTAAAGGTCTTACGTCCTTCATTCGAAAAAGTTTATTTGATCTACGCCATACTCGATATATAACTGTATCAATGAAAGCTGTAATCAAGTTCGTTTACGGCTGAATTTAGACCTGTTGTCCGGGGGGGGGTCTAGAAGGGGCAATTTCGAAAATTCATAAATCTCCGTTATTATACGTTATATCAAAAACTTGTACTATTACTATTGCTAATCTAATTTACTACAAATGTTGTTAAATGTATTTTTTCAGGACACTTGATTATAAACCGAGATATTGCATTTTTAGTTTACAGATTATCATATCATGAACCACTTTATTCAAAGCTTATTTATCAAGTATTCTTTTCTTTGATCTTTTACTGAGTGATATACATATACGTATATATACACTGGGTGATGTCATCAATTAAGATTTTACGACCTTAATTAGAAAATGTTTATTTGATATATACCATACGGGATATTTAACCGATTAATGCAACACTAATGTTAATATGAGTGGTGAGTTCGATTCTCGCCTGGGCAAAGGAAATTATTTAGTGACGAAATTCATTAAATAACGTCCTAAAATCCCACCCTGGCTAGAAAAGGGTGGTAACCTGTAGATAACCCGTCCCGATTAGCCTAAGTTGCAAAAATTGGACGTCAATAAATAAATAGTAAATATTAATGTTAATATTCGTTAATACCTGAAATCGGAAAAGGAATAGAGTGGAGGGTCCACAATTTCATATATCTCCGTTATTACGAATCGGGCCAAAAAATGTTATAAAACCAATCTTGTGAAAACATTGATGCAATTCATTTTCTTAAATATTAAGCGAGTTATATCATACTTTCTTGTTTTTAGTCTTAACCCCTTACTTCTATTCTTCGGAATTTTACTAAGAAATAGGGAATATATGGGGACATAAGATCAATTGTGTGTCGTATCATTACGAGGGAAACTTCTTAGTTTTCGCAGCCCATAAACATAAAATGAATTATCTCAATTACATAAAATGACTTATCTCTGAAATACAGAATCTGCCTCAAATGTTAATGGGAATCCCATCCTGGTCTATTAGTTGCACCACAGATGTATCCTTGACTTCGTTCAAAAGCGGGATAAATCATCTTAACTTCAATACAAAACATTTCAGAAAATGGCTACATGTATAGCCCGTGAAGATATATTCGCCCGTGAAATGTAGGGAAGAGGGGATAGGAACTGTCCGGGTTACGAAATATAAGAAAATGGACAGGGATACAAAATTTTGTTTGTTTGTTTCATAATGTTTTAGGGCGAAAAACTACGTGGTTATCATCGCTCTGTAATATTATAATTCACATTTTGGCATCCTCATCCATATCGCCATTTTAATAATATAAACGAAGATACAGAAAACTAGTAATTTTAATTTCTTTGTACACATTCGTAATTTGGGGTCATCTCCAAAGGCCACTTCTATATCATTGGAAATATTGTATTCGTTTCAAATATCTGTATACTTATGGCATTCCAGTAATATGTGGTAGATAGTCTAGTCTGTGTTAAACGTCCCACAAATCGGGGGTTGATCCTTTATCATAAGATAACCCTGAGTAAATCTTATGTGCCCTATTTGGAGTCTTCCTGATACGACTTCATCTCTTCTGTTGTCTCTTGTCGAATGTTTCCATGGACGGATGGAGGTTTTAATAGTTTTCAGTTTGTTGTTCTGGGTTTCGTTTCACATTTTTTGCCAGTTTAAATCAATTTATTCTTTGAATGGTTGATAAAGTTCTGCAGATGAAATTGTTGTTGAGTTCGTGGGCTTCTCTGGCTGCTAAATCTCCTTTTTCATTTCCATCTATTCCCACGTGGCTTGGAATCCACATGAAGTTGACGACTCTTTTTAACTTTTGGAGCATTTGTATATAATTATGTATCTTTTGGACTATTTGATTGTTTGTAAACACTCAACGAGTGCATATCAGGAATTTTTCTTGAGTGTTTGCAAATGCAGTGATAAATGCGAACTGAATTGCAAATAGTTCGGCCGAATATATGCTGGTTAATTTGTTGAGTTTGAATTTTTGGCAGGCATTTTCTTCGTAGTAGGCACAGGAGGAAGACTCGGCAATTTTCGAGCCATCAGTTATTTGATCTTTGGGTGTTGATATTTTTCTATTTCATTATTGAAAGTTTCCTTTATTTTCCAATAGTTGATCTCTTGGGACGATTTGTTTATGAGTTTCGTGATTTGTGTATCTATAGATAGTTCTTGAATTGTCCAAGGCGGTGTTGAGTCGAACTCATCAAAACTGTTTGAGTTTCGTAATAGTCTTTCTGTTATGTAATTTAGCCTAATTCCAATAGGTTTTGTTGTTGTGGGGTTTTGGTCATATAACCGTGAGTAGAGAGGACTGATTATACTCTGAAATGTCGGGTGACCTCTCTGTGTCACTAGTTTGGCTAAGTATTTAGCTGTCAGTTTTTGCCTTCTGATGTCAATGGTGGGATTCATGTTTCACACATGCTTATTACTTTGCTAGAGCGGAAGGCTCCTATGGATAAACGTAGTCCAGCATTATGAATTGAATCTAGTTTGCATAATTAATTGAGGTTTTCTGAACCATATACAAAACTGTCATATCTCAATTTAGACAATACCAGAGCTTTGCATATTGTTAGCATGGTATTCCTATCTGCTCCCCATTATGTGCTTGCCCGTACTTTAAAAACTTTAAATCTTTCAGATGCGCGTTTTTTGCGGTTATCTATATGTATATTCCGTGTCAGTTTGCTGTCGCGAGACAACTAGGAATTTAGCATGGTTGACATATTCTATTAAAGTGTCCTTAAGATAGAGATGTGGTGAAACGTTTAAATTTCTGCGCTTTGGGAATATTATGCACTTTGTTTTTTTCGGCGGAAAGCAAAAAAAACTTGTTTTTTTCGACCATTCTGTTAATATAAAAATCGCAGCTTGTAGTTGTATTTTAATATAGGCTAGGCTTTGCGATCTGTAAATAATGACAAAGTCATCTACGAACAGAAATACTTTTACATTGTTGGTCAGACAATCCGTTATTTTGTTCATTGCAATCAAAAAAAGAGAGTTGTACTCAAGTACTTCACTGTGGGATAACTGTTTACATTATTCTTTCTTTGGAAAGTGTATTGCTAGCTGCCACTTGGAAATACATTTCCTTTAGAAATTCCTGAATGAATATGGGCATGTTGCCTCTATAACCCCATTGATGTAGCTGGTTCAAGATATAAAATCGCCATGCTGTGTCAAACGCTTTATGAATATCAAAAAATATTCCAAGTGTTAGCAAAATACAAAATTTTGAATATCTCCAAAGTGCTTCAATTGACAGAAGAATTTAACAGACACCTACGCAAGAATTTGTCAGGTACTCTAAGAAGAAGAGACAATATAAATTGGGTTGAAAGGTAGGCAATGCATAAGCCATGCAGTGTATATTATTGAAGTTCTAATTGCAACATTAAATTGCACTGACAAATTATATAATTAATTAGAAGGGATTCCTTCAGCTGGAAATATGTATTATGTATATAATACGTATATGTATATGTATAGCAAGCCTTGTATGCTTGGAAAACCTTCAAAGGGGAAAGTTGAAGAACAGAAATCGAAATGAGAATACCAATAAGAAATAGAAGGGTTTTCGAAACGACCTTCAAGTCATCAATCGATTCGGCCATTTCAGAACCATTACCGAACCTTATCGATCTTTTCACCATCGATTTCACCCCCAAAGAATATACCAACTTTGATAGCGTGCCGTTTATTTTATTCTATATTTCATAACATAACTTGTTTCATGTAGTGTAGTTTTCTTATCTCAAACTGAAATTATTATATTTAAAAACCGAGATGTTTGCTAGCCTCGGATTGTAACAGCAAACTACAATGTAAATACTGCAGCAAGTATAAGAGTGTACAACAGTGGACAGCTGCGCCAATCCCTTCAGAAGTCACGATTTTTTTTTCTCTAAAACTGTTTAAAGTTTTGATATGTATCGACGAAATGTAACCTCAATTCAATCATCGTTGAAGGTAAAATACGAACGTCAATAAAGGAATTAACACCTCTTCAGGAGTAGTATACATATTAAAAGTCCGTCACGCAGGGGCTGCATTCCTAAACACATTTCCAGATTCTATGGAAATAACCGATGAGTAAAAGGGTTGTGGGGGAGGGGGTTATTGAAGACCGAAAACAAGAAAGGAAAAATAACTCACTTGTCACTTGAGTTACGAAAAAATATATAGGACAACAATTGTAGAATATCAATAACTTGATACAACTCATAACGGCCATATTTTGAATTTTTAAAAAATCCCTCCATATCCACCCCGATTTAAGCCATTAACTAACATGATATTTAGTGTGGAATGAAACAGTTAAATATCGAGTATGGTATAGAAAAAATATACATTTTCATTTCACTACCTGAAAATCTGAATTATGGTCATCTCACTACGTATTTGCATGTATCTCACTCAGTAAACGTTCAATGGAAACAATATTTGCTATTTAAGCTTAGAATAAAGGGGTCCGTGATATAAAGGCTTTTTGTTAATGCGACATGTACCGGTGTGGGGGTTTACTGAAGCCTGAAAACTAAAGAAATGCAAATATCCCCCGTATATATTAAAGGAAGAGAATAAATGTAAATGACAATATTTACAGTACATTTTATTTGTAATAGGGTTAGTTCTGTAAAATGTTTCGATCCAACTTATAATAACAGAGATATTTCGAATCTTCGAAATTCCTCTCCTTCCCCCCTCACCCTAGCAGATTTCAGCTGCTAACGAACTTGATATCGTAAACAAACGCTATGCGTTGTGGAGGTTATTAAAATATAAAATGACAGAAATACTTCTCACATGTTCAGCTGGAGAATTATTTTGTAATCAATCAATCCTGGATGTTACATTATATCCGAAAATAATTACACATTATAACAGATAATTTGGACGTTGCAATAAATGTATTGACAGAGGTTTCAATTATGTACATAATATCATCATTACGATCTAAAGGCTTTGCCTTGTAATTCTTTCTTAAGTCTTTTCATCTAACTATACCCACTGAAATCCATAATTTGTTTGATGTCCTTAAAATAGGATTTTCTAGGCCTGCCTCTTCCCCTTTGCCAAAGGAACCTTCAAATATATTTGTGACGAAATCGTTGTGCCTTATCATATGCTCAAGAAGTTTCTCTCTTTTTTTCTCTCGATGATGTTTCCTAGGTAACAAAAATTCTTTTCTCTCTCTCTCTCTCTCTCTCTCTCTCTCTCTCTCTCTCTCACTCTCTCACCTCTCTACACACACACACACATATATATATATAGATATATATATATATATATATATATATATATATATATATATATATATATATATATATATATATATCTTAATAGGAAACTGCAAGATATGTTTGGCTAATCGTGTGATAAGTAGAATGACATTATCTCATTCTGGAATTTGATATGATTAGTGACTACTGGTTTGCTATTTGTGTTGCAGGTCGTGCTAAGATGAAGAAAAAGGGCAAGGTAATTATTTCGCTGCTGGTGGGTCTGAAGCTGCTGGGACTGTCGGTGGCTGTACCCCTCATCATCGCCTTGGCTCTGTACTCAGCCTGGAAGGGGGTCACCATCAGCCTACTCGCCTTCATGATAGCTTCCATCGTCGGCATCAAGAGCCTCATCAGTCAGTATATATCACCATATTATACAACATATACTTCATCATCATAATCAATATGGAGAATGGCAATCTCACATTAGTGGGAAGAGTAAATTACTATATTATGTAGTCATATCTGTCGATGCATACCCTACAACTGGAGTACAACTCTAGAAGGCTTGAAGATGGTGCCTTTGCATCGAAAGCGCTTGCTAATTGTGCTCGACCATTAGCCAGTGACGAGGGTATGCACCGACAGATATGACTACAGTCTCATCTATACTGGTGGTTCCAGCCCTATACTTGATAAGCAATATTATGGTTGATTTTGAATGCCATCTCAGGTGCACACATAAATTCAGTTAACATATTTCATAGCAGCTGATTCCTAAGGGGCAAACAACTAAAGGAGGCTTTCCTAGATGGCAACAATGCTACGGACATTATGTTTGCATCACACTTGGAAGGCCTGAATCACTCTGAGAACGCTTTCCTCGCTCCGTGAATGCTTCCCTCAGCCTGGAAAGGCTTGCTTAACTCTTGGATGACCTGCCTCAGTTTGGGGAAGCTTGTCTCTGTCTGGGTAGGCCTGCCTTAGTCAGGGAATAATTGCCTCAAGTCTGGGAAATCCAACCTCAGCCAGGGAAGTCTTACCTCAAGCCTGGGAAACCTTGCCTCGGTCTGGAGAGGCTTGCATAACTCTAGAAAGGCCTGCCTTAGCCTGGAATGGCTTGCTTAACTCAGGGAAGGCCTGCCTCAGTCTGGAAATGCTTGCCTCTGTCTGGGATGGTCTGCCTCTGTCAGGGAATACTTGCCTCAAGTCTGGGAAATCCATCCTCAGCCAGGGAAGTCTTACCTCAAGCCTGGGAAATCTTGCCTTAGTCTGGAGAGGCTTTCTTAACTCTAGAAAGGCCTGCCTTAGCCTGGAATGGCTTGCTTAACTCAGGGAAGGCCTGCCTCAGTCTGGAAATGCTTGCCTCTGTCTGGGATGGTCTGCCTCTGTCAGGGAATACTTGCCTCAAGTCTGGGAAATCCATCCTCAGCCAGGGAAGTCTTACCTCAAGCCTGGGAAATCTTGCCTCAGTCTGGAGAGGCTTGCTTAACTCTAGAAAGGCCTGCCTTAGCCTGGAATGGCTTGCTTAACTCAGGGAAGGCCTGCCCCAGTCTGGAAATGCTTGCTTAACTCTGGGAAGGTCTGCTCAGTCAGGGAATGCTTGCCTCACTGGGAAATCCAGCCTCAGCCTGGGAAATCTAGCCTCAGTCTGGGAAGACCTTCCTCAGTCTGGAAAGGCTTTCCCCTCCCTGGGAAGGCCTGCTTCAGTCTGGGAAGACTTGCCTTACTCTGGGAAGTCTTAGAGTCTTGCACTCTAACCACTCAGCCACACTGACCCACTTTCAAGTATATAACCATGTTCAATTTATGTTTAAAAATTTCTCTCAACAAAAAGGAAACCTTTTAATACGTGTCGATCCTCGTATGGCTGCCTTTAAACAATTTATGTAGTCTTCACATAGTAAACGGAATCTGATCTCATTCGAATCTCTGTACACATGTCTTTATATTAGGGTAGTCTCATGCAGAAACAATGAGAAACCATTCCAAGCCCCTTCCTTCCATTATTGATGTATGTTTACATATTGAATTTCTAATGAATGTATCAAGAAGTAGGAAAAGCTAGTTAATTTTATGCCTGCAATAAGAACAACATGGCGCCGGTAATAGAATAGCCGACCAATAGATGCCTTTTGCCCATGTAGGGAGTAGAGACCAATGACGGGGTGTAAATAGCAAAACAGAAAGGGAAAGGACGATTGTGAAAGATGTGATTTGTGAAACAGAGATGAACCAGTCGTTTAAGAGGATAGCCATATTGGAGACATCGGATAGGAGGCATGATTCATCACCTTCAATCTCTGCAATACTCCCAGAACGCTTAACCCACCCCAGCGATCCAACAGGTAGTGTCTCTTCCTGCCTATGACATTCCCTTCAATATATATATATTAGTCCGTTTTTTATTACCAAACTCAACGTTTAAACGATATTTTAATGATATTTAAATCTTTAAAATTAAAGATCAAGTTCGTTGATGGTTGAAATCCAGATTCGAGTGGGAGTTTTGAACATTCGTAATATCTCCGTTATTATGCGTCGGATCGGAATATTCTACAAGCCAGTCTTATTGACCATTTTATTCTCTATGAATATTCTTATGAACTTGTTTTCTCTTTATTGAATATTAACCGAGTTTTTCCATATTATAGTTTTTGGCCATCACTGAACACCCACTCCTAATCATACCGAATTAAGAGAAAGCTGTTAAACTATGAACCACGTCTTTTCAAGGTCAAATTCCAAATATGATTTTCATTGTCCTTTTACCTTGTGAAACATGCAATCACGTTGCACGATGACGACATCAGCGAAAATCTTTATTTGATCTACACTATACTCGATATTTAACCGTTTCAGTCAACATTAAGGATCATATTTGTTATTGGTGGAAATCGACATTGGAATAGTCGGGGAGGAGAGAGGGGGAATTCAAAAAGTGACTATATCTCCATTATTATGAGTCAAATTTTAAAATATATAAATCTTTTTAAAGTATTGATGCTATACAATTGTTGCTCTATGAAATTTCCATAACTCAGGTATTAAGTGAGTTCTTCGTTCTCTCTTAATGTCTGACTTCAGTAACCCTCGTCCCTCTATACTCATCGGTTTTTTTTTTACATATAAATAGAGAATATGTGGCGAGATAAGATCACAAGAGTGTTATACCAGCACGTGGGTAATGGTCTAACTTCCCTAAGGGACCAGCAACTGGAAGCCAGAACTCACACGCAACATTTGACAACAGTCCCCTTAAACTAAATCCGCCGTCCTTAAGTGAAATCGCCTATAGAGATTTTACTCTAGACGCGATTTTTGAAAGATTTCCTCAAATTTCCATCGATCTTATATAGTAGATGTCGAAAATGAGGGCCTTAAAAAAATAGTTACACACACACAAACACACTTGTCTGTTACCGCTCTAGCGGTCGCAATTCTAGTTTGATCTTAACCAAATTCGATATATAAGCGCTTCATGAGAAACGAAAGGTCAAGTTCGCTATGGCCGAAATCCAATGAGTGATGGAGGGGTTTAGAGGAGAGACTCTCGAACATTCCAAGTACTCCGTTATTATACGTCAGACTGAAAAGTTATATGGAACCAATATTATTGCAAATAAAATGTACCTACTATTAATATTTGCATTTACATTTATAGTATATCTTTAATATTAACGGAGATATTGACATTTTAAAGTTTACAGGTTACCCTTGGTAACCCCCCCCCCTCTTACTCATTTCATATTAGCAATAAGATGTTATAGCATGGACTGCTTTATTTTAAGCTTAAATACCAAAAACTGTTTCATTGAACGTTTACTGTGTGAAATGCATGCAACTACCCAGTGTTATGAGGTCATCCTTTTGATTTTGCAGTCGTGTACCAAAAATATTTATTTCTTCTCTGCATACTATTGCATACTTGATATTTAGCTGTTCCATTTAATACTAATGATGGTGGTTTACAGAAAGCTGCTAACTAAAATTTACAAATATCTTGGTTATAATTCGGGATAGAGAACATATGTACAGGACATTATATTTGTAATAAGATCGGTTTTATACAATATTTTTATCTGACGTATAATAACGGAAATATTTCGAATTTACCCTAGCTTTTACAACCCCCTGGCCCAGTTTCACGAACTTGATCTTTGCTTTACCATAAAAAGTTTAAATATGGCGTTTGATAACTATATATATTTTTTGATCGGACCTCAATTTTGTAATCTCCTGGGTTGGATCTATGTACACTTTAGGAACTTTTTCAAAAGTCACGTCAAGTGTATAACCTCAATAACTGATTTTTCTTAATTGAAATTTGTTAAAATCATTATTCCAACCTTGGCTAGAAAAATATGGTAACCCTTCCCAATTGACCTGAATATCACAATGATAGGCCTTAATGAATAACAATAATTCTCGAATGGCTAATCGTTTCAATGACTATCATAAAAAAAATAATACATATTTAGATTTTGTTTTCATCCCCTGGGGAACCTGTAACTGGAATAAAGCACACCAGTAGAGTATTGCTGGTAGTGTATCTCATTCCTTCCAGGCGTTATCTCAAAAAGACCTTATTTATAGGTTACCATTCTTTTCTTGCCAGTGTGGTTACTAAGGAATTTATTTTAAAGTGTGTGTGATGTGTTTAAATTTTTATTGAAATTTATTATTACTGTTTTTATGAATAATTTTGTTTCAAAGTCACCATGTTTTCTTTTCACTTATTTATTTAACACCTGTTTTTAGTTCTATGTTGTGTTCGTGTTTCTTGTTCGTTTTACGTTATTTTGTTTACATGTTTCTTGTTATTTTGTTGTGTTCGTGTTTCATTTCTTGTTGTGTTCGTTTGATATTATTTCTTGTTACTTTGTTTTGTTATTTGGTTTACTTGCTTTTTTTTTTGTTTTTCCCCCATGTTTAAGAAGAGCCAAGTCGCCACAGTTGCGGAGCTCTAAATAATAAATAAATAAATATTTTAAACTTTTTAGAGTGCCGTGTAAATTCTTGCATAAGACTCGGTCTAATTCTTCTGTTATTTGCAGCACTTTTGAGCACTTTCAAAATGTTGTATCACAGTCCATTGTCCAATACTTCGCTACCAGTGCAGTTTCTTTCTTCCTAATCCCCTCATCCCTCCTTCGACCTTACCTTGCAGGATGAGGCACTGGAGTTCATAACGTTGTCCTCTCATAATTTTTCCCATGTAGGATAGTTTTCTATGTTTTATTACTTTGTAAAGTTTACGAACTTCTAATTGTACTCAAGGTAGAACCTCTTTATTTTTTTTTGTAATCATGATCCTCTTTGCATTCTTCCCCGACACCACATTTCCAATTTATATTAAGAGATTCTCCAGGCTTCTAAATCATATAAATGAACTGACGAAACATAATATTTGAAAGTTCTTTTTCTTAGTTTGAAGTTTAGATTCTTATTTGTTTGAATTTTTTTTAAGTTTAAGGAAGGTCGATTGATCTATTCCAAATCTGATCTCTTTTTCTGTGTACCAATTTTGAATTAACACACAGCCTAGATATTTAAACTGCGTTGTTCATTAAATATTCTCGTCATTCAACAGTATTCAGTTACCTGGGGTATCAGTCCAACTTGTTTTTTTAATAGCACTTCTGAATTCCTATTGCCTGAGCGAGAATGGAACCCACGACATTGGGTTTACCTAGTGTATTGAGACCAAAGCTATATTTCACATGAGTTAATTTAACACCCCATCCCCACCCAGTTCAGAAAACAAAACAGTTAAAAATATCTGTTATCCTTACTGAAATGCGGAAATATTTTTAGAACATTTATGGACATGTGATTTGTGCATTATGATAATAACATCTTGAACATGATAAGATGATAATACGTATAATTTGCGTGTCTCCCTCATACCCTATACTTACCTGTTATTCTGATATATGTAATTCGCGCTCGCGCGCGCGTGTGCGTGAGTGTGTGTGTGTGTGTGTGTGTGTGTGTGTGTGTGTGTGTGAGTGGGCGCGGACGTATAGACAGAATTGAAACATCTTTTAAACCGTTAGAGATATCCCAAAATTTCAAAAGACCAAAGCTGTAGCTCTCATCGAGGCCTTTCAGATACGTTATTTCATATTCCCAGAAAAATTGGTTTTAACTATTAAGCGCGCTCTCAAAAGTAGGCGTTACCTCATTACCCAACATTTGAATACATTTTTGAAAACTATTCAAAACATAAAGAAACACGTGCATTTTTGTTTTTCTTAGTATTTAGCGATAAAATGGTAGCGAAAGTTGTACCTATACATAGTTTTTGAACATATGAAGTAATGCATTTATGAAAGAACACATATACAATTACCTGTTTTGTGCCTAGTAGGCAGCATTAAGGAAGGGAATGGGTTTTTATTGGTGTTTTATACCCCATCCTTAGATTTCCTCAAAACAAAAAAGACTCCATACTTCAAATTTCTTCAAGTACCACTGTTGTTGAAATAACCATAAAAATGATTTAATTTTTTTTTGGTTTTTACTACTATTAGAACAAAAGTGAATGTAAAACAATGAATTACGCAAAAAAACTGAGATTATTGCCGACAGTAGTTCCTCGTCCTTTGATCGCGTGGAAAGTATATTTAAAGGAATCGTTAGATAAAACTACAATTACTCAGAGAAAACAAGTCATGTTTGGCGGGTGATAGACATCAAATTTGCACTTGTAACTTTGAAAATAGGTACGACTTTGGCTGACATTTTATCACTAAATAGTAAGCGAAAGAAAAAACGTGTTTCTCTATTTTGGAGTAGTTTTCACAAATGTGGGTAAAATAGACAACGCTGACTTTTGGCGTGTGTGTAAGTAAGTGAATATTTTATGTTGAAAATTTTATTCTTCATACTACTTCCAGAGAATATACACACTTGAGAACGTTTCTCTAGCCCAGACGTTTTTCCAAACCCAGTTTAGTTATAAAATATCATTTGCACTCTTTGATTACTTTTCCAATCACTTCTAGTCTTAAAGCTCAGTCCTTATTTTTACATAAAAACTCTGTGCTACAGTATTTTGAGAGGAATGTTCAGATATACGTGTTTCAGACCGCAGCTAATCTTTCAAATTAAAATCTGTGATTGCGGGTAAAGGTTCAATGTGAACTAGACCAGTCCATCTCATCATAGACTCATATAAAAATAAAATTACAACAAAAAACAAACCCAGATTTCTGATAAAAAGAAATTATATTGTACATCTTCGACAAAAAGAGAAAACAAATAATAATAAATATACCTATACTTAATTATGTTTACATATAAATTAATTATTTAAACTTATCCTATATAGAAGAAAAAGGACGAAAGTATATATCGCTTATCTAAATAGGGAATAAATATAATGCATATGTAGAGTTCGTAAGCGAACAATAGATTAGAAAGGCAGAAGGCTAATTTGGAATTTTTATAAAAATCAGAGTACACAAATCATTATTGATGAAGCGAAAGGGAAGCTAGAACTTAGAAAAGTGTAAGACAAAGAGGCCCTCTGTCACCTTATCTGTTCAATATGTTTATTGAAGAAGCAATGATGAAAATGACAGAAACAACCGAAGGTATACAGATTAACGGTAAATCCATTCATTGCATCAGATTTGCAGATGAAATTGCACTGGTGGCAAAGTTTGAAGTAGAGATGAATAGAATGCTGCAAATCCTAAAGGACGCCTTAGATCAGTTTAAACTCAGGATAAATGCACATAAAACCAAAGTTTTGGTTGTAACAAAGAATGGAAGTCAAGGAAATACAAAAATTATAATTGAAAACATTATACCTGAAAAAGAAAAAGAGTTTTATCTCGATAGTAGAGCTAAAGTCGATATATGAATTGCACTTTATAAACAAGACTTCCAAAACATAATGAATATTTTAACTAATAAGTAATGTTTGCTAAGTCTTTCGTATGGAGTGTACTGCTTTACGAGGGCGCAAGTTGGACTCTCCACCAAAGGGAAACATGGAAATGTGGAAAATCAAAAAAAAAAAAATTTCCAACCTGGAATTTCTTAGTTAGGTAAGCGAAAAGTCAAATCAAGGCCATGGAACAAAGGGGACTGAATACTTCTATGATATATCGCAAGGCACAACGATTTCATCACAAATATATTTGACATTAAGGTCCTTGGGCAAAGAGAGGGTCCTAGAAAATCTTACTTTGAGGACATCAAACATTTTATGGATTTCGGTGGTTATAGAAATATGGAAAAAAACAGCTTCTAAAAGCACACAATGGTTGCAACTACAAGGCATTGCCTCTAGATCATGATGATGACAAGCTAATAAGTCCCATTTCTTATTACCTCCTAGTCTTACCCATGTTAATAAGTAGTACCAATATAAAATTAATGAACTCACCGTTTGGGTGAGGCAGCGAGTTGAAACGGGAACCTGATAACAGCATGGATAACCACCATTTATCCTCGCCGGTACTGCTGGACTCCAAGAAAAATGTATCTTCCAGATCCAAAGAAGCCTTGGGCATTAAGAAGTTCCTGGAGCTTGGTTCGTTAACACAAATGTCCATCACGGAGCTGCGCAAACTAAGCAGATTTAACACGATATATGATCTCATCTCACCATATATTCTCTATTTAGAAATGAAACTCCGGTGAGTAGAAGCAGGAGTTTTTCTGAAGACTGAAAACAACAAAGTACGAATATAAATGTAGCAACAAAGCAAGTTTGATAAGATTTGCCCTATATCATTTTTCGATCCAATTCATAATAATAATAATATAATATAATGAATCTACTAATTTCCCTCCCTTTAACCCCCTCCCCCACTTTTCCAGGTCCGATTCCAGCCATTAACAAATATAAGCTATAGTGCTGAGTGAAACGCTTAAGTATCGAGTACGGTAAAGATGAGATAAATATTTTCAAGCTAAGAACGTAAAATATGACTTGATGGCGTCATAACATAAGGTATTTATTTGCACGTATCATCTAGTGAAGATCTGTTTGAAAAAATATCAGAATTTAAGCTTCGAATACAAATTCCATGTATAATAACAGAAATATCTTCTGTATAATATAATATATTAATTATTATATTATAATTTTTCGAAACCTCCGAATAAAAATTGCGACCGTCAACAGACAAACATATGTACATATATATATATATATATATATATATATATATATATATATATATAATTTCCATCCCCCCCCCATAAGGGAAATCTTCTAAAAACTAGGGATAGCTGTCACATTGACAGCGGAGTAGAGCAACCTGTTCACGCCTATAACCCCTCTCCCGGTTGCCGAAAGGTGCCGAACAATCCCGACTCCCACCGATTCACAGAATGCACTATCTTACCTTACGTACTAGTAACATTTTCATTACTTATAGAGAATCAAGAAATAATTTATTAACAAAAAATGGTTTGGCCATAACAACGTTCCTCGAATAAATCCCAATTCTTTACACTAAGACTTATTATTTGTAAATTCTTACAACTCCGGTTGCAGTGTAAAACAACTCATTTTTTTTAAAGAATTGAAAAGCAAATAATTTAGTTTAATTTTTGTCATCATTATTTAGACATAAACATTTTTGAGTGGCTCGGACTTAAAAAAATAACAACGAAGTTAATACTAATTTAAATAAATCTAACATCTAGTTATTTCACTTTTCGTTCCTTCGCTACCCTTTCTTTTTCACTAGGTCGATGTCGTCTTGTACTGGGACGTTTGTAAATAATGACTCTACATCAAAGCTTGCTAATATCCCAGAATCAATTGTTTCAAGATTTTTTAGAAATTCCATTTGATGGGCAGAGTACATAACTTTCATGGTGTGTGACAATGAACGAGCTTAATATTGAGAACTAACGCTTTGCTGGGTTGGTATGTTGGTGCACCTATCATAGATACTATGGTAACTCGTAAATATGCATTATTCTTGAGTTTCCGTAACCCTTCCCTATATAGCGAGACCTTCCATAAGACTGGCAAGAATGCTTCGGATATAATTTACCAACAGTTTTCAAACAAAACAAAATATTCAATGAATATTTAAAAAGTCCAAAAGACACCCAACTGTTGCGGAGTGGAGTTTATTTGATTTAATGACATTGGGATAAAGTATAATATGGGACAGACAGGAAAGAGGACCGCCACAAGAGTCAATCAACAAGTGGCTGATTTGAACCATCAGAGTATAAAAAAAAATAAGCAGTCAGGGGACTGCCGGTAGAAGTGAAAACTCCTTTAGCTTTGATCGCTCAATTTTGGCATTGCTGAGAAATTTTTTTTACGAAGTCTTATTTTAAAAATATTTTTAGTTATTTATCAATAAGTAACAGTTATGTTCTATTTTACATGAAAAAATGAAATGACAAAAATAATAGTGATAAAAAAAAATGCCTTACAAAAATAAGTTAAGTACACTCAGAAAAATCAATTTCTATCCATAATTTCAACAACTCTTGCACCATCATCACTGCCAGCATCATCACCAATTTCTAAAAGTGATACGATCGGTATATGGTAGCTAAAGTAGGATACAAACAGTTTTGATTCGAATTTATTTAAATATCGGAATTTATTTAAATATTCGAATTTATTTATTTAAATATTCGAACTTATTTAAACTTCGGGTTACAATATCTATGAAAGTAAAAATGGTAGATATATAGTATCTGTGAACGAAATGATACTGGTTTTGTCCTCTTTAAAATGGTATGTGAACGAAAACTCTAGCTAATTTGGATCAGGAGTTATGAAGAAAAGAAGCTCCTTTAGCTTTGAGTTGAGTACTAGCGGTGGCAGTGGCGGTGCCGCGATTTCATACTTTTTTCCTCTCCCGCAAATGCTTCCTTACGGGGTGCACAACGTGCCTAAAGAAGTTTTCACTTCAAAAATTCCCCCATACGCATGCATTTGTTCTCTCCAAATTATATTCAACGAGACAAAACTTTTACATAGAGAAGATCACCTTGGTAAAAGATTAGTTCTAGAAGCTCTCGAAATTAACAAGAGAGCAAATACGATAAACGGTATGAACAGAACTCCCCGGGACGTGGAGAGCCATTATTAAAATACTGAGACAGATTATTTAATAGTGGTAGCTAACCAAATCTTAAAAAAAATTATTTATTAACGTCCAGTTTTTGCAACTCGGGCTAATCGGGCCCGATTATCTGTAGGTGACCGCCATTTTTCCAGGGTGGGACTAAGGATTTTATTTAATGGATTCCGTCACTAAATACTTTCCTTTGCCCAAGCGGGAATCGAACTCGCCACTCTGGGTTTACTATGTGAAATTAAGGTAAACGTTTTAACCCACATGGCTAATCTGAGTCCATAACTAAATTAAAGACACTACCGGACGAAGATGGCCGCATTCCCATTGAACATCTGCAAATCAGTAACAATTGGAAAAAAAACTGGAGCAGATAGCTGAACAGCTCAAAATGAAAATATTTTCCAGCGATGTAGCCTGAAAAATAGAATATATATTATCATGTGTTCTTGTTTCTTTTGTTAGTTTCATATTGTTATATCTTAGGTAAATATTTTCTATTCAGAATTCAGACCATTAAAAATTATAAAAAGGTCATCCAACAGTTATCCAGGTACAGTCATTGCGACCATTCATCGCGCTGATGCTATTGTAGTGTATATCTGGGGAGCAGGATATGGTGTGTATATCTGGGGGAGCAGGATATGGTGTGTATATCTGGGGAGCAGGATATGGTGTGTATATCTGGGGAGCAGGATATGGTGTGTATATCTGGGGAGCAGGATATGGTGTGTATATCTGGGGAGCAGGATATGGTGTGTATATCTGGGGAGCAGGATATGGTGTGTATATCTGGGGAGCAGGATATGGTGTGTATATCTGGGGAGCAGGATATGGTGTGTATATCTGGGGAGCAGGATATGGTGTGTATATCTAGTCGAGCACTCAACCATCCTAGTACTGGTACGGCTATGTACCAACACGCTGACAGCTCGGGCTCTGGGTATCTAGGAAGTAGAGTATCGAGTATATCTAGACCAGTAATCAACCACCCTGGTATCGGCACGGCTAAGTACCAACACGCTGACAGCTCGGGCTCTGGGTATCTAGGAAGTAGAGTATCGAGTATATCTAGACCAGTAATCAACCATCCTGGTATCGGCACGGCTAAGTACCAACACGCTGAAAGCTCGGGCTTTGGGTATCTAGGAAGTAGAGTATCGAGTATATCTAGACCAGTAATCAACCATCCTGTTACCGGCACGGCTAAGTATCAACACGCTGAAAGCTCGAGCTCTGGGTATCTAGGAAGTAGAGCATCGAGTATATCTAGACCAGTAATCAACCATCCTGGTATCGGCACGGCTAAGTACCAGCACGCTGAAAGCTCGGGCTTTGGGTATCTAGGAAGTAGAGTATCGAGTATATCTAGACCAGTAATCAACCATCCTGTTCCCGGCACGGCTACGTATCATCCAGCTGTTAGCTCGAGCTCTGGGTATCTAGGAAGTAGAGCATCGAGTATATCTAGACCAGTAATCAACCACCCTGGTATCGGCACGGCTAAGTACCAACACGCTGACAGCTCGGGCTCTGGGTATCTAGGAAGTAGAGTATCGAGTATATCTAGACCAGTAATCAACCATCCTGGTATCGGCACGGCTAAGTACCAACACGCTGACAGCTCGGGCTCTGGGTATCTAGGAAGTAGAGTATCGAGTATATCTAGACCAGTAATCAACCATCCTGGTATCGGCACGGCTAAGTACCAGCACGCTGAAAGCTCGAGCTCTGGGTATCTAGGAAGTAGAGTATCGAGTATATCTAGTCCAGTAATCAACCATCCTGGTACAGGTACGCCTAAGTATCAACACGCTGAAAGCTCGGGCTCTGGATATCTAGGAAGTAGAGTATCGAGTATATCTAGTCCAGTAATCAACCATCCTGGTACCGGCACGGCTAAGTACTTACACGCCGAAAGCTAGGGTACTGGATATCTAGGAAGTAGAGTATCGAGTATATCTAGTCGAGCACTCAACCACCCTGGTACAGGTACGGCTAAGTACTAACACGCTGATAGCTAGGGTACTGGATATCTAGGAAGTAGAGTATTGAGTATATCTAGTCGAGCACTCAACCACCCTGGTACAGGCACGGCCAAGTACTAACACGCTGATAGCTAGGGTACTGGATATCTAGGAAGTAGAGTATTGAGTATATCTAGTCGAGCACTCAACCACCCTGGTACAGGCACGGCCAAGTACTAACACGCTGATAGCTAGGGTACTGGATATCTAGGAAGTAGAGTATCGAGTATATCTAGTCGAGCACTCAACCACCCTGGTACAGGCACGGCCAAGTACTAACACGCTGATAGCTAGGGTACTGGATATCTAGGAAGTAGAGTATCGAGTATATCTAGTCGAGCACTCAACCACCCTGGTACAGCCACAGCCAAGTACTAACACGCTGATAGCTAGGGTACTGGATATCTGATAGTGGGGTATACTGTGCGTCTAGTCTTATAATCATATAAACCCATATTTTATCAAGATAGCTACAAATCTTCGTACAACTACAAGCTGATATTTATTTAACCTTGTAAGTAGATGTGGTTCCTTGTTAGGAAGAATGAACGGCAGTTGAAGAAGCCGTTAGCCCGTTCTACAAACAGAAATGGTTTCGTCTCGCCTTGCCGCGATTTGACAAGCAAGTTGCCGCCTTTACTTGCAAATCTACCGCCAAATTCGCCAGGACTAGTTCAAATGAATTTGCCAGCATTTCGCCTTGCTTCTAACCTTTATCCTAGCTCTACTTCTTTCCTCCCTCGGCATAGATGATGCTTAAGAATAAGGAACTTCTTAAACCAGACTCTTTTGTAGTAAATATGGTTTTTTTATTCTTATAGTAATCGGATTTTGAGAATGGTGCTACAGTTACACATATGTGTTACTGAGTGGCGAGTTCGATTCTTGCCTGGGCAAAGGAAATTATTTAGTGACGAAATTCATTAAATAACGTCCTAAAATCCCACCCTGGCTAGAAAAGGGTGGTAACCTGTAGATAACCCGTCCCAATTAGCCTAAGTTGCAAAAAGTGGACGTTAATAAATAATAATAATAATAAAATAATAATAATAATGTGTTACTATCAGTTTATCATATTTTCGTAATTATCCCCATATTTGTATATATTTTCAGTATTGTCCCACAACATAATTTTTCGAAAATGTTAAGTTTAAAGGAGCGTAATACGCGGTTTATGTACTGGCTACGGTCATGTAGTAATTCAGTCAAATTGTGCGGTAGATCTATGTGAATAAACGAGCAATAGTCAGTTAGTATATGTTATATTGCAAGTATGCAGTTACAAGGAAGGATTTTCCCCAATAACTAACCATCACCAAGAATTTTAATTTAGTTTATTAAAAAATACAAAAAGTTATATCTAGTGGAGAAAGTAATGCCTTAAAACTAATGTTAAATACATTTCCACAAACGAAAATTAACGGAGGCATTTTTATTTATACGTTTTCAAGCTTGATAAATGGCCCTACTCCTTACTTTATGTTTACTCTTAAATCTCTTATGTTTAATCGACTTGAGCAAAAGATACAACGTGTCCAGCTTAAATTATATTTCTTGTCACAAAGAACTCTTCTAATTCTCATTCAAAATTCAATGTTTATTTATTTCATTGGTTGATGTTCCTTCTCTAGTTTGTTGCTTATGAACCCTTAATGTTCCAAATCCAATTTTCAGACTATTGAATATTTCATCAGTTCATGTGTTTGTCGCCTTCCCTACAATTTGGTTACACTGATTCCGTTAAGTCCTGGTGTCGTACCAGCTGTAAGGAATTCTTTCTCTAGTGAAGACTACTTATTATCGTCTGGGGTAGTGAAAAGGATTTGCAACAGTTCAAAAACTTCTCATCTATTGTTATTTATGTTTGTTTCAGGTAAAGGTCACGAGGATAAGTCGCAAAGTGTGATCGTGGCAAAGGTTCCGGGCAATAGTCAAGAGCAATGGTGGAGGAGGCTGGGTGGTGACCTCACCACATCTCTAGGTGCTGATCCCTACAGGTTCTACTCCCTACCAACCGCCTTCTGACCTCACATCTCTAGGTGCTGATCCCTACAGGTTCTACTCCCTACCAACCGCCTTCTGACCTCACATCTCTAGATGCTGATCCCTACAGGTTCTACTCCCTACCAACCGCCTTCTGACCTCACATCTCTAGATGCTGATCCCTACAGGTTCTACTCCCTACCAACCGCCTTCTGACCTCACATCTCTAGATGCTGATCCCTACAGGTTCTACTCCCTACCAACCACCTTCTGACCTCACATCTCTAGATGCTGATCCCTACAGGTTCTACTCCCTACCAACCACCTTCTGACCTCACATCTCTAGATGCTGATCCCTACAGGTTCTACTCCCTACCCACCGCCTTCTGACCTCACATCTCTAGGTGCTGATCCCTACAGGTTCTACTCCCTACCAACCGCCTTCTGACCTCACATCTTTAGATGCTGATCCCTACAGGTTCTACTCCCTACCAACCGCCTTCTGACCTCACATCTCTAGATGCTGATCCCTACAGGTTCTACTCCCTACCAACCGCCTTCTGACCTCACATCTCTATGTGCTGATCCCTACAGGTTCTACTCCCTACCAACCGCCTTCTGACCTCACATCTCTAGATGCTGATCCCTACAGGTTCTACTCCCTACCCACCGCTTTCTGACCTCACAACTATAGGTGCTGATCCCTACAGGTTCTACTCCCTGCCCACCGCCTTCTGACCTCACATCTCTAGGTGCTGATCCCTACAGGTTCTACTCCCTACCAACCGCCTTCTTACCTCACATCTCTAGGTGCTGATCCCTACAGGTTCTACTCCCAACCAACCGCCTTCTGACCTCACATCTCTAGGTGTCGATCCCTACAGGTTTTACTCCCTATCCACCGCCTTCTGACCTCACACTCTAGGTGCTGATCCCTACAGGTTTTACTCCCTATCCACCACCTCAGACATACCTCCCTAATTAATCCCAATAAGTAAATCATCCCCTCAAAAGAGTCAAATAAATTATTTTAAAAATGTGTAAAAAGGCTGTGATTTGTGTTTGAATAAGGAAATGTAAGTAGATGATATCGCGAGTTGATTTTTTTTTTTTTTTTTATATTATAAGTATTTCATTAATTATTTTTGCTGATTACAACAAAATTAAAACCGTGATTGCCCTAATAAAAGCATGAGAGAAAGTAATGGGACACATTAGTAAGACAGAAAAACCACTTCAATAAGGTACTTAACCTTTTAATAAAATATTGAAGTATCATTTGAAAAACTTGAGTTAATTTACTCCACTAAAAATTGCCCAATACGCGGAGAGAGAGACTATAAAACTAGTAGTCTTAAAGTTTACAGATGCAAAGTACACCCTTTGCAGACTGCCACAAACCTTCTCAGCTTGTAGCATGCTTTCTGCCTCAGTGCTACGAATAATCGAACTCTCTGCAGCCATCAGAAAATATGTAAAAAATACTCATTCACGTATGTATTCCATAACGCTTTAAAAATATTTTCAGTGCCATTAATAATTTTTTAACTATTAGTTATGCCATACGTTTATTTAAATTATTTGAACTTGTTTGTATATATATATAAATATCAGATAAAATTAATAGCTCCAACAAATTAGGATTATTTATTTATTTGTTGCCTATATTTTTTCAAACTATTTATCAGCACTATAAATATCACTACTAGTTATTGTAAATATCATTACTAGTTATCACCATAATCATTATAACCATTATTTATCAGCAGTTATAATGAACTGCTAGCTATCACCACTATCATTTGCACCATTAATTACCACTAAAATCAACATCATCACTAGTTATCACCACCACTAATTATTATCACCACTAGTTATCTCCTCTATCATTATCACTACTGTGATCACCGCTATCATTACCATCACAAGTTATCACCATTATCAATATCGCCACTGATTATCAACACAATCATTATCATTCTCGATAAACACTGTTTCGAATACTAAACAGTTTGTTTTGTATCAGTACGATTAAATGCTACTGGATTATGACGACTACATAACAAGCGTGATAAAAACACAAACAATGTCATTCAAAATAAAGTTGCATATATCTATAAATACTATTCTGGATCCATGAGAAAAGATTATCTTATAAGAAACGAGGTAATAAATAATATTGAGAGAGTAAGGAAATGAACAATCTAACTATGAACTATGAATGTTATATAGGTCCAAATCTTGTGCAAATTTTCGAATTTAAAGTCATAATGGGGTATTTTGAAGCTTTATCGACAGAATTTCAAATTTGAAATGGAATGGAGTTGTAGAAGGGAGAAAATGTTTATAATATGGATTGCCAATATTAATACAGGTGAGGGCAAATCTCTAGCTGTCATTCAATACTCACAATTTACCAATCAAATTTGAATAAATAACAAAAAAAATATTAAAATTGTTTATTTTCATTTTTTTTTGGAAGTAGTCCTAGCAAAACCATATTAAGATAGAATTTCAATCAAGAATAAGTGGCATAGCTCCTTTTTTCATAATTGAAATTTATTTCCTGTAATTCAGTAAATACTTTCACCGCTGTCTCAAGTTGTTACGCATCACTGCGAATCAGTGTAGTGTTTCAATTTTAGTAAAAATACCTCCTACTTAAGCAACGTTATGAATTTATTCAACTAGCACGTAGCCAAAGGGATTTTATCTTGATAAAATCCCTTTGGCTATGGAGAAATCAAACCCATGCACTCAAATACCAAGAATCAAATGCAGCAAGTGAATTAACTCAGTAACACACATAGCTAACAAAATCCCAGTTTTATTTGTTAATAGTTATTACCCTCCAGAAGAATGTGTATATTAATAGGCTTACAATGAGACGTTGAAAATTGGACGGTTTGGGTGGTAATAAAACATCTGCCCCCTCTCCCACAACATCAGCTAATATATATAGATATATATATATATATATATATATATATACCAGATCTTCTTTTCCTTTCTATAAGAGTGCAATACACAAAATATGAAATTTAATCGCATATTTCTTTCCTGAATTAAACTCAGTTATTTTGGGAAAGGTAGAGGACAAATAAGTAAAAAATCAATCAAGAATCATTACTCTGACAATTCATACAATGACAATTCAATTGCCCCTCCATAGTAGATATCCCAAATTATGAGACTTTATTAAAGTTCACATTCTCTGATAATGAAATAGGTTTTGAAGGACGAAAGTAATACCAGTGGTACACGCCATACGCTCATAAAGACAAACAACCCGTATCATGAGAAAGGTTGATAACCTGTAGGCCTCAGATAAGAAGTTGATAAGTAGTAATTCCTTCCTCATTTATGATGATAGAGCAACGAGTTGATTTCAAGTCATCAAATCTATTTTCAGAAAAAGAAAAAAAAAAAACCGAAAATGGATATAAAAGATTTTTTTTTTGTTTTCAATACTAGTTTATCGCTAGGATTTGAATTGGAAAGTAGAGTGGGGAGTCCATTGAGAAAGTGGCAGTGCTCCAAAAAGTAATAAATTATACCTGCTAATATTATACCAGCAATGTATGATACCTGCAATACATTATACATGCAATACACTAGACCTGAATTACAGTATACCCGAAATACATTATGCCTGCAATAAATTATATCTGCAATATATGTATCTACAATACATTATACCAGCATTAAATGGGACGTGTTATACATTGTGCGTGTAATACATTATACCAGCAATACATTATACCTGCAATACATATTTTTTGTAATACATTTTAATTTCAATACATTACACCTGCAAAATGTTATACCTACAATAAATTATACCTACTATATATTGTATCTACAATACATTATACCTGCAATACATATTTTTTGTAATACATTTTACCTTCAATACATTACACCTGCAATACATTATACCTGCAATACATTTTACCTTCAATACATTACACCTGTAATACATTAAACCTGCAATACATTATACCTGCAATGCATACAGACAATAGATCACTCGTCCCACCTGCCAAGAAACTAGTGGAGTAAATAGGCTATAATAAATCTTCAAATATGCCGATTTCATAACTTTTACAACTAATTATTTATATTTCTTAAGGAATAATAACAAGGAACCTGAATTTATTAGCAGATTTTAATTCTGAATTGAGAGGAATAGTTGAATTAAGCGTGAGCCAGTCAAATAATAACGTTGAGAGAATTGTAAAAGAGGTTAGAATGTCTAACGCAATAAATTTCTACCCTCCAAAACCTCAATCACAATGTACATTATGCAATATGAATATATACAGCAAAAATACCATTTTGTGTGTTTCAATATCAAAAACCAAAAATAATAATATATAAGCAAATATGTATTTTTTTCTAAAGGTGATTGTACAATTTCATTTACAGAAAGAGCCCAAAATATGTATTTGTATTATAAAATGTTGGCAGTAAAAATTCGCTGAAAAATATTTAATTTGTCAGACAGTCAGCAAAATATTAATTATGTTCCTGTTACTTAAGTCATAACTGTGAATTTATAACTCTTATTTCATTTGAAAAAGTTGGTTTGTTTTTCTTAAATGAGTGCCAATTATTTATTTTATTATAAAAATAGTGGTTAAATAGTTCAATTCATTTTTGTATTGTAATTTTTTGTAATCAATACTTTTTTAAATTATCATGTTTGCTCATTTGAATATTTTATTTCAATTTGTTAAAAGATAAACTGGCACATTACGAGTTAGGGTATAATGATTCTGAATTTTATTTATTTATTTATTTGCTTGTAAATAGAATATATGTATATTTAAAATTTGCTAATTTTGTAATAAAATATGTCATGATTAATTTTTTTTTCTTTTTATTTCTATTCTTCCTTTACTCCTAATGAGATTTATTAGCAGATTTTCCTTAAGGGGAATCAGCTATTGAGGTTGTACTCAAGAAGAAATTATTGACAAAGTTCCTCAAATGCCCATCGATCCTACCCAGGAGATGACAAAAATGAGGTCCGTTCTAAACTATATATATATTGGGATTAAAGGTTGGAAGGATTTCCAAATTCAAAATATCTCTGTTATTATGATTCGGAACGTAAATTGTAATTTTAATGTTATAGAACCAATCTTCTTAAACTATTAATTGTACAATGGGTTTTCTCTGTATTTTTTAGAAACTCCAGTATTAAGCGAGTTATTCGTACATTATATTTTCTGTCTTCAATAACATCCTCCCTTTCTAAACATTGTATTTTTTTTACACTTTACGATAAGATGAGATTACAAATCTGTTATACCAGCACATGGGAAATTGCCTAGTTTAAGCAGCCCCTGCGTGTCAGACTGTTTTACCTTAGGATAAGGGGATATGATATGAATTTGAGGGTCATAGGATTCTAGTACGATATTTAGAAAGGGCAAGATGTAGGGGTCGACATGTAGGCGGTTCACTGTCTGGATCGTAAGTTGCAAAGGGAGTAGTATAGGAGGACAATCTAACACCACAAACAAATTATATACAAAGCACAATGTGCTGCTAAATCAATCACGAAGGAACGGTTTGTGCTTTAGAATTGCAAAATATATTGTATCATTTAGTTACATGACTCTAACAAAATATGAATTCTTTTAGCAGATTTACCTTAAGGGCAATCAGCTATTGAGGTCGTACTCATGGCGCGATTTTTGAAAAGTTTACACAAATATCCATCGATCCATCCCAGATGACGAAAATGAGGTCCGTTCAAAATTTTATATAAATATGTGTGTATGTATATATATATATATATATATATATATATATATATATATATCTTCTATTTTTGAGGCTGCATCGCTGGGAAGTATTTTCATTGCGAGGACTTCGGCTATCTGCTCCAGCGGTTGGAATGTTTGTTGGTTTGCAAATGTTGCCAAAAACAGAGCAGATAGCCGAAGTCCTCGCAATGAATATATATATATATATATATATATATATATATATATATATATATATATATATATCTGTTAACACTCTTGTAGCCGTAATGTTTGTTTGATTGTGGCAAACTCGCTATTTAAATGTTTTATGCAAATATAAAGATCAATTTCCTTAATGGCTGAAATCGGACAAGTGGGAGGGACATTTACAGGGGAAATTTTGAAACATCTCCGTTATCAAAAGTCGGATCGAAATATTGAATAGAACCAATCTTATTTTACATTTAATTGTCCATAAATATTGTTAATTCATGTATCCTGTTTCATGAATTTTAACCAAGATATTTTCATTTTTTAGTTTTCAACCTTGAGTAAACTCCTACTTCTAAGCATATCCACCAAATATTGTTTTCATTGAACCTCCCCTGTGCGATAAAAGCACATATGTAGCGTGATGACGTCATGAATGTCAAATGATTATTTAATCTATACGATACTCAATATTTAACCATTACATTCCACTCTAATGTTCATATCCATTGAACATTAATCATTGAACATCTCCTCAGCTCCTGCGTGACGGATTAATGTATTTTCATCGTTTTTAATATTCTGTTTTACATATGGATGAATGGGTGGATTGACAGACGAATTGATAGATATGTACCTATATGTAACTTAGAACGGACCTCATCTCCTGAATACCATCGAAGGACCATTGTACAAATCTTTCTTAAACCGCGCCTTGGGTACAATCTCAATACCTGATTTCCTGTAAATCGGACCAAATAAATTTTAAAGCTCAAAACAATATCCAAGAATATCTTATTAATACGAAATGCTTCAATAAACCATAATTTAAATATAACCTTAATTTAAATAATGATGTGCTCCATTATTTAAATTATATAGTCTATTAGGAAGCTTGAATAATCTATTTGGAGTGAAGGCCGAATCTGATTTCATTTCTATTCAGTTATTCAAAAACTTAGCACGAGCGGAAGGCTTCGTTACAGAAATATAGTTATTTAGTTTCCAATATTATATGGCCGTGTATTCTCATTAGCCAAGATCAATAGTTTCAACTATTTCTTTATGTAATATTAATAATTAACAGTTCATTGAGTAACGCCATTATTCTAACTAATTTATTAACAAGGTAACAGTAAGAGTAGGTTTCATCACCTAGCAACCATATAGCATATGCTGCATTACCTAGCAACCATATAGCATATGCTACACCAACATTATAAGACCGTGTATTCTCATTAGCCAAGATCAATAGTTTCAACTATTTCTTTATCCGTATCATCCATAACATCACATACAGTAATCCAGTTATATTGAATTATAACTAGGGCTCAGGTTAGCCATGTGAGTTAGCCTTAATCTCACATAGTAAACCTAGAGTGGCGAGATCGTTTTCCGCTTGGGCAATAGGAATTTTTTAGTGACGAACACACTAAATAAAATCCATAGTTTCGCCCTGGCGAGAAAAGGATGGTAACCTGTAGATAACAAACTCCCAATTAGCCGTTTTAGCAAAAAGGTGGAAGTTTATACATAGATAACTATATTATATACAATGAAAACCGTCAGGTGATAGCTTATAGCAGAAAGCATCTATCGGCCTACCCCTTAGTTTTAGTTTAGGAGTAATGGACTCATAAAATTGGGTTCAGTCGTATAGGCGTGAAAAGGTTTCTAGCAAACCAAAATACACCTGTATAATGAGATGAACTTAAAAAAGATCCTTTTTATTGTTTTGACCTGTACTCACAATCAAAAACTGACATAACTAAAACATAGCCTCTACTCTAACAGAGACTAAAATGTCATATATATAAAACCTGAGCCAGCTTTGCCCGGGATATGTCAATAATAAAGGTATTTGCAAGGCTTTACTATCTACAATATTAGCAGATTTCCCTTAAGGGAAATCAGCTATTGAGGTCGTACTCATGACGCGAGTTTTGAAAAATTTCCTCAAATGTCCATCGATCCTACCCAGGAGATGACGAAAATGAGGTCCGTTCAAAATTATATATATATATATATATATATATATATATATATATATATATATATATATATATATATATTTGTCTGTTAACGCTCTAGCGGTCGCAATTTTTGTTTAATCGTTACCAAACTTCATATTTAAGCGTTTTACGTAAAAAGAGAGATCAAGTTCGTTAATGGCTGAAATCGGACCAGTGGGAGGGGGGGTTTAGAGGGGAGGATTTTTGAAAATTCAAAATATCTCCGTTACTATACGTCGGATCGAAAAATATTATAGAATCAATCTTATTGCAAATTAAATTTACTATAAATATTGTTATATACATTTATTCTCTATCTTGAATATTAACTGAGATATTTGCATTTGTATTCTGTTTGTGCTCGGCAGCAGTGGCTATGTTCGGACTTTCCGCCGTGAGCTCTGGCGGCCGTTTTTGTAATTATTCGTCCCTCTCGTGAATAGGTTTAGAGGTTACTTATACTACAGCTGTTATTAGGCAGATTTCTCTATTGTAAAACTTCACGTGGGAAATCTGCTTAGTTTACGCAGCCCCTGCGTGACGAACTTTTTTTATATTCCCCGTCTCCTGTGTATGTTTTTTTTTTTGGTTTTAGCAGATTTCCCTTAAGGGAAATCAGATTTTGAGGTCGTACTCATAATGCAATTTTCGAAATTTTTCTTAAAATGTCAATCGATCCTACCCAGGAGATGACGCAAACGAGGTCTGTTCTGGATACACATACACACACACACACACACACACACACACACACACACACAGACACACATATATATATATATATATATATATATATATATATATATATATATATATATATATATATATATACAGTTTTCACTATTCCGATTATTAACTGAGATATTTGCATTTTTTAATTTTCGGTCTTCAGTAAAGCCCCACTCCTACTGATCTCATATTAACAATATTCTATTATATTATGAAGCACTTTATTTGAAGCTTAAATACCAAATATTGTTCTCATTGAAATTTTAAGTTTTGAGATAAATGCAAATACGTGGCGCACGTGGGAAATCTGCTTAGTTAAAGCAGCCCCTGCGAGACTTTTTTAAAGTATTGACTGTACCATTCAAAATTCACAGAACCTAGAGTAGCGAGCTCGATTCCCGCCTGGGCAAATATCCCGCCTGGGGAATTAATTTAATGGTGAACTCGTTAAATAATATCCTTCGTCCCTCCCTGGCTGGAAAACGTTGGTAACCTGCAGGCAACTAGGCCCAATTAGCCATAGTAGCATGAATTGGACGTTAATAAATAAATAAATAACATAATGAATAGAATTATTGAACTACGTAAGAATAAAAGTTTTTTTTCCCACGGGAAAACTTTGAACCGCTGTGATGAAGGAAACTATTTTATGATAATAATAAACAAAATTTAAAATACTCATTTGTATAACTCAAGAGTAAACAATATACTGTTAATGAAGAACTTCCTCACCCCCGCTTTACATTCTATTAAATTATTTATTTATTATAGTACACACACACACACACACACACACACACACACACACACACACACACATTTTTATATATATATACATATATATATACACATATATATCATTTTCGCCATATCCTAGCTAGAAGATTTAAATAAAATAGACAGAGGGCTAGTGGGGGCGGTAGAGGGAGGGGTGGAGGGGAAGTCGTATATATGGGAAGAGATCTTACCCCCCTCCTACCACAACCATGTTCCTCCTAGCTGCTCTCTCGCTCGCCACCTCTGTCATCTGCGTCTCCTCTCACCAGCCAGTATGTATTTATATATACTTACAGAGTAATTTCTACAGTAAGTCCTATAATTAATCATCGTTTTATCAATTAACATCCACTTAATGCTACTATGGTTCATCTGCAATCTCTTCTAATAAGCCAGTGGCTAAAAACTATATCTGGTAAAGGTAGTTCGGTTCTAAAAGCTGGATGCAGAATGTAGATTTTGGATTGGTACAAATAGAATTCAGGACTTCCAATATCACAGCTAATATCATACAGGGCTACCGATATGCCGTCCCTACTATCAGAGCTAATATCATACATGGCTACCAATTGCCTCCCCTACAATCAGAGCTAATATCATACAGGGCTACTAATTGCCTCCCCTACTATCACAGCTAATATCATACATGGCTACCGATATGCCGTCCCTACTATCAGAGCTAATATCATACATGGCTACCGATATGCAGCCCCTACTATCAGAGCTAATATCATACAGGGCTACTAATTGCCTCCCCTACTATCACAGCTAATATCATACATGGCTACCAATTGCCGTCCCTACTATCAGAGCTAATATCATACATGGCTACCAATTGCCTCCCCTACAATCAGAGCTAATATCATACATGGCTACCGATATGTCGTCCCTACTATCAGAGCTAATATCATACAGGGCTACCGATATGCCGTCCCTACTATCAGAGCTAATATCATACATGGTTACCAATTGCCTCCCTTACTATCAGAGCTAATATCATACAGGGCTACCGATATGCCGTCCCTACTATCAGAGCTAATATCATACATGGTTACCAATTGCCTCTCCTACTATCAGAGCTAATATCATACAGGGCTACCGATATGCCGCCCCTACTATCAGAGCTAATATCATACAGGGATACCGATATGCCGCCCCTACTATCAGAGCTAATATCATACATGGCTACCGATATGCCGTTCGTACTAGAAGAACTAATGTAATAGAGGGCGACTGATATGCTGTCCCTACTGTCAGAGCTAATATCATACAAGGTTACCGATATGCCGTCCCTACTATCAGAGCTAATATCATACATGGCTACCGATTAGCCGTCTCTACTATCAGAGCTAATATCATACAGGGCTACCAATTGCCTCCCCTACTGTCAGAGCTAATATCATACAAGGTTACCGATATGCCGTCCCTACTATCAGAGCTAATATGATACAGGGCTACCGATTAGCCGTCTCTACTATCAGAGCTAATATCATACATGGCTACCGATATGCCGCCCCTACTATCAGAGCTAATATCATACAGGGCTACCGATATGCCGCCCCTACTATCAGAGCTAATATCATACATGGCTACCAATTGCCTCCCCTACTATCAGAGCTAATATCATACATGGCTACCAGTTGCCTCCCCTACTATGAGAGCTAATATCATACATGGCTACCAATTGCCTCCCCTACTATCAGAGCTAATATCATACATGGCTACCAATTGCCTCCCCTACTATCAGAGCTAATATCATACATGGCTACCAATTGCCTCCCCTACTATCAGAGCTAATATCATACAGGGCTACCGATATGCCGTCCAACTATCAGAGCTAATATCACACAGAGCTACCAATTGCCTCCCTTACTATCAGAGCTAATATCATACAGGGCTACCGATATGCCGCCCCTTCTATCAGAGCTAATATCACACAGAGCTACCAATTGCCTCCCTTACTATCAGAGCTAATATCATACAGGGCTACCGATATTCCGTCCCTACTATCAGAGCTAATATCATACAGGGCTACCGATATGCCGTCCCTACTATCAGAGCTAATATCATACAGGGCTACCAATTGCCTCCCTTACTATCAGAGCTAATATCATACAGGGCTACCGATATGCCGTCCCTACTGTCAGAGCTAATATCATACAGGGCTACCGATATGTCGCCCCTACTATCAGAGCTAATATCATACATGGCTACCAATTGCCTCCCCTACTATCAGAGCTAATATCATACATGGCTACCAGTTGCCTCCCCTACTATGAGAGCTAATATCATACATGGCTACCAATTGCCTCCCCTACTATCAGAGCTAATATCATACATGGCTACCAGTTGCCTCCCCTACTATGAGAGCTAATATCATACATGGCTACCAATTGCCTCCCCTACTATCAGAGCTAATATCATACATGGCTACCAATTGCCTCCCCTACTATCAGAGCTAATATCATTCAGGGCTACTAATTGCCTCCCCTACTATCACAGCTAATATCATACAGGGCTACCGATATGCCGTCCCTACTATCAGAGCTAATATCATACATGGCTACCAATTGCCTCCCCTACTATCAGAGCTAATATCATACAGGGCTACCGATATGCCGTCCCTACTATCAGAGCTAATATCATACATGGCTATCAATTGCCTCCCCTACTATCAGAGCTAATATCATACAGGGCTACAGATATGCCGTCCCTACTATCAGAGCTAATATCATACAGGGCTACCAATTGCCTCCCCAACTATCAGAGCTAATATCATACAGGGCTACAGATATGCCGTCCCTACTATCAGAGCTAATATCATACAGGGCTACCGATATGTCGCCCCTACTATCAGAGCTAATATCATACATGGCTACCAATTGCCTCCCCTACTATCAGAGCTAATATCATACAGGGCTACCGATATGTCGCCCCTACTATCAGAGCTAATATCATACATGGCTACCAATTGCCTCCCCTACTATCAGAGCTAATATCATACATGGCTACCAATTCCCTCCCCTACTATCAGAGCTAATATCATACAGGGCTACCGATATGCCGTACTGTCATGGCCTGGAAACGCTGTATGCTGAAGATGTGTCGACCAGTGCTGGATATTTCGCTTAATTTGATGATATTTGCTAATAGATAGGTTCGGGATGGGCACGCCCTGTGTTGATAATGTGATGATGTGTGCCAGACATTTCGCTGCATTGACTGGTGTTACGCATAGAATTGGCTCCGGCTGAACCCGGTTTATGAAGATAAATTGATGGTCAGCTCTAGACGTTTCGCTAAATTAACTGGTGTTAGAGCTTTGAAGAGGTTCGGGATACCCTCTATGTTGATAATGTGCCGATTGCAAGACATTTCGGACTCAGTCACGTAACCTCACAGACCTTGTACAGGCAAAGCTCAAAAAAAAACATATTTCTTGTTTGGGTTCCCTCACATTTTGGTTTGGAAGGTAATGAAACGGCGGATTTGGAAGCTCGTAGTGCTCTAGAAGACGGAATACAGTAACCTTCATCTCCCCAGATGATTGGGGACAAAAGTTTCAAAAGCTCATATTTTAAAGGAGGGGAGTCAGTCAAAAGTTAAAGTCACTGGTCATAAAACATGACAATAAACTGGGACAAATCAAAGAAATTACTGAGCATTGGAATACTGCAAGTAGAAAAATATGAAAAGAGATTGTTCTTGCCCATGTCCGAATTGGACACACAAAATCAACACAGTTATTTATTGACAGGCTTACTCCCACCAACCAGGGATTGTTGTAATGTCCATCTTATTGGCTCACATCTTCTTAATTGTAAAATAATACGATCTTCCAAGAAGAGCTTTGAACCTTAAACCGAACTTAATACATAGAACTCCTTAGAGACGATGAAGAAGACATAAAAAGGCTTTTGCATTTTTAACTGAAACAGCTAATGGCAATAATAGATGCGGCAAATATTGTAATAAAATAAAGAAAAACAACAACCAAGAATTCGAATTTTTAAGTTGGAGTAGGGTTGTAGATTGATTTCAAAACTAATACTCCTGAGTATGTTCATGAACGTTGATTTTATCGAAAAATAGAAAGAACAAATTGTGCATAGGATAACTATTGCGGTCATAAAACGTTATTTATTGTGTATGTATGAATTCCGAAGTTTTGACTTTCCACTTTAATTGTGTTCTACGAAATTACCTCATCAGAATTGTAAAATGTTTTTGAAAAGTATTAAGGGGATGAATATTGTGAACATGGGCTTATACATTTCATCCACCCTCAGGAGTACGGGGGAGGGGGCGGTTACTACAATGTCAAAACATGTAATTAACATAAAATTTATTCAAAAAATATAAAGATTGAACTGTGTTTAGAATCCATTTTCTGGTCCTAAAACGTTATTTATATTTATGAATTCCAATAAATTCTTGGGATTCCTGTCACTCAATATAATTTATTAGTATTTAATGAGAGTGGCTGGATAGGTTAGTGAAATTATTTATTACTTATATATCGGAGAGTAGCAGTGTTACCCGTCGTCGTCGGGTTTAAATAGAAATTGTTTCCCGTGTAAATATAAAGATTGATTCAACTTATGGAGAAATCATCCCGTTATTTTTATCACGTAACAGATGTCCTGTCCCGCAACATATAGACTAAGTGTACAGTACTTGGGTTTTAATACCCGTCAAGTAAAATCTGGCAATTGGGTTGAATTGAATTCATAATGATTTCCGGGCGAAATATAAATATTCAGTTACCTAAGCTCTGACTAATCCCTTTGTTTTTCGCGTGAGTCATGGAATGGCTACTGGACGAATATTGACGAATTTATAATCGTTCATGAAGTTACAAAAATGTTGTTTCCCGTCAAAAAAATAACAATTGGATCGTCCTATCATTCAAGTTCAAGTCTCATATCCTGTACGAGATGAAGTCGAAGTAATTAACTAGCTGTGTTATCCGTCTGAACTGTTGAAATAAAAATGGTTTCCAGTAGAAATGTATTAAGGCTATTCCAAATAGCCCTCATTCGTACGATTAGTAGAGAGCGTATAGAGTAGAAAGACAAATTTCATTCGGTAAATAAAAATATCTTCTAAGCTTTCATAACCACGACAACAGGTCATACATAGACACATCTCCTACAGACACATATTTTTACTAAAATTTAACTACACACAAAAACACTGAACTGAATATTTGGCTTTCTCTTCCTTTTATTTCAATGAAGAAAAAAAATCGTCATTAACGTCCACTTCTTGCAATTATGGCTAATTGGGACGGGTTATCTACAAGTTACCACCAATTTCTAGCCAGGGTGGGAATAAGGGTTTTATTTAATGAGTCCGTCACTAAATAAATTCCTATTTGCCCAGGCGGGAATCGTACTCGCCACTCTAAGTTTACCATGTGAGATTAAAGCCAACGCTTTAACTCACACGGCTAGCCTGAGCCCCTCAATGAAGAAAAGCCAACGGCGTTTTTACTATAGCTGTAGATCTTTTATCGTATGTTAGCAGATTTCCCTTAGGCTATTTTCGTTGTACTGTGACGCTATATGGCTGAGGGGGGGGATTCGAATCTTCAAAAATATTTCCATTATAGTGAGTAAAATAATAAAATATTAAAGAACCACTCTTGTTAAACTATTGGTGGTCTACATTTCTTAATCTAATCATTTCTTTCGGAATTATTGCACACTCACCTCCGTCAACTTCTATTCATCGGTTTTTTCCCATAGAAATAGATCTGAAATGTGTTATACCAGAACGCGGATTAGTTTACGTGCCCATGGGTGGCGGAGGTTTTAAGAATAATAGGGCTTTACTTATTTTGTGGTATACCAAAACAAAAAGTTAAAATCTCCAATCCTTCTTTACATTTTTGCATTAAAACCAACTTTAACGAAGATATTGATGAATATGTGTTTTCAAGTCATCCGCTCCCCCCCCCCTAGTTGAAAATTCAGATTCTCATACAGCCCATGTCATCGACTCACAAATATAAAATTCCATATAATCCTTCCAAGCCGTTTTTGAATGATTGTGTAACCAACGGGCGAACAGACAGACAAGATTTCCAATTTCGATGCCATTGTTATTAGACAATGATCTGGAACGTGAAGAAGATATGTATCCCCACAGAATTTAACTTGAAAATCAAACAAACCTTAGAGGTACATTTATAGATATAAACATTGCCAAGGTGCCTAACGGTGTGCCAACTAACACTGTGTCGGTGTGTGTGTACTGTTAGTTGGCTAGTATGTGTGTGTATGTATGTATGTATATATATATATATATATATATATATATATATATATATATATATATATATATATAAAATTGTATCCTCTGTCTGTACATTGATTTTTTTCGCGAAATTTCACGATAACTATTCGTTTCACATGCCATAGACACCATATCTGCATTTTGTTTCTTTCGTGTGTTTGTTTGTTTGTTTGTTTGTTTGTTACCTTTTCACGCATAAACGGCTGAACCGAATTTAACGAAACTTGATATGCATATTACTACTAACCCAATATAGACTTTAGGCTATACTAATATTCTCTGAAACGCACAGAAGTGGGGGTTATAAGGTAGGGCTGAAATTAAAAATAGCGATATTTCGTTTCCTATGGGTTTTATGGAAAATGTGCACATAACAAAAGTTGTTTATGTTGTTATTTAGAGTAACTTTTGTCATATAAACTTTCGTCGTATACCAAAGTATAAATGTGTAATACGCTAAAAATTATAGCGGGAGTCAATAATTTTATTTGCCAAAAAATACTTACCCGAACTAAATAAAACTCGGTATTTGTATTAGCAGTGAGGCCTTCATTATAATAAGCCATACCAACATGTCTATGGACAGGCAGGAGTGGGGGTTATAAGGGAAGCCTGAAATTAAAAATAGCGATATTTCGTTTCCTATTGTTTTTTCCGCAAATATAAACATAACAAAAGTTGTTTATTTTGTTATTTGGAGTAACTTTTGTCATATACACTTTTGTCGTATACCTTAAGTATAAATGAGTAATACCTTAAAACTTTAGCGGGCACTAACGGCAGAACCGAACTTAACAAAACTCGGTATGTCAATTAACATTAATTCTTCCATGATTATAAGTTATATTAAAATTTTTAGGTTCGAACGGGAGGAGGGTTATAAGGGAGGCCTGAAATAAAAAATCACCCTATTTACATATATAAGAGACGGGAAATATAAAAATATCGAAGACTGTGAAGCCTTATCGAACAGATAATTCTATTATTTGCAAATCCACGGGAAAGCCGGGTATCAATCCTAAACACTGGGACGGGTAAATGTCAAAATATTGTGCAATGTAAAGCCTGCTAAAAAATACCATCACCATTCAGCCTCAAATGAATTCCCGGGCGAAGCCGGGTATCAGAGTTAGTATATATATATATATATATATATATATATATATATATATATATATATATATAAAGAGCCTTTCTCTTTGTGAGTCAGCTAACCCAAGGCACAACAAAGTGTACATGAGATTTTGAATTTTCAACTAAGAGTGGGGGTTTACATATAACACAATGTCTACGTTAATATTCGTTCTATGAAGACAATTTAGACAAGATATTGTGTTTAGAATAACGGTTCCGGTCTTAAAACGTTATTCACTTTATTAATTCCGAAACTTCTTGACACTAAATAGAATTCATTAGTGTTTCCAGTGAGTTGATTGCAGAGAGTTGTGAATTTTCTTGAAATTGTAACGTGGGGTGCGAATATTTTCGGACTGAGTAACAAGAGAGGGGGAGATTTACTTGGAAGTTAAAACTTCAGTTAGGCAATATTTTCGTTTATATGGATTTTATCGGGACAATGTAAGAATGAATTGTACTAAGAATTTACTTTAGTAGAGGAGTAAGAAGGATTTATAGTAGAGAAATTAAAAAAAATACAAATTTCTCCATGCCCCGCCCAAATTCGCAGGGAACCTTTAGGTTATCAAAAAAAGATCCAAAAACAGTCTATGATATTTTTTGATAGGGAACATTGAAAGGTTAGTTCAAAAATGATAAATGTAACAGTTATTTCCTTCCGATCAAAAAATGATTTTGCCCCAAGCGATTAATCCTCTTTGGCGGAATCCTATCTTGGTTACCTTACCTTCCCGGAAAAAGGAACTGGGATATCTCGATGAATCAAGACTGGGCAAGTATTGGAGTTGCAATTTCCAATAATCTTTATTAATAGTGCTAACCGCTATATTGACTATTACGGCTGTTTTAGTGACCATTCGGATGTGGAGATTAGGCTAAAAAGGTTGTTCAAGCGATGAACTCTTAGCTTTAAGTGTATATTATTTTGTGTGTAATCATACTTTTGATCTTTTGATAGAACATAAATAATATTTGTTTTTAATTCAGTTGAGTTGCTTATTGAAAGAACATGAAAATATGCTTACAATATAAAACAAGTCTTGCCGATAAAGCAGTTGTTCATATCAATTTCCTTCAAGTGGAACACATAGAGGCAGTTATTTGAATCGTCGCACCCGAACTAACCCTCGAGAGCACCGTCACACCAACTCATCCTTTAAGCACTAAGCCAACTTATGCCATGCTTAAATTTGTATGTTTAAGTTCTTCAAATGTTACAGTTCCTATTAACGGGGAAATAGAGAAAAAAATAGGAGGAAATATTATGAAATAAACACATCTGTGCCCAACTCCACACTAGTTTAAACTACATAAAACATATGCCATAGAAATCCCCTTTACCTGATTAATGTAGGGGAAAGTGGGGTGAAACCGTTTATTTAAACGATTATTATTACAAATAAGTAAACATTTTTTAAAATAAAGTCTACTTATCTATTAACGCATATAGAGTTTCAAAAACAAAATCTAAATTTTTAAAAACATTTTACCCTACTTTTTTGTAAAAAGTCATTTTGCCCGGTTTTACCCCACTGGTAGGGTAAGACGTTATTCTTATGGGAAATTTAAAATGTAAAGACTTTTATTCAAATTAATGTGTGTTTTTTTAATAAAAAAAATTTGTTTGATGCATTAAAACAATGAAATAAGCAAAGAACACACAATTCTATAAGACTTAAGCAAACTTAACAGTCTTTGTCATCATTATTTTACCATTACATTTTTTTTTTTGTGGAATTGCAAAGCACAATTCGCAAGAAAAATCGTCATGTTCCTCTTGGGCCTCAGAGGTGCTTTGAAGGGCCCAACCATGAGAGTGTGTGCACTGGATCCATCCTTCACCAATCTTGGAGTCGGAGAAAAGCTGATTGCAGTAAATACAGGGGTAGTCATATTTTCGTCCTCTACTTGAGCCGCCCCACATTTTCTCTATTCGTTTCCCTATATTTTAGGAGGCTTATTTTCTGATTGTTTAGTAGCCTTTTCTGTGGTTTGTTTTTCTTTTCTTTTATTCTATTAGTACTATTATCATTTTTTCTTCTAACGCTGTCTATAGATAAAGTATGGGGTGGCCGTCAAAATAACAGTTTTTCTTTCTTATTGTCCACCTCCTACTGTATCTTTCTGTCTGTGTGTGGTGGAGGCATTAATGCAGAGAATGAAACAGTGAACGTTGATTCGAGAACAAGTTCAGCGTTAGGAGTCAAGGTCTTAGAAAAGCAGGGTAAAGTGAGTGATTCGGGCTGAGACGGCGATGGATTTGGTGGTCCTGGTATATTAATATTTTTTGCTGCAGAATCTTTAATACAAAAAAAATAAAATAAAAATCTAAAAAAATAGCATTAATCTTTTTAGTTATTTCAAAACAATTATATATTTCAAAAAGTAAATTCATAATTACCAGATTTATCATATTGTTTTTCATTATACATGCTTTTACTGTGAAATAATTAAACAAAATTAGGTAAAATTATACTTTTCATTTTTCGAGAATCGTGGGCCAAAACCAGGTACTACCACGTTTTGTCCATTAGCTGATATCCGGTTTTACCCGGCACGTAAATTTTAAATAGAACATGGTGTCATTCGAGCATACCAAACGCTAAAGACAATTACATAGTGCTAAAATAAAGGTAATTAAAACTTGTACTAAGGGAACCACATGCCTGTATTCTAACTGGAATAGGAGCGCAGTACAGCCAAAAAGCTTTTCCACCAAAATCATAAGCATGTTCCACGAAAACTGAATTATTGTCACTGCCGCAGAACAAGCACGACTAACGATTTGGCGTAACGGCCGCTGCTTCTTCTTCAAAGGTGGGTTGTAGTTACTCCGTTATCAGCCCGACTGCAGTACACACACGGCTAAGAAAGGTTTGCTCCCGACTACCCGGTTTTACCCTACTCTCTCCTATCAGCAAAAGACAGCGAGGAATACAATACAATCATTGCCGGTAGCTATAGTAACAGCCTCAACCCTAATCCCAGATCAGGATAAGGCGTCCCTATATTCCCAATACCTAATTGCAGGGCCTTACTAATGATAATCTAAACGCCGTTATTTGTAAGGCATAGCCCAGGAGTCATCTAATCAATTCTTCTCGATCCAGGTCAAAGGCCGAAGGAAGAAAAAAATGCTCCGATCCGCTGAAGTTAGATTAGGTGAGGTCGCTGCTGTAGGCTTCCGTCATGCTCTGCCATCCACATCAGCCATCTCCTCCTTAGAATTTAAATCTCATCTCTAGTATAATGTATATATATATACAGATGTTTCATAATTATATACTATTTTATTAACTTTCCCATAACATAATCAGCTATTGAGGTTGTACTCATGACGTGAAATTCGGAACATTTCCTCAAATATCCACCGCGGATCGGTCGCAATTTTTATCTTGTCGTTATCAAACTCGATATATACTCGATTTATGTAAAATTTATAGATCATGTTCTTTAATTGCTGAAATTGGTCAAAGTGAAGGCGAGTTTAGAGGGTGGGAACTAGGAAAATTCGAAATATGTCGTCGGCCCAAACATTTGAGTTTAAATTTATGTGCCTAACAGTGCTATTATATATATATATATATATATATATATATATATATATATATATTTCTGTATCGTAAATATTAATCGAGATATCTGGATTTTTTTTTAGTTTTCAGCTTTCAGTAAACCCCCAAACCTGCTCATGTCATATTAACCAGGGCCGGCTCAAGGCAAAATACTGACCCGGGCAAACAACCGTTTTGTCGCCCCCCCCCCTAAAAAAGGGGGTCCGGGGGCCCTCCCCGGAAATTTGTTCAAAATAGGGTTTAGAATACTGCGTTTTGAGGCATCTTAAGTGGTAGTTATCAATCAAAATATTATCATATTTTAAAGTTAAAAGATAAAATGACTGAAAAAGTATGTAGGCTATCACCTTTTTGCATACATTATAGTAGGCTATACGTTTTTCGTTGAAAAGGGTAAGTTAAAGAGTTGAAAAGGGGTTTAACAAATGAAGATTTTAGTCCAAGTAGTTTTACATATACGTATAATTTTCGAAAACGAAAAACGATAATTTTCACTACTTCCGGTTAAATTTTAAATAGAACATGGCATCATTCGAGCATTACAAACGCTAAAGACAATTACATAGTGCTAAAATTTTCACTACTTGGGTGTTTGGTCGCCCCCCGGCTGCGTCGCCCCGGGGAGTCGCCCGGGTTGCCCGGCCCTTAAGCCTGTGCTGATTTTAACAATAAGCTTTTACAACACAATCAACTTTATCGGAAACATAAATACCAGTTTTTTTTAGAGAGAGAGGGAGAAAAAAAACCGTCCAATTCTTCACAATTTGTTTATTTCAGCGCTAAGCGCTTTCAAAGACTAATGTCTCCATCTTCAGAGCTACACATGAAAAACAATAACATTAATAAAAACTCTATACATAGAATACATGGTCATCAATCATATTAACATCAATGTTCATTGTTAGACATTTATCTTGTGTGTTTATTTATTGATGTTAATATGATTGATGATCCTGTTGCAATGTATAGAGTTTTTATAAATGTTCTTGTTTTTCATGCGTAGCTCTGAAGATGGAGGCATTAGTCTTTGAAAGCGCTTAGCGCTGAAATAAACAAATTGTGAAGAATTGGACGTTTTTTTTTCTCTCTCTCTCCAAGTAAACGTTCTTCACTTCCAACAAACACTGCCGTGGAAAATTATTTTTTTCACTGTATTTTTCCTTTGTTAGGTACACGCCAATATTGTAAGATGGCGTTTTCATTTAAGATTTTCAGTCAAAAATGTGTATTTGTTCTATACGAAACTTGATATGTAAACGTTTCTTTCAATACTAAAGGTAATATTTAATAATGGCTGAAATCGACGAGAAATAGAATATTAATAATAATAACAAATATTTAGCGAGTTATTCGTTAATTTCTATTTTTCACTCTCCAGTAAACCCCCACTACTGTACAACGAATTTTGACTTAGAAATAGAGAATTTGAGAGATAGTGGTGGATGGCATTACTTCTGTGTCATTCCAGCACTTAGGAAAACTGCTTAGTTTACGCAGCCCCTGTGTGACGGACTTCATGAATTAAAAGGCTAGTTCATCTCCATAGCCTTTGCATGTTTCTCAGTGGATTCGGTTTAAAAAGTAAGCAAATAAATATGTTATCATAACATGCAATATGTTAAAATTAATGAAACTATTTTCTCGTTGTAACTACTGAATGTGTTTATCCATCTTTAGTTGAGACTATGGAATGGAAATAAAATAGAAAGATAGTTAGAGGATGAAGTGTTTATAGTGGGCTAAGTAATCCCAAAGACGATTAACACTATTAAAATGGACGGTTAATACGCAGCTTTAGGATGGGGTTGCTGTTAAAGGTTTTATTGTAATACAGATAATTAGAATCAATGCTTTATGTCTTTCATCCATTAGAAGGATTTTACGATTAACCAGTTAACTCAGTCACAGTTATAAAGATAATAGTCGGTTATCCCCATAATACTCCTCACTAACATACTTAGTCTTGTTTATACTTAATTGTAAGAGAAACTTACACAATACAAACCTTAAATTAACAAAATAAACAAATTTTGTTATGTAAATGAATGCCGAATAGGAAAAAAGAAACGAAATATTAGGAGTTTTCACCTACAACCCCACTCTTGTCATCTGTACCATAAGAATATTAATATAGCCTAAAGTATAAGTTAGTTTTAAACTAATACACATGCTAAATTTGGCTCAGACTGTTAGCTGTACAAAGAGTACTAACCAACTAATAAACAGTCAACAAAAACAACCCTTATTGAATTCGCCAATCATTCTACGGCAGGAATTACAATGGTGTGTGTGTGTGTGTGTGTGTGTGTGTGTGTGTGTGTGTGTGTGTTTGTGAGTATAATTAGTTCAGGTACTGATGTCCACAAGTCAAATATAGGAATTTAGGTTTTAATATAGGTGAATATTACCTCGTTCTCAAATCAACAATACCAACTACAAGACATATAAAAAGACAACTCACAACATACAAATATTTATTTATTTTATTTTTTAGTAGTTCGCATCATAATCGATTTTTCCGTTTAAATTTCTAAAATCTAAAAGAAGGGAAAATGTAACTACCTATAGAACGTTTAGAACACAAAACTAAACAAAATTGCAAATATAATTCTGCAAACAGAACAGTATTGAACAAAACCTCAGAACACAAAGAAGAAACTACCATACACAAATACAATCAAAACCAATTAATAGATCATAAAAGAGTATACAAAAATTAAATTATATGCTAAAGAAAGTTAAAATAATTTTCAAAGTTTAAGAAATTAAATTAATAGATAAATAAAAGACACATTTCTATAATATAATTTGTAAAAAAAAAAAAATAATATAAAATATGTCTCTAAAACACACACACTTATACGAGCATACACTCACGTACACATGCAGAAACCTATATGTATGGAATTGTAAAATTATTCAATTTTGTTATAAATGCAATTTTAAAGTCAAAGCGTATTAGAGATAATGTTTTGCGTATATGTTTGTGTTTTTGAGTGCTGAATAGTTATGGGTATACGTGGTTTACCTTCAGTCTGTATGTTGCGTAAGTCAATGGGTATCTGCAACAGTGGTCTCGAACGTCAATGAGCGAAATCGGTAGAGCTGCCAACTAAAATCGGTACATTTGTACCTAAAATCGATATATGACAAAAAAAAATATACAATTTTCAATCAAATTCGTTTATTTGACAAAAAATCCACTTATTATTATATTATAATAACATAAAAATCCACTTAAAACATAAAAATATGAGGTTTAACATACAAATCTAATTACAACATAAAAATATAATAACTTAAAAATCAGCGTACCTACTAAACTACATCTAACACACTTATTATGTTAATATTTCATATTATGGCAATTACTAATTTGCCATCGTCAAGTTAAAGAAAGACAAAAACTGGAAATTTAGATATTTTGAAAGTTAAACAAGTTGCACACCAAAAACGGAAATCTAACAAATTAAATCATTTTTCATAATGTTTCGGAACGTACCAATATTCTTTGGCCATAGCTGCAGTCATTTTTAAATTAATTTCTAAGTCATAAAAATTAGCATTCATGAAAAATCGTTTTGAATGGAGTAGGTTAGTGATTGGCTCAGTAGACAGCCTATTTCTCAGTTTTGTTTTCATAGTATTAATTTGAGAAAATATGCGCTAACATTGGCAGATGAATGGGGGAGTGATAAAATATTAAACATAAAAGTAGTTAACAAGGGAAACATTTGAGTCTCATCGCCACGCTTTAGCCAACTTACTTCATCCTAAAATAGTTCTACGTCATCAGAAAATGTTTTCATTTGATCACAGTTTCTTAGAATGCGCCACTCTGTATCAATACGCAATATCTCTGCTCATTCATACATGCTGTAAGGTGATTCCCCGTAACATTAAACATAAATGAAAAGGGTTGCCAACACAAAAGTGTGAAATCGGTTTAAAAATCAGGAGAATTTCCATGTATTTTCTGAAATCGTGGAATAATCATTGCATTTCGGTATTTCGGTAGTACAGAGTCCAATTCGGTAGAAATACCGAAAAATCGGTAGGTTCGAGACCACTGATCTGCAAATGTTCACGTTCTCTTTAGTCTATAAGTATGTGGTTTTTAGAAAGCGGTACATTGCAAACATCACATTTTGGCTCTTCCTCCTTTTCTATTAGGAATCCGTTTGTTAGGTTAAAATGGCCTATACCAAGTCTTGTAATAATTACTTGAGCCAAATACAGTAATTCTTTCTTTCACGGCGTGGATCGAATGTTTAATTTGTCTAAGTATGTTGTCAGCCCGTAACCAGTGTTCTTACGTCAATAAAGCTAAAACTCAAGCTATTATTTATACAAAAAGAAGACTGACAATCCCAGACCAATCCAACTTGAACAATAATCCTTTATCATGGTCGAAATACATTAAATACTAGCTCAGATACCCGGCTTCGCTCGGGAATTCATTTGAGACTGAATAGTGATGGTATTTTTTTGGCAAGGCTTTACTTTGGACAATATTTTGACATTTTCCCGTCCCAGTATTTAGGGTTAATACCCGCCGTTTCTGTGGATTTGTTAATAATAAAATTATTTTTTTATGTAAGACTTCACTGTCCTCCATATTGTCATATTTCCCGTTTCCTGTGCATTATGCATAGATTTGAATTATACACATACCGAGTTTTTATTTAGTTCGGTTGATTCTTTTGAAATAAAATAAATAATAATAAAATTGTTGACTATAAATTTTATCGTATAACTCATTTATACTTAGGTATACGACGAAAGTGTATATAACAAAAATTACTCTAAATAACAAAGTAAACAACTTTTGTTATGTGCATATATGCCGAAACCCCAATAGGTAACGAAATATCACTATTTTTAATTTCACTCCTCCCTTATAACCCTCACTCCTGCCCGTCCCTAGAAATGTTAGTATGGCTTATTATAAGAAAGGCGTTAGTGCTAATACACATACCGAGTTGTATTTAGTTCGGTTGGGTCTTTTGTGCCAAATAAAATTGTTGGCTCCCGCTATAATTTTTAGCGTATAACGCCTTTATATTTCGGTATACGACGATAGTGTATATAACAAAAGTTTCTCTAAACAACAAAATAAACAACTTTTGTTATGTGCACATTTGCCGAAACCCCAATAGGAAACGAAATATCGCCATTTTTAATTTCTTGCTTCCCTTATAACCCCCACTCTTGCCCGTCCCTAGAAATGTTGGTATGGCTTGTTATAATGAAAGCGTTAGTGCTAATACATATACCGAGTTTTATTTATTTCGGTTGGGTCTTTTGTCCCAAATAAAATTGTTCACTTCCGCTATAGGTTTTAGCATATATCTCGTTTATAATTCGGTATACTAAAAAAGTGTATATAACAAAAGTTACTCTAAATATCAAAATAAACAACTTTTTAGCAGATTTCCCTTAAGGGAAATCAGCTATTGAGGTTGTACTCATGACGGAATTTTCGACATTTTTCTTCAAATGTCCATCGATCCTACCTAGTAGATGACGAAAATGAGGTCCGTTCAAAACTGTATATATATATCTATATATATATATATATCTATATATTTGTCTGTTACCGCTCTAGCGGTCGCAATTTTTGTTTAATCCTTACCAAACTTCATATTTAAGCGTTTTATGTAAAAAGAAAGATCAAGTTCGTTAACGGCTGAAATCGGACCAGTGGGAGGGGGTTTTAGAGGGGAGGATTTTCGAAAATTCGAAATATCTCCGTTACTATACGTCGGATCGAAAAATTATACAGAATCAATCTTATTACAAATTAAATTTACTATAAATATTGTTATATACATTTATTCTCTATCTTGAATATTAACCGAGATATTTGCATTTTTCAGTTTTCACCAAACCGCCACTTCTACACATGTTACGTAAACAATACTCTGATACATAATAAATCACATTATTGGAAGTTTAAATACCAAAAATTGTATTCAAGAGACCTTTATTATACGAGATACATGCAAATATGCACTGGTGACTCCCCCCCTCCCCATCTTAAAGTTTTGGACTACTAAAATTTTATTGATTGAGATAACAATTATTCTGACTCATTATTAATTACAGTACTAGATATAGCAAATAGTTCTCAATAAAATTAATGTGTTATATTCTGATATATTTCAGTAATTGTTTTTCTTTCCGGTGTGAGGCAGGACCCGTTTGTTTACATTTCTAACCCAACGCTTCCTGTCGGCAGGCTATTGAAATTGGATGAAACATTTTTTATTTCCGTTTGTATTTATTCACGGTGTTGTGTTAGCAGTATGTATATTTATCTATTACTAAACTTCACGAGGGAAATCTGCTTAGTTTACGCAGCCCCTGCGTGACGGACTTTGTTATGTTCATATTTGCCGAAAATCCGATAAGAAACGAAATATCGCTTTTTTTAATTTCAGGCCTCCCTTATAACCCCCACTCCTGTTCGTCTCAGAGGATATTAATATAGCCTAAAGTCTAAGTTGAGTTAGTAGTAATATACATACCAAGTTTCATAAAATTCGGTTTCAGCCGTTTATGCGTGAAAAGGTAACAAACAAACAAACAGACACCAAAGAAACAAAATGCAGTTATGGTGTCTATGACATGTGAAACGAAAAGTTATCGTGAAATTTCGCGAAAAAAATCAATGTACAGACAGAGGTTACAATTATATATATATATCTATATATATATATATATATATATATAATATATATATATATATATATAGATTTAGGATTAACGTTAGACTAAGGATTAACATTCACAGAACACACAAATAAAACATATGATAGATAAAGCTAACAAAGTGATTTGCCAGATTTCCCCTTACCTTAATCGTAAATCTAACACCCTAAGTCCCACCTTGGCTAGAAAAGGTGGTAACCTGTAGATAATCTGTCCCAAGTAGTCTCAGTTGCAAAAAGTGGACGTTAATAAATAATAATAATTGTAAATCGAAACGTAGCTGTGAATAAACTAATGTTATACAAAGCCTGCATTAGATCAGTATTAACATATGGGGCTCAGGTTAGCCATGCGAGTTAAAGCGTTGACCTTTATCTCGTATGGTAAACCTAGAGTGGCGAGTTCGATTCTTGCCTGGGCAAAGGAAATTATTTAGTGACGAAATTCATTAAATAACGTCCTAAAATCCCACCCTAGCTAGAAAAGGGTGGTAACCTGTAGATAACCCGTCCCAATTAGCCTAAGTTGCAAAAAGTGGACGTTAATAAATAATAATAATAACATATGCTTGGCTCATATGGAGCTATACTTCGAACACAAATTTCAAATATCAAAATTCCAATACAAATATTTCTAAACAAATGTTTGAGATAATCTCTCTTATACAAGAATAAGAAAATTGCTTCAAATTTCCAACTTACAATGATAAAGACATATGTCCGTAAGCTGCCCACTAATTTTTTCAAATCTTGTAAACACAGAAATAAACCACTCATCAATGAAATAGTCAATTATAGGAAACAAAGCACTCTCACAGGTCAGGTACCAGTACAAACGAACTAAGTACATTTTAGTCTAACATAAGAAACAGATAGAAAAAATTCCTAACAAGTTAGACTAAGACATATGCACCTTTATTGTAATCCCTATTTTACCTGCAATCATATTTACATAAGAATAAAAAATTCTGCGCTTGTTAATATTATTAGCTCATAAGATAACTTAAATTTGTAAAATAAATGAAATATTCACTAAGTTGCAATGTGAACAGCCTACTTTTAGTCAATAGTATTTATAAGCAATCTTCTCCTTAAATAGAAAATTTTATTTTATGTTTCTTTTTATGATATTGTAGTGGCCAGAAGGAACACTGATGAATTATTTTGTAAATTTCTTGTTACTCAATAAAGTACAATTAATTATAGGAGGGGAGGGGGGGGGGGCAAACCAGTGTTGTTGGCATTCTTGATGGAAAATAGCTTTTACTGAGTTCTGTAAGTGTTTTGATTTTAGTTGTTGAACGTCAATGTTAATGTTTATGATGACCAAAAGTAAAATAGAGATTTAGAACGACTTCGTTTTATTATTGGTAAACATTACCTCGTTGTATAAAGAAAACTAAAAGGCATATAAATATATACCTTGTAGTTTTCGACTCGCTACATAGTAATACCCACTGATAATTCAATATAACATCATCTGGCTAACTAGAAATACCCTCGGATTATTCAATATATCATCTGACACATAGTAATGCCCATTGATAATTCAATATAATATCATCTGGCTATCTAGAAATACCCTCGGATTCTTCAATATATCATCTGACACATAGTAATGCCCATTAATAATTCAATATAATATCATCTGGCTATCTAGAAATACCCTCGGATTCTTCAATATATCATCTGACACATAGTAATGCCCATTGTTAATTCAATATAATATCATCTGTCTATCTAGAAATACCCTCGGATTTTTCAATATATCATCTGACACATAGTAATGCCCATTGTTAATTCAATATAATATCATCTGTCTATCTAGAAATACCCTCGGATTTTTCAATATATCATCTGACACATAGTAATGCCCATTGATAATTCAATATAATATCATCGGTCTAAATAATAATCCCAACTGTAAATCAGTATGTAATTTGATTACTTAATATAATTTGGCCATCTATTAATACCAGTGATAATTGGAAATAGTAAGGTGTGAGCGAAACTGATTTCCAGATCAAAAAGGCAGGAGGGATATAAAGAATGTTTTGGAAACTCTGTGACAGGAGTAGAACCTCGCCAACAGATTTGTTTGTCTCTAGATAAATATGCCAATGGTTCCTCCCCGTGCTGAATATAGATGGTGCTGATCCGGAACAATGAGTTAGCAGCAGCTGGATTATGCTCAGCCGGCCACATCAACCCCCATTCCAGCCATTAACGAATATGATTTTTTTAAATATCGATAGAGTAAATATCAAGTATGGTATAGATGAAATACAAATTTTCGTCTCAAGAACGTGAAATCTTTATCATCACACAAAGTATCTGCACTTATCTTGTCTATGAAAGATCTGTTGAAAACAATAGTCGGCATATAAGCTTTCAGTAAGCCTCATCATGATATACACATAACCGCTTATTGTTAAAGTGACTAAAAGTCAATGTTTAGAGAAGGCTGAAAACTAAAAACTACAAATATCCATTTAAGATGAGTAAGAGTTGAATACAGCAAAATAAAGAAAATTAATTTTTCAACAAGATGAAATCCGACTAATAATGACAGATATTTTGAATTTTCCATCGCCCCACCTCCCCTCAGCCCTTAGAGAACTTGATCGCTGGTTTTACATGAAACACTTATACATCGAGTTGCTAACGATCAAATTTGGGCCAGCTAGAGTGCAAAAACAAATATATGTATATATAATGTTTTATTTGTAAATAATATACGCCCTTAGGTCAGTGGTACAGAGTTCGACTTTAGATAATCTCAGGGCAGCAACATCGACCATGGCCAGTACTTGAATGGGTGACCTCAGAGTTAGTTCACTGGTTCATTACCAGGGTGCGCTGGTGGTGGAAAGACGGAAGTCTATAGAGTAAATCAGTCTGACAGCCCGTCGGTATGACGAAAGACATTAATTAACTCTCCTAGTTACCGTCGGCTAGCAAAATGGTCATCGGTTTTTCAAATCAACTCAATTCTATCATTCCAATTTCAAGTCCACTTAAATTTTAAGTGTTGTTTGCATTGGCTTCTCATTTTGGAAAAAGAGAGAATCGAAATGACATCACGAGCGGGTCTTGTCAACAGATGAGTAATCTGCTGGACTTATGCACCAACTACCTGAAGGACATTTCGTGTAAAAATTCTGCAAATTTCCTAACTGCTTTAATGCACTTATAGAATCAAATTTTATCCTTAACAAGCCATCAATTCCTTATTTACAAAACTGACTATTTTAAAAGATATCTTTCGTTTGTTAGTAGTCTACAGTAATTTATCAGTCTGAACGTCTGTTCAGTTGAAAAATCGCATGGGCATAATGAGTTGTTTGTCAGTTCAAATCTGTTTACAATTTAATTGAGCCTGTTAGTTTTGTAAAAGTTACTAGGTGATTCTTCCTGGTTCAAATATTCTGTAATGTCGGTATTTAAGTGTTTTCCTTTATTTGTTCTTGTCCTATTTTGTTGCCATTTTTATATGTTGCTAGTTAGTAGTAAATGTTTATGGTGTGCTTCAGTATCTTTTAATAACATTCTGTAATTTCAGATAATTTAGAAGATGACTTTGATGGTTAATAAGCAACTTCACTACCCGGAATTTCAGAATGACCAAGAATCCATACAAAATCAAAACCTGTTAGCAGATTTCCCATAAGAGAAATCAGTTACTGAGGTCGTCCCCATGACGTGATTTTGGAAATTTTTCTTCAAATGTCCATCGATCCTACCTAGGAGATGACGAAAATGAGGTCCGTTCAAAACTATATACGTCATAAGTCGTTAGCAAACTTGGTATTTAGTCGTTTCATGTAAAAAGAAAGATCTAGTTCGTTAACAGCTGAAATCGGGAAAGGGGGAGAGGGGAGGAAGCGAAAATTCGAAATATCTTCATTACAATACATGGGATCGAAAAATTGTATAGAAACTATCTTATGCAAATTACATTTCCTGTAAATATTGTTCGATGCATATGTTCCGTGTAATGATTATTAACAAAGATATTTGGATTTTTTAGTTTTCCGCTTCCAGTAAACTCCCACTACTCCAAGTGTCATATTAATAATAAGCTGTTATATCATGAACCACTTCATTACAAGGTTAAATATCAAATATTTTTTTCAACAAAGCTTTATTATACGAAATACGAACAAATACTTTCTGTTGACACCCCCCCCCACCCTTCTTTTGTTTTAGGATTACTAAAATCTGAGTGATTGTAATAAAAATTATTCTGATTCATTTCAAATGACTCCACTAACTATATTAAATAGTTTTCAATAAAATTAATATGTTATACTCAGTAATTCATTAATTGTTCATCTCTGGTTTAGAATAATTCTATCTATTTAGCACTGCGAAGTTGGCTGCCCTGTTTATTTACAATTCAGATGCTTTTCGTTGTAGATATTATTAACTTGTAAATTGACTGAATGCTTTCTTATTGCCATTTCTATTTATTCCCTTAACATTCACGGTGGTGTTAACAGTATGCAGATTTACCTATTGTAAACCTTCCCGTGGGAAATCTGCTTAGTTTACGGAGCCCCTGCGTGTTGCACTTTATTATTTTCCCCTAAGGGAAATATTTTAACATTCGCCAGTTGACATCGGTTGGTCATTCGTAATTATTCTTTTTACAGAATTCGTCTGAGATAGTAGTGAATAAATGCAGAGGAGGCAGATCATGCTTGAAGCTGGAGCTGCTGGAGCTGGTGTCGGCGATGGGCAACTGGACAAGGATCCCCATAGGTCCAGGTATAGCGCTGACTGGAACAGACAGGACTAGCCAGCTTGCCGCCAGCCTCTACCCAGCGGCTATATCAAAGCAACCTCTCCAGCCCTTCATCAGCCGTCTCCTCACGGAGTTCATCGCAAGTCTCAACCTCACCGTCCAGCTCAACGATTCACATCTCCTTCAGCAGTTCAAGGAGTTGGGACAGCAGATCTGGGCACCTGCATCTCCTTTCATAGGTAAATACTAATTGACTAAGCTACATTTATTCACGAGTAATATTACAAATAACAGCGTGTAGCAATAAGAATCATCCGGTATCAAAGAATCAAATCGATTCTGTTATTTGAGATATATGCAAGAGGAATGTACAGTTGGAAAATGAAAAGGGAGTTTTATATGGTTACCGCTAGGTAGATTTGATTATGAATAATAGATTATTTTTCCAAAGAAATAACATAACTACTATATTAGTACCATTATACTTTCAATTGGGAGAATATCGGTTACTTACTGTGGGTTCAATTCTCTAACACTAGTGATAGTAATCCGTTGGTTACTTACTGTGGGTTCAATCCTATAACTAGTGATAGTATCGGTTACTTACTCTGGGTTCAATTCTATAACTAGTGATAGTAATCCGTTGGTTACTTACTGCGGGTTCAATCCTATAACTAGTGATAGCAATCGATTACTTACTGTGAACTCCATCCCATAACTAGTGATAGGATCTAGTTACAGGTTACATGTATTACTCACCCTCGGCTTAATCTAATAAATAGTGATCGTATCGGTTACTTACTCTGGGTTCAATTCTATAACTAGTGATAGTAATCCGTTGGTTACTTACTGCGGGTTCAATCCTATAACTAGTGATAGTATCGGTTACTTACTCTGGGTTCAATTCTATAACTAGTGATAGTATCGGTTACTTACCCTGGGTTCAATTCTATAACACTAGTGATAGTAATCCGTTGGTTACTTACTGCGGGTTCAATCCTATAACTAGTGATAGCAATCGATTACTTACTGTGAAATCCATCCCATAACTAGTGATAGGATCTAGTTACACGATACATGTATTACTCACCCTCGGCTTAATCTAATAAATAGTGATCGTATCGGTTACTTACTCTGGGTTCAATTCTATAACTAGTGATAGTATCGGTTACTTACCCTGGGTTCAATTCTATAACACTAGTGATAGTAATCCGTTGGTTACTTACTGTGAGTTCAATCCTATAACTATTGATAGTAATCGGTTACTTACGGTGAACTCCATCCCATAACTAGTGATAGTAATCAGTTACTTACTGTGAACTCCATCCCATAACTAGTGATAGTAATCAGTTACTTACTGTGGGCTCAATACTATAGCCAGTGATAGTAATCAGTTACTTACGGTGAACTCCATCCCATAACTATTGATAGTAATCAGTTACTTACTGTGAACTCCATCCCATAACTAGTGATAGTAATCAGTTACTTACTGTGGGCTCAATACTATAGCCAGTGATAGTAATCCGTTGGTTACTTACTGCGGGTTCAATCCTATAACTAGTGATAGCAATCGATTACTTACTGTGAACTCCATCCCATAACTAGTGATAGGATCTAGTTACAGGTTACATGTATTACTCACCCTCGGCTTAATCTAATAAATAGTGATCGTATCGGTTACTTACTCTGGGTTCAATTCTATAACTAGTGATAGTAATCCGTTGGTTACTTACTGCGGGTTCAATCCTATAACTAGTGATAGCAATCGATTACTTACTGTGAAATCCATCCCATAACTAGTGATAGGATCTAGTTACACGATATATGTATTACTCACTCTGGACTTAATCTAATAACTAGTAATAGTAATCGGTTATTTACAGTGGGGTCAATTATATAACTAGTGATAGTAATCGTTTACTTAATGTGAACTATATCCCATAACTATTGATAGTAATCAGTTACTTATTGTGGGTTCAATCCTATAACTAGTGATAGTAATCGGTTACTTACTGTGAACTCCATCCCATAACTAGTGATAGGAACCCGTTACACGATACATGTATTACTCACCCTGGGCTTAATCTAATAACTAGTGATAGTAATCGGTTATTTACAGTGGGGTCAATTATATAACTAGAGATAGTAATCGTTTAATTAATGTGAACTCTATCCCATAACTAGTGATAGTAATCAGTTACTTACTGTGGCTCAATGCTATAGCCAGTGATAGTATTTATTGAACTTACTTGCTGTGGGCTTAATCCTATAACTAGTGATAGTAATCAGTTACTTACTCTGGGTTCAATTCTATAACTAGTGATAGTAATCCGTTGGTTACTTACTGCGGGTTCAATCCTATAACTAGTGATAGCAATCGATTACTTACTGTGAAATCCATCCCATAACTAGTGATAGGATCTAGTTACACGATACATGTATTACTCACCCTCGGCTTAATCTAATAAATAGTGATAGAAATCGAATATTTACAGTGGGGTCAATTATATAATTAGAGATAGTAATCGTTTACTTAATATGAACTCCATCCCATAACTAGTGATAGGATCTAGTTACACGATACATGTATTACTCACCCTCGGCTTAATCTAAGAAATAGTGATAGAAATCGAATATTTACAGTGGGGTCAATTATATAATTAGAGATAGTAATCGTTTACTTAATATGAACTCCATCCCATAACTAGTGATAGTAATCAGTTACTTACTGTGGGTTCAATACTATAGCCAGTGATAGCATGTATTGAACTTACTTGCTGTGGGCTTAATCCTATAACTAGTGATAGTAATAAGTTACTGAGAGCTCAGTTCCATAACTAGTGATACTAATCGGTTACTTATTGTGGGCCCTATTTCCTTAACTAGTAGTAGTAATCGGTTACTAACTGTGAACTTTATCTTGCAACTAGCTGTAGTAATTACTAAAATTCTATTACTAATTTGATAAATATGGGCTATTCCTGAGTTAATCTAATTATGATTCAGTTATAATTAATTTGTAGCTTATGTAGATGTCTATACGTTGTTTTTCTACAGTAACTACCTCCTATTATTTCCTAAGCTAGAATAATAACCTTATTCTCTATATTTCCCAATATCAGTTAACTATTTGTATTATTATTGTTTAAACAAAAATTGAGACGGGCTATTTACATGTTACCAACCTTATTTAAAAATTTCGTCATTAAATAAATTCCTATTGTCAGCGTCAGAACAGATTATCTTAACCCCTTCGATAACAGATGAGTATTATGGTCTCAGTTATTGAAGGGAGTACCAGAGTACTGAGGGTCTTCTGGATCTGTGGGATTTGTCATTCATCTCACCGTGCCTCGAGGAATCGGAGAGGGTGAGATGTGTAGAGGCCTGACGGCTAGGTACCTTCTCGTTCCGTTTACCTCCTCCTGTGGCCTACACAATGTCCAGCGGGAATAGAAATCGCCACTATGGGTTTGCCATGTGAGATTAAGGCCAACGTTTTAGCAGATTTCCCTAGGGGGAAATCAGCTATTGAGGTTGTACTCATGATGTGATTTCCCAAAATTTCTTCAAATGTCCATCGATCCTACCTAGGGGATGACGAAAATAAGGCCCATTCAAAGTTATATATATTCGCTCTAGTGGTCGAAATGTTTGTCTGATTGATACCAAACTCGATATTTAAACGTTTTATATAAAAAGAAAGATCAAGTTAATGATTGAAATAGGACTATTGGATGATGGGGTTAGAGGGAGAAATTTCGAAAATTCAAAATATCTCCCTCACTATACGACAGATCGAAATATTGTATAGAACCAATCTTATTGAAAATGTAATGTTCTATGAATGGTGTCAGGTTTTTTCATTATCATGATTATTAACCGAAATATTTGCATTTTTTTTTTAGTTTTCGGGCTTAAGTAAACCCCCACTCCTTCGCATGTGTTATTAACAATAAGCTGTTATATTATGAAGCACAATTATTTGAAGGCTAAATACCAAATATCGTTCTCATTGAGATTAGTTTTAATCGGTAAGCACGTGGCAAATCTGCGTGACGGATTTTTAACTCACATGGCTAACCTGAGCCCCCTATTTGTAGTATATAATGAAAGTAAAGTTCAGAAATTAGAATAGCACTATTAAAACTTTGAAAATCTCTACCTACTGACTTTTTTAGCATGGTTGTTTGTAGGGCGATCGAAGCACAAGAGTGGCTGGTACGCTTTGGGCACAGTGGCTGCAGTTGGGTTTGCACTTCTAGCTGCACTCTGCGGGAAGGCTCTGATGGCATCGATGCTTGCACTTGCACTCTCTGCACTGGTCGCAGTTCGGGGTGCGGGTCCTGGCTTCTCTCCAGCAGCTGCACTAGCCAGCCCTTCGAGCAGGGTCACTCAGTACGAGATCATCAGCAAGCCCATTGCCTACGCGACAGCGCCTGCGCACTACTACGACCACGAGCATCATCATCACTCCACAGCCGCGCATGCTCAGCCCGCCTATGCATATGGGAAGAGAGACTTGGACGGATCCAAGGAGGAGTGAGGTACTCACACCTCTTATCCTAACTCTACAATTGAGGCACTGAGAGCACAGTAACTGAAATTAATTAGGGAAAAAAAACCATCTACTTATTTGTTGAGAGGCGAAGGAAGTTAAATTCAATACTTCCTTAAGATTAATAAAAAAATCTTCAGGTCTCACTATTTATTCTTTTAAAACAGACAGCGTTTCGACCTCTTTGGCATTTACAATACTAACACATACAGGGTAAATTGAAATTAGTATCTATTCTCCCTCATATCTAAGGCATCCATAATTTTACTAGAAATCATGAGTTTCGATTTAAGAAAATGATTTTTAGCAAATTTCCCTTAAGGTAAATCATATATTGAGGTCGTGCTCATGGCGCGAATTTAGACAAATTTCCTCAAATGTTCATCGATCCTATCTAGATGTCGAATAAATCTCGTAAATGAAATCCGTTCAAAATTATATATATACTCGTCTGTTACCGCTCTAGCGATCGCAATTCTTATTTGATCTTAACCAAATTTGATATATAAGCGTTTCACACAAAACTAAAGATCGAGTTCATTAATGGAATTTCGAAAATTACAAATATCTCCGTTATTATACGTCGGATGGAAATTGTTGTATAGAATCACTTTTATTGCAAATAAAATGTACTATAAATATTGTTATATACATTTATTCTGCATCTTTAGTATTAACGAAGATATTCGCTTATTTTAGTTTTTCAACCTTCAGTAAACCCCCACTCCTACTAATGTCATATTAACAATAAGCTGTTATATTATGAAGCTCTTTATTTGAAACCCAAATAATGTACTCATTGAAATTTTACGTTTTGAAATAAATGTAAATGCGTGACGCACTTGGGAAATTAATTGCTAAATTGCTTAGTTAGGCCTCTGTGTGACGGACTTGTTCTAAAATTGTTCTCCTACGTCACAATAAACTAAAACACAGCAGAAGAATAAAAACACTTATGATAAACAGCCATAACCAATGAGGTAATTGGCTTTAGCATTTTTAAATGCTCATACCTGAATAATATTTTATTGCCCTTAAACACTTTTATTAGACAACTTTAATACTTCTGTAATCAGGGATGTTAAGTGTATTAACCAAGAAAACAGTATGCAAATTGAGATTAAATTCGAACTAACAGATAAACATTCTACATGTATTATATGGCCACTCCGGGAATTTAGTTATCCAACTAAATCATCATATTTTGATTGATTTTTACACATTGTGTCATTAAATTCTTTAGTGAAAAACGCCCAAAAAAAGTTAGGACATAAAATCAGCGCGTACTGTAAAGAGGAAAGAATAAAAGAGAAAAGTTTAGATCTGGTAGCGTCCAAGATTAATGAACAAGCATTATAAAGTATAACTTATTTCTAAATTTACTTATTAGATTAAACCTAATTCAATATTAACTCATTAGTGGTAGGTAGATTTACATTTTCTAGAACAAATGAATTTTCTTTAAGAAAGTCATAAGTTTCTTTAAGTCTTCTCCAGCGTTTCCAAGGTTAAAAGATTTACAAATTTGCGGTTCCTAAACCTAGAAAGTTTTACTAAATGAAATCTAATTAGAAGAGATTTAGGAAAAGTTTTTCACATATAAGACAGACTCATGGAAGAAGAAGGATAGAATGTATAGATCTAGCCTTAACTTCTAAAACATCCAAACTTTTAACTGTTTAACTTCCTATTCTAAATGAATTGCCTTAAACAAATAAATTTGTCTTTCATAACAGACAAAGTATTTTGAATATGCATTAAAAAACTTTAATTTCCGAAATGCACATAACATGTTTCACTCGAAGTGCCTCAATTATTGAATAACAGCTGCTATCTTCTTGGAATATTCAAATAAGACCTCAAAATTATCATGGAGATGACTCATTGGCCAATGCTGCTTCAAATCTTATCAGCATAATATTATTATCAATAAGACAAAAAGGAAGGAATAAGAAAAGAAAGTAACTTGAGACTGTTTCATTTTAGTTTTCTTTTTTTCTTTTTTTTTTTAATTAAATCATGTAATCACACTTATTTTTAACCTATACTGTCTTAAGACTGTCTATAATTAATTAAGTCACCTTTTATAGTTCATCTTTCTAGTATAGTTATTATTAATTTCATTGAAAAGAGACTTATTTTAAAAAACACGTTACTCTCTGCGTAGAATCTCATCAGAACCTCTCCTAATCTGTTTAAAACTTTTGGCAACATATGAGGACAAGCTATATAACAATAAAACATACAGTAGATATACTCACCTTCACATAGAGCAACAATGTCAAATATAGTAGTTACACTCACTTCCACTTGCCGCAACAATGTCAAATACTGTAGTTACACTCACCTTCACGTACAGTAGCAAAGTCAAATATAGTATTTGTACTCACCCCCATTAACCGCAACAATGTCAAATATAGAAGTTAAACTCACTTCCACTTGCCGCAACAATGCCAAATATAGTAGTTACACTCAGCGCAACAAAGCAATAGTTACACTCACTTCCACTTACCGCAACAAAGCCAAATATTGTAGTTACACTTACCGCAACAAAGCAAGGTACAGAATTGCACTCACTTCCACTTAACGCAACAATGCCAAATATAGTATTTTGCACTTACCACAACAAAGCAAGGTATTGTAGTTGCACTCACGTCCACTTACAGCAACAATGCCAAATATAGTAATTACACTTACCGCAACAAAGCAAGGTATAGTAGTTGCACTCACGTCCACTTACAGCAACAATGCCAAATATAGTAGTTACACTTACCGCAACAAAGCAAGGTATTGTAGTTGCACTCACGTCCACTTACAGCAACAATGCCAAATATAGTAGTTACACTTACCGCAACAAAGCAAGGTATTGTAGTTGCACTCACGTCCAATTACAGCAACAATGCCAAATATAGTAGTTACACTTACCGCAACAAAGCAATAGTTACACCCACTTCCCCTTACCGCAATAATGCCATATATATTATAGTAGTTACTCTAACCGTAACAAAGCAAGGTATAGTAGTTACAATCACCTCCACTTATTGCAGCAATGCAATAATCTCACCTTCACATACAGAAATAACATAAATCATAAAATTAAACACCTTCTAAAAATAAGAAAATTAAATATAAAACAAATCATTGGAATTATTATTATTATTATAATTTCCGTTGAAAAAACTATCTGATAAGTAGAACAATTTAATTATGTTTAAAATTATTACATTGTTTACTCATCATCATCTTCTTCATAGTATATAGTTCCTTAATGTAACTGTAATTATTTTGTATCAAGATATTGAGTTTAAATTTACTAACTTTATGGAATAATTCCAAGCATTTTTCTTATTTTGTTAGAATTTAAGTCCTCTAAATATCATCAAAAGGGGATGACTGTACATACAAGTAACTGCATTACTTTGTATATATGTGATACTTTTATAATACTATTTATTTTTTCTTTATTTATTTAATGAATGTAATAATTGACTTCCAACATTTGAATATGTCGTTTTGGTTTGTAATTTCATTTAGATTATTATTTAACCCTTTAAACGTCCTTTCTACTAATTACTTACTGTGTAAGTTTATATTTATACTTGGTTTATTGGGTTTAAGTATTTAAAAAAAAAATGTGATATTGGGATAAGGTGGGGTAAAAGGGGCTGGGTGGTGTTTCTCTGTTCTATTTATATGTTTTATTTATTAATTTATATATTAGGTGTGTCGCAATGTGAGCGATTAATACTTTTTTGTTTTTATAAAAAATAAAATATTTGTTAAAGCCACCTTATTATGAATCATATGTTAAAATATCCACAGTCGTAGTAAAAGAAAACCATGGTTGCGTTTTCTCCAGTGGATAGTAATCGGCGCAGAAAGCCATTTATTTAAATGTATTAGACTATAGTTAAATTTGGTTGAAAATATGCCCCTCTTGAAGATTTTTCATGATTGTCATGATGTATGGGCTGTTGTTGAGTAGTAGTTCTGAAAGAGGTACTATTTACATATTCAAGCACTCTTTCAAACACACAATTCATCTTTTGTAGGACTCTTCACTACTCTACTTATTGTAGTTAACTCTGTCAAACTGTATCACATAATAAATTGATGGCAATTATGAGACCTAAAGTGGCGTCTTATAACTCCTGAACAAATAATAATTCTTATATTTCGTAAACCTTTGATTTACAATAAAGTCTTGCAGCAATGCTAGTGTAAGGGGTAGAGAAAAATGGGAAATGAATAGAAATGTAATAGATTCTAGAATCAGGTTGCTTTGTAAATATCCAATACCTTTAAAATCATCATCATAATCATTTTTATTCCGACATTAATTGAAAGAGAGTTGCTTTGATATTGGATCATTCCAACTTAAAATTAGAGGAGAAAGATGTCTCCACAACAAATTTTGAAAAAAATATTCACATAATCTCATAATCATTTAACTACAAATAAGCTTTTAAAGTCATTATTAAACATTCTCAATATTAATAAATGTCATTTCTTTGTGAAACAAATGGTTTGAATGTACAGATTTATAAGAAAACTATACTATCTACAGCAATGATTTAACTATTTATACATGTTTCTATGTTTGTTGTAATAAATTAATTTGAACTCATCTGTTTTCGTTTATTATCCTTTCTCTCAATTTAAATACATTTATATACATAAAGATGTTCGTTATTTTGATCCTGTGACCTTAATATGTTAATTTGTTATAAGGTTGTCCTGAAGTTTGAAGGTTGATTTTGGACTATTGGAGTATCTCATTGTGAGCTCCCAGAACTATTCTAATGATTGAGTGATGTCTGAATGTTTTAAAAGAGTGCAGCACTTTTGCTGAGTTCCCCGATAAATTTAAAAATACTATGTCAAAAATATTAAAGAAAAAAACAATTTCAAATTTAGTCCTGAAATAGAAAGAGTTATTGTGTAATATTATGTAGGAAACTGTTTTGGGGTCTTTTGGGAGTTGTCTACCAGACGTGGAACATGTAATGTTGAGAAGTTATATAGTTATAATTAATTGTGTTTTACCCTCGTTCGCCATATAGACCTTATTATCATAGCTACTAGACCTAGGAAGCTTCAGGTTTTTCATGCATTTAAGGTTATCGGTGACATCCAGATCTCCAAAAGTGAATTGAATAATCAAACATGGCGTCTACAGCAGATTCCGATAATTCAAATAACCAAGGATAAAGGAATACTGCAATAATACGCCAAAAAAAGATGAGGCCGCAACCTCGAGGCCTGTGTCACTGACAAACACATAGAGTGCTCTCAGCTGTCTTCAAGTGTTCATCAGTGCTACAGTGCGGCTTAGTGCAGTGCGGTAAAGTGTTTTTATTTGAAGAACAGTGTTGTACCGTGACTCTGTAACAGTATAGTGCCGGGTTTAAGACAGTGCAGTGCCGTTCGTTAACTTCGCGAAGTAAAGGACAGTGCAGTGCCGCGTTTTCTGTGAACTTCAGTGATCGCGAGTGAATTATTGGACTGCGTAATAACAAGAACAGTGAAGCTATCAGTGCATACTGTGAGTAGTAATTAAGAATATTTAACCAAGTGTGCAGTGTTTGTTAAATAAATTGTGCGGTTATAAAAACTGTGAAGCTTATGTGTGTTTAATTTTGCAATCCATAAGAACTCTTATAAACAACGTTTATTACTGATTTTGTAATAAAAACGTAACAATATTTATAATGAAATCGTTGTGTCTTATGATATACCCAAAATGTTCATTCTCCTTTTTTCCATGGCCTTGATAAAACTTTCGCTTACCTCATTTAGAACGTCCACGTTGTATTTTTTTTGAAGTCTAACTTGTTCTAGTGATTCTACGCCAGTTCCACATTTCCATTGCAACCAGTCCATTATATTCCCCTTTGTGAAAATCCAATTCTTGCTCCTGTAAAGCAGTACACTCCATACTTAGCAAACATTTTTTTGGTATTCATGCGTATATGCTTATTAGTACTCCTTTTGTTATGGAAGACTTGTTTAGCAAGTGCTATTCTTCTACCATTGTCTCTGATCTGAAGTGCTGCTCTACTATCATTGTCTTTAATGATACGCTCGAGCTAACTAAACACTTTCACTTTTTCAAGTATAATGTTTCCAATTCTAATATTTATATTTCCTTGGCATTCTTTCTTCTCTACAACCAAAACTTTTATGTCGTGTACATTTACCATGACGTTGAATTGATCTAGGGCGTCCTTATATTTTGCCTATAAATTGCAAATTTACGATTTATGAATCCAAAAACTATGAGTTATCACAACCTTCTATGGAGAATGATTATAAACTAATCTTAAGAGGCCATAACGGGGTTAAATATTGAAAATGATACACTATTTATGAACGTTTTTATTTCCATATATTTTTTAAGTCGCCTTTTGAGTCCTAGAATTTAAGAACTGTCCATGGTTTGAATCACAGCAATTAGTGAATAAGCTGATTTTAGCATCTGAAAAATATTTGCTAATAATAATAATAATTCATTGCCAAATAAATAATCATTTTACATTTTGAAACACACACTAAATGGTTAATGAGATGATACGCACATTTGAACTTGCCTTTGGGTTTTGTTCGGTATAGATGTTTTGAATTTATAAAAAAACTTTAAAAAAAAAATTCAATGATTGATGAACATTGACCTTGTGATATATATTTACGAGTGTGTATTGATGTGGTTGTTTGTTGAGGCTTTTGGTCAATGTTTTTAAGCTCAAATGTCAATGTTTATTACATAGTACATAAACTACAGCCAAAACCTGTGCAACACACGTGCCCATATAAGATTCCTTTACTCCCAAAACCTGATCAGCAAAAATGCTTCTCAACACACACATGCACACGCACACACAAAAATAAATGGATGGCCAATTGATAAAATGTGTTATTTAAAGAATACAACATAGTTGATTTGATTACAAGATTGTACTCACTGAAATAATTTAACTAAAGATAACCTGTGGACTAGGTTTTATTAGACAAAAATGTGTAACATGTTGACTGAACAAAATCACTCTCTACACTAAATGAGATTTGGTTAAATAACATGTGTTAATTAAAACAATTGAATAATAAACAATATATCATTTTCCCCCACCAACATAAAAGTCCTGGAGATAAGCTGGAGGGCGACGATTTCTAGAGCTGCACCTGAGAGCTGGGGAGGGGGTGACGGCTGAGCCACCGGGCTTGGTTCATCTACTTGATTTCTGGGTGAAGTAGGTTCACCTCCTGATTCTTCATTTTCTAGCAAGCCCTGGTCCTGGTTCAAATTGGAGTCCATATGTTGTAGCTGGGTATCCTCTTGTCTAGCTCCTTCACTGCTATATGTAGGGGTTGGGGCCAAGTGCCTCGTAGATACAGTAGTCTCTCGTCCGTCTGGCAGTCTGACATGGGCGTACTCCGAGTTTGCCTCTAGAAGAGTCACTTCATCCACCAGCGGTTCGTACTTGGACTGTCTGACGTTTCTACGAAGAAGCACTGGGCCAGGTGTGAGAAGCCAGGAGGGAGTGGAACTACCATTACCCGATTTCCTGGGGTGTTTGAACATCCGTTCGTGAGGAGTCTCGTTCGTAGCGGTGCACAGAAGAGAACGGATAGCATGAAGAGCATCGTCGACGACAAGCTCCCACTGATGAGTCCTTAATTGCTTTGTTCTGAGAGCTAATTCAATGGTCTTCCAGACTGTGCCCACGAATTTTTCTGCTTGCCCATTCCCTTGTGGGTTGTATGGCGTGGTCCGACTTGTAGCTATCCCATTGGTGGTTAAAAATGTTTTTAGTTCGTGAGACATGAAGGAAGATCCCCTATCAGTATGTATATAACATGGTAGTCCAAATATAGCAAATAAAAATTGTAGTTTATTTTTAACAGTCAATGCTGAAAGGTCATGACAAGGAAATGCGAAGGGGTATCTGGAGAACTCGTCAACTATAATCAGGAGGTAACGGTTTCTTGTATTGGTTGGTAGTGGTCCTTTAAAGTCTATGTTAAGTCGCTCCAATGGTCGTGTCGCCTTTATAAGATGCCCTTCTTGCTTATTGAACCTCGGTTTCAACTCAGCACAGATCTTGCATGACGTCGTTACTTTCCTAATGTCTTCCAGCGAGTAAGGCAAATTCTTTATTTTTACTCAATGATTCAATCGAGTGACTCCGGGATGACATAGTTCTTGGTGAAGTTCTTTGAGCTTGTTAAAATTACATCCGATCGCCGAACATATTCTTGACAACGCGTCTGCTGCTTCATTCTGACGTCCCGGTCTGTATACAATTTCATAATCGAAGCAGGATAGTTCAAGACGCCAACGCAAGATTTTCTCGTTCTTGACTTTGCCAGGTTATTTGTCATCGAACATAAAAGATACGGACTTTTGATCTGTAATAAGCCTAAAGTGCCTCCCTAGTAGATAGTGACGCCACTTTCTTGCTGCCTCTACTATCGCGTAGGCTTCTTTCTCCACCGATGAATGTCGTCGTTCGGAATGGTTGAGAGTTCTAGAGAAAAATGCTACAGGTCGACCGTTCTGCGAAAGTGTAGCTCCTATTGCATGTTCAGAAGCATCTGTTTCAACTGTAAAGACTGCTTCTTCATCAATAGCACTGACTAAAGCGTTTTCTATGTCTGATTTTAGTATTTCAAAAGTTTGAGCTGCTCGATTATTCATGGGAAACGGACTTGATGTCAAAATGTTAATTTTCTGAGAAAACTGAGGAATGAAATTAGAAAAGTGTGAAAACATTCCCATTGCTCTCTTCAAGGTGGCTGTATTCGTAGGTAGGGGTAGCTCACGTAAAGATTGGAGACGGTCCGGATCAGGGCGTATTCTTTTATTGCTTACGACAAACCCGAGTAATTTTATCGAACGGACGGAGAAAATACTTTTTTGTTCATTGATTGTCAGACCATATTTTTCTACAGCTTTTAAAAATTTCCTCAGGTTTGCGTCATGTTCCGCTTGATCCTTCCCACATACCGTTATGTCGTCCAAATATGCATAGACTCCCGTAAGTCCTTCTCGAGTAATTATGTTATGGATCGTCCGTTGAAAGCAAGCAACTGCATTTCGTGGGCCAAATGGAATGCTCCGGAACTGCCACAATTTGCCAGCGGCTTCGAACGCTGTAAATGGCTTATCTTCGTCCGTTATCTGTATTTGGTGATACGCACTTTTGAGGTCGATAGAGCTGAAGACTTCGTAGCCCGCTACGGTGTTCACAATATCGTCAATTCTCGGTAAGGGATACGCATCAAGTTGTGTATATCTGTTAATTGTCTGAATAATCGATCACCATGCGCCGTTTGTGGTTCTCTGTCTGCGTAACGAGGACCTGAGCTCTCCAATAACTTTCCTCAATTATGCCGTCTTTCAATAGTTTTTGCACTTCTAGTTCGATAAACTTAGCATCGGAGGTAGAGTGACGTCGAGACTTAATCGCAATAGGCTTCACATCGCGCGGGACGTTTCTAAATAGTCTTACTGGCTCAACACTCGCCATGGTAAGCCCACAGATATTGAGAGGGTCCCGGGATCCCCCAAATTTAATTTTGATAGACGAATGACTACTTAGAACATCGTGTCCTAGGATGGCGTCTGCACAAAGATCAGAGAGAATATTGAGTGTTACTCCGGGGTAGAAATGATCTTCTATCTTCAAATCTACTCTGCAAGCCTTGTTAATTGTGGAATTCAGAGTAGTAGACGCCATGGATACCGTTAAATGAGTTGGTAAGATTGTGGCTCTCAACTGCCTAGCTTTCTGTTCTGAAATGAAGCTAAGTGAACTCCCTGTATCTATAAGAGCCCGGGCTTTTATTCCGTTTATTTTAACTGGAATGATAGCTTTCCTGAGACAAGAATGGGTCGATGCGGACACGGCAGCACTTGTGGGCTTTTGGCACCGACAGCCCTTGACAAAATTCCTTCGAGAGTTACGACAAACTTTGGCGAAGTGGCCAATCTTGTTACAGGCCTTACAGATCTGTTCACGGGCAGGGCAAGAGGTCCTCAGGTGGTAGTCGTACCCGCAGAAGTGGCACTTCTTTTTAGACCTCCCCGGAGTTGCCCCCTGAGGACTGAGAAGAGGACCTAGACGAGTGTAGGGAAGGCTTGGATGAACGGACTGAGGAATTAGACGAGCGTATGGAGTCCCTGGGGCCCGCCCTCTGGGACCGGACTGCGTTGACCGACTGTTCTTGGTACTGAAGGGACTGTTCTATTGCCGACTCTAGGGCCTTTGATTGTCTCGAGGCTTCATCAAGGGTAAGGTTAGGACTCTCTAATAATCTTTGGCGTATGTTGGACTCACGGAGACCGGCAATGAAAGCGTCTCTTATGCAATCATTACGGTTAGTCTCGGCCGTAACGGCTTTGAAATTGCAGTCTTTGCTAAGGAGCTTTAACGCTTCTAAATATTTTGTAACTGATTCGCCAGATTGTTGCCGCCTAGTCGCTAACTTGTGACGTGCAAAAACTTCGTTCACCGACTTTGTAAATGTGCTCTTTAGGACGGCAATGGCATCATTGTAAGTACCGCATTCGTTAATTAACTCGTAAACGACCGGAGATACGTGTTTTACCAGTATGCGTAATTTCTCGTTGTCACTTACTTGGTAAGTTAGCAGGAAGTTTTGAAACGTCTTGTACCAGTGGTTCCATTCAAGTGATGCAGTTTGTGAATCCGCTTCGATTGCAAGCCGCTCCGGTCGAAGTAATTTATCCATAGTCTTAACAATTTTTTTTTGTCTAATAAATTGAAATAATTTAACTAAAGATAACCTGTGGACTAGGTTTTATTAGACAAAAATGTGTCACATGTTGACTGAACAAAATCACTCTCTACACTAAATGAGGTTTGGTTAAATAACATGTGTTAATTAAAACAATTGAATAATAAACAATATATCACTCACCAAACCATACTGTTCCATGTCAAAAGCATTCAGGTTTTTATACTGTATTGCCAACGTTTTTTTTGTAACTGTCAGAATTGTTAGAACTTTTATTTTATTCGACTCGCTCAACATGTACCAATTGTTGTTATAAACTGATGAATAGACTTGTTCACTCTGCAACAATAATTATTGTACCTCTCTCAAACAAAAAGAAAAAAATTAGAAAAGAATAACCAACTTTTTATTAAATGTTTAAGGAATATTCATATTACATATTTATAAGAAATTTTTAGAAATGTAATAAATATATTTTTGTCATTAGATCAAATTACCTGAAGTTTTATCTCGTTCCCACAAATAGAGAAAAGGACTGGAATCACTAATGTCAATAAGAATGTTAATAAATAGAGAGGAACTCCAGGATCATTATTTGCTTTTCCCTGCTCGAAAAAAAATGGTAGAATAAAGCTATCATTCTTTATACTTAATGTAATAAATTTTAGAAAGATTTAGTACTCACTATAATTAGTTGATATCCTCCTATACAGCACTGGAGGGATGATATTAAATATTCCAGGTAAATTAAATCTGAACACAAATCATTTAAATTTTGAGTAACCCTAAAACAAGTAGTGAATGACCAGTAATCTGGAGTGGAAGTATAATTAAAAGTAGATTTTCAAAATAGAATCAAAGAGGAAAATTCTTAAAACACTCATCAAATACTTTTATATTATTTCTACAATAGCAACAGTCTAATGCAGCCGACTGCTCACAAATGCTTTGTCCTCCTAAATATTTCTACCAATAGAAAACATAAATACCTTTGAGCCCATTTAGGGCCAGCCATGGTAATAATCCATTTGCAAGGAAAAATAATAATACAGTTGCAAGGAATAGTAGTGGTCTAGTTGCAAGGAATAATTGTAGTTTAGTTGCAAGGAATAGTAGTGGTTCAGTTACACGTAATAGTAGTAGTTCAGTTGCAAGGAATAGTAGTGGTCTAGTTGCAAGGAATAATTGTAGTTTAGTTGCAAGGAATAGTAGTGGTTCAGTTACACGTAATAGTAGTAGTTCAGTTGCAATTAAGAGTGGGTAGCAAGATGCAGGAGTAGTAGTGGTCTAGTTGCAGGTAATAGTAGGTAACCACTTGTAAGGAATAGTAGTAGTTCAGTTGCAAGTAATAATAATAGTTCAGTTGCTATTAATAGTAGGTAGCAAGATGCAAGGAATAGTGGTTACCCACTTGCAAGGAATAGTGGTTACCCACTTGCAAAGAATAGTGGTTACCCACTTGCAAGGAATAGTGGTTACCCACTTGCAAGGAATAGTAGTGGTCTAGTTGCGAGGAATAGTAATGGTTTAGTTGCAAGGAATAGTAGTGGTCCAATTGCAAGGAGTTGTAGTGATCTAGTTACAAGTAATAGTAGTAGTTCAGTTGCAAGCAAAAGTAGGTGCCCACTTGTAAGGAATAGTAGTGTGGTCCAATTGCAAGGAATTGTAGTGGTCCAGTTACAAGTAATAGTAGTAGTTCAGTTGCAAGCAATAGTAGGTAGCCAGATGAAAGGAGTAGTAGGTACCCACTTGCAAGGAATAGTAGTGGTTTAGTTGCAAGGAGTAGTCGTGGTCCAGTTGCAATTAATAGCAGTACTTCAGTTGCAAGGAATAGTAGTGGTCCAATTACAGTAGTGACCCAGTTGCATGGAACAGTAGTGGTCCAGTTGCGAGGAACAGTAGTGGCCCAAATCAAGATATATTAGTGGTCTAGTTGCACGGAATAGTAGTGGTCCAATTGCAAGGAATACTAGCGGTCCAATTGCAAGAAACAGTAGTGGTCCAGTTGCAAGAAATAATAGGGAGCAAGATACTAGGAGTAGTAGGTACCCACTAGGAAAAGAGTAGGAGTGGTCCTATTTCATAGAAAAATAGTGATCCTACTTCATGGAGTAAATTTGATCTAATTTTATGGTAAAGTATAGATGGTCCAAGTTCATAGAATGAATAGTCGTCGATATCTATGGACTAAGTATATGAATATCCACGACCAACAAACTCATTAAGTATACAGTGACTAGCACATAGTTTGTAGACTAATATGTGTATTTTAAACTTCGTACGACTTAAATACGATATATAGAGCTATCCAACCTACAGAAAAAACGAGCTGCAATAAAGCATTGCGCTATTTACGATAGGTCGAGAGGTTGATACTAGCAGGCCAAGAAAAGGTTGTATGTTGGGGCGGCGTTCAGAGGTTGGCCAACACAGAGGTGGCTCCGGGAGGGAAAGAGACTTCATTGTGAGTTCCTCCCTGGTGACCTCTATAATTAATCAAATAACTAGTAATTAAATGCATAAACATTTTAGAGTAGGTCAGATCCTAGGGCATAACTGCAACTTTGCTTTACCTTAAGGGATAAAGATAAAAATTGATGTATCAGTAAATGCCAAAAATGGTTACCTTAAAATCTTTTGATGGAGACGTATGCAGTAGTTGACATCGGCATCCTCATCTTTCTTTGATGGTCTTAAACCAACCTTCTCCAAATTGCTCATAAGGTATGACATCTGCATAGAAATGTTTAGCGTGAAGGAGCATAGGAGGCCGTTGGCCATTCCCAAGACCATGATGGGCATGATACATATGACATAAACGTACACGCAGGTCAAATAGAAGTATTCATACTTAGGAAATGGAGTATAAACTGTAAAAGGCATTGAATCGACACCGTTCAAATGTTTAATGATGCTGACAAGTGCTGCTCCAAAATGGAGAAAAGTGAAACTTCCTAAAAATCAAATAAACAAAAACTTAGATTTGCAAAGTGGGTTAGGATAAAATCATAGGTCAAACTCCAGGGCGAAGTACTTTCCTTATTTTATAGTTAAACTATTTTAAAAAAGAGAGACTGAAATGAATGGTATAGAACAGTAGATGATCATACAGGTTTTAGCAGGTTGCACTTTTGGGAAATCAGTAACTGAGGTTGAACTCATGGCGCTATTTTTGAAAAATTTCCTCAAATGCCCATCAACCTTAACCTACGAGATGACGAAAATGAGGTTCAAAATTATATATCTATATATTTTTATATATATATATATATATATATATATATATATATATATATATATATATATAAAATTGTAACCTCTGTCTGTACATTGATTTTTTTCGCGAAATTTCACGATAACTTTTCGTTTCACATGTCATAGACACCATAACTGCATTTTGTTTCTTTCGTGTATGTTTGTTTGTTTGTTTATTTGTTTGTTTGTTTGTTACCTTTTCACGCATAATCGGCTGAACCGAATTTTATGAAACTTGGTATGTATATTACTACTAGTCTAACTTAGACTTTAGGCTATATTAATATTCTCTAAGACGAACAGGAGTGGGGGTTATAAGGGAGGCCTAAAATTAAAAATAGCGATATTTCATTTCCTATTGCTTTTTCAGCAAATATGCACATAACAAAAGTTGTTTATTGTTTATTTTGTAATTTAGAGTAACTTTTGTTATATGCACTTTTGCCGTATACGGAATTATAAATGAGATATACGCTAAAAACTATAGCGGGAGTCCACAATTTTATTTGGCACAAAAGACTCAACCAAACTAAACCAAACACGCTATGTGAATTAGTACTAACGATTTCCTTATAATAAACCATGCTAACATTTCTAGGGACGAGCAGGAGTGAGGGTTATAAGGGAGGCCTGAAATTAAAAATAGCGATATTTCGTTTCCTATTGCTTTTTCAGCAAATATCCACATAACAAAAGTTGTTTATTTTGTTATTTAGAGTAACTTTTGTTATATGCACTTTTGCCGTATACGGAACCATAAATGAGTTATATGCTATAAACTATAGCGTGAGTCCAAATTTTATTTCGCCCTAAAGACTCATCCGAATTAAACCAAACTCGGTATGTGAATTAGTACTAACGCCTTAATTATAATAAACTATACTAACATTTCTAGGGACGGGCAGGAGTGGGGGTTGTAAGGGAGGCCTGAAATTAAAAATAGCGGTATTTTGTTTTCTCAACTAAACACTGGGATGGGTAAATGGCAAAATATTGTGCAAAGTAAAGCCTTGCCAAAAAAATGTCCACCATCCAGCCTCAAATGAATTCCCGAGCGAAGCCGGGTATCTGAGCTAGTATATATATATATATATATATATATATATATATATATATATATATATATATTCATAATATTCGGTTCAGCCGTTTATGCGTGAAAAGGTAACAAACAATCAAACAAACATACACGAAAGAAACAAAATGCATTTATGGTGTCTATGACATGTGAAACGAAAAGTTATCGTGAAATTTCGCGAAAAAAATCAATGTACAGACAGAGGTTACAATTATATATATATATATAATAGACGGGCCATGTTCTTCAACGGCTGGAATCGGATCATTGGTAGGGGGGGATTTAGAGGGGAGGATTTTCGAAAATTCGAAATATCTCCGTTAGTTTGAGTCTGATCGAAATTTTGTATAGAACCAATCATTTTGCAAATTAAAAGATCTATAAACGTTGTCATGTACTTTTTTTCACTGGCTTTAATATTAACCGAGATATCGGCGTTTTTTAGTTTTCGGCCTCCAGTAAACCCCCACTCCCGTTAGAACTTAACAAATTTAGTACAGCTTATAACTATGGTAGAACTGATGCTAATTCACATACCGAGTTTTGTTCAGTTCGGTTCAATCGTTGGTGCCCAATTAAATTGTTGGCCCCTCTTTACTTTTTTAGTGTATATATCGTTTATACTTTAATATAAGACAAAATTAAATATGCCAAAAGTTACTCCAAATAACAACATAAACAACTCTTATCCTGTGCATATTTCCCGAAAAACCAATAGGAAACGAAATACGGCTATTTTTAATTTCAGGCCTCCCTCACGACCCCCACTCCTGCTCCATCTGCCAGGCCGATCTGCGGCGCTAAACCATCTTGGGTGTCACCCGAACGCGCATTTAAAAATTTAATCAAATCGGCACATCCGTCTAGGAGGAGTTCAGTGACATACACACGTACGCTAGAATTATATATATAAAGATAATTGATTCATTGTCACTCAGTATTTAATCGTTTTATAAAAACAAAGATCAAGTTCGTAAATAACAGAAATCGGAACAGTTGGAGGTTTAGAGGGCGATTTCGTAAATTTGAAATAACTCCGTTACTATACTTATATCGAAAAATTGTATACAATCAATATTATGGAAAATTTATTGTTCTAAAATGCTGTTATTAGTTGTCTCTATCATCAATATTCAACGTGATAATGGCTTTTTTTACATTTCGGCCTTCAGTAACACCACCCCGCCCCCCCCCATTCAGTCCCTGGACCTTAAGAATAAGCTAATGTCATGACCCGTCTTATTTCAAGATGAAATGCCTATTAGTGTATTGAAAAAGTCGTTTCTAGATGACATTCATGCAAATACTCTCTTATGACCCCCCCCCTTCTTTTATTCTTGGATTACTAAAATTAGAGGGGTTGAGATGAAAATTATTCTGGTTCACTAATCACAGATTCACCATTTCTAACTTAAAGCGTGAGACCAGTTTCTCTATGGACTTACCTATGCAACCCCAAGCCACGAGTTTTGAGAAGAACAAGTTCCTTCTGCTTTTCTCCCTGAACTCTGACTGTAACGAGCTTTCTTCTTCCATCTGCTCCAGACTGGTCATGAGCTGCTTAATCCAAGTCCTTCTCGTAGGCAGAACCAGGGCTTTGCTGAACAGAGGGATATTGCAGCTGAATATTAGGAAAGCTTGAATTTTCTCACTGAAAGGATGCTCTTCATACAGGAAGATAAATGCTGCCACTAGCAGGTAGCTCTGTGAGAGTAAAGTTATACATGTCATTATATTCTCCCAAGGGCCATATGGAAACTCAATGACACCAGTTATAATTAAAAGTGTTCTCAGGAAATCGAAGGGCTTTTCCTTCTCCAAGCCCTGTAACAATAATATTTAGATTAACGATTGAACGGTTAAATATCACCTAGTTTAGCTGAATCAATTTCAAGAAGTTAAATGATTAATATAGCCGCAATTAACCAATAGCTCTGGTTTTGATGAGATAGAAAAAAAAACATTTCGTTTTCGCAGGAATATAAATAAAACTATTGTCTCTCGGAATAATTAACGTTAGTAAAAAGATGTGCACAGTATAACATAACCATAACGGAGGGTTTCTGCAGGCAACAGATCTCCCCCACTAATTTCCGCCACGAAAGAATAGGAATGGTATAGTAAAATGGACCTTTATAATTGAACCTAATAATTGAGGAAGTGCTGGTTAATCTTGATTCGGGGTTCATTCAAACTTTCTTGAGTAGATCGGGATCAATAAAAACGCCTTGTTCTCTACAAGATGGAGAGATAAAGCTCCATCACCAGTTCCTGCTGACAAAACGAAAAATCTTAAGAAATAACAAACATCATGGTCAACAGCGTAGAAAACAGTCACAAAAACAACTCATCTCTACAGTAGCTTCTTCAAGCTTAGGAACAACGAGGGCATCGAAATTAAAGGCGTTTGTTCCATATTCTGGCAACGGAACTCGAGTAGAGCACAGCTGATTGATATGTTGTTTCAAGACACTACCCGAGTCCAATTTCACATTATAGTGTCGTCAACCAAGACATTCTTCAACTGTCCCAAACTGCTGTATTGATTGCTCTACATAGGTCAATTAATGGCAAGGACCAGTTTCATTCAGACCCTCCTTGGCTAACTAGCCTAAGGGAATGCTCCACAGATCTGTGGTCTCGTCCCTTTACGGTGTAGCCGTCACAATAGCGACGCCGCAAAACCTCCATGTAGATGTGTCAAAGTTAATCAAGGCAGCCGCTCAATCCTCCTTGGCGAGAGGGTGACTTCATCTTCCGGACCGGAAGAAATGGTTGTCTCTAGCCTTCCTCTGCTCTTGCTGTCACTATCTCCCTGCTCTCTCGCAGTGAGTTAGTTAGAGAGTTAGTAACAAGTAGCCTGTCTGGACTGAGCTAAAAGAATTAATAAACCACTCAACTGCTCTGCTAAGTAAATTACTTCTATTATGCTAGCAGAACAGTTATTAATTACATTATTATTATCTTTGATTTATTCGCTTATCGGTTGATTAATTAATATTCAAATTTTCTAATTATAAGTTTATATGTCATTCTGAATGCTTATTGAGAGCACATATCACATCCTTATAATGTCATTCATCAAAGGGCGTCTTCTCTTTCGTCACAATTCGTAAAGATACCATTTGAAGATCTTTTCATCCAAATTATTGCTTGAACGCATTACAGAAGTCATAAGTCCCACGTAGAATAGGAATATTCGATTATTTTGCACTTCCTCGGGCTAGGGAGAACTGAAAACTTCTAGAAATTTAATTCTGGAATTCAGTGAAAATTTCAAGTCGAAAATGAATCATCCCGATTTTTCGAGAATCTTCCAAACATGGACCTCAACGCTCCTCCCATTCACCAGGATTCTTAGAAATATGGACCTTATCTCGTTTTTCCATTTTCCAGGAATCTTCCAAACATGGGCTTCATCTCTTCCTCCCATCCACCAGGACTCTTCGAAATATAGAACTCATCTCTTCTCCCATCCACCTAGACTTCGAAACATGGACTTCATTTCTTCCTCCCATCCAACATACAAACATTAATGTCATTTCATGACTGTTGGCCGTTGGCTTTTCAAAACATATTAAACAACTTTTCGTTCCACCCTCTTATGGAATCACGTGCACCTCTTAGGGACTATGTCTTTTCCTCGCAATTTTTAATGTTCACATTTCTTTTCCATAATAATAGCCTCATATTGAGATGCTTACTGTACACCACTTCTGTTCAATGTTCAAGAATTCTGGTTCCCATTAACAGCCGCTTATTAGATTTGCTACCACCTCTTGTCACTCAGAGCCACCGTTTGTAGCTTACTTGAAACCTCAGTTCTATCCTTTTCATTGGTTGCAGTGGAGAGAGCCTCGATTCCAGTTGTCAAGGGAGGAATCTTCATTCCACCTGGTATGTAAATAACTTGCCAATTGCTAACTACCTTCTAAATTTGTGGTCTGTTAAAGATTACTGATCGATTTTTCCCTGTTGCGAGTTACAGAACCAGCTCAGAGAGGTATTGGGTGCATGTCCCTCCTATGGCTAATTCTACGAAGGATTTTTTGTAAGCATGGAAAGAATCTTGGCCAGAGTTCTAGAGAATCTTGAGGCTAGGTTCGACACTGCCCATGGCAATGTTTTCCATTGCCCAACACGTCCGTCCAACATGAAGCAAGTCATTTTCATATAATTTGAGTTAGCAAAATTGATATAGATCAACAATTGTAGAACACCAATAATCTAACAAGATTGATTTTATAACTTTTCGATTCAACTCAAGTTGTAAAAAAGATATTTGGAATTTTCGAATGGCACTTCCTTCTAAACCCTTTTCCTGGTTCGATTTCAACCATGAGTATAGTATAGTTCAAATAAACATTTTCAAGTCAAGAACATAAAATCTTAATACACTTTGAATGCAACGTTTCATGATATATTCGCTTATTGCTTAGGTGCCATGCCTAAAAGTGAGGTTTTACTAAAGGCTGTTTATTATAATAAAAAAAATAATAATAAAAGTAAATGCAATAATCTTGGTTAGTATTCGTAAAAAGAGAAAAAGGGTGCCCCTTAAGAGAAATCAGTTATTGAGGTTGTACTCATGATTTGCCATAATCAAGATAAATAGAACTTTTTTTTCAGAAAAATGTTTTACCCTTAATTTTCATTATTATGCCTTAGTTTATCCAAGACAATTAAAACTAGCTTTCATGTCCTCTGTAAAATACACTTAACGCCTAAAACCGAAACCACATGAATGACTATCAAGTTAACATGAATGTTTCTCTATTTCGTATTTGAGAAACGTTAAATCCGAATTATTTGCCATGAGATCCAGAATTAAGTATATTTTTATATATATATATATATATATATATATATATATATATATATATATATATATATATTATATATATATATTTTTATATATATATATATATATATATATATATATATATATATATATATATATAAGAAAAAATAATTATTTTGTACAAAATAATTCACTTACCTTTCAGCAGATTTACCATGAGGAAATCATTTACCGATTTTCAAAAAAGTCTTCAAATGGCAATCGATCTTATATAGGAGAGGACGACGATGAGGAACTTACTTTTATTTATGATTACAATATGAAGATAAACTAAACACTAAGGTTTCTTGTTACAGCATAAATCACGTCCAGTAAATGGCATGGCGTTACGAATCTCCTCCAAAATCGTTCCTTATTTCAGATACTTATGGTTAGAAGTAAGTTTGGGTAGCATTGTGAGACGGGCAATTTTGAAATACTTACCTTGCCATCAACATTGATAAAGTAGATCAAATCATTAACAATGAAAAGTTGATCTATTATTAGAATGTAATATACAAGCCATTTTTATTCCACCAAACAGCTTTACTTTTCCTAGCAATGAACAATTTTATGTAAACTTACCTTTCCCATTTTTTTGTACGAATTCTAATAAGCTCAGGCTTAATGCGGTTTGCGAAAGTGAGCAGATAGATAATGTAAAACAGGTCTCTTTGGAGAACTAGAATGTCGCCATAGAGGTAATAATCCTACCTAGCCTAGAGGTTATGATTAATGCAGGACGCAGTGGCAAATGCAAAATATTTCTTCTTTCAATTATTCCTCGATTCCACTTGTTGAAAACTTTTCCAAACAAAATTGGGGAAATTATCTATAATCAGCTTATTGGCGCAGATCAATTGTAACTGAAGGCCTCATTCAAATATTTAGTTTAGCCTTTTAACATGAACCTATCCAAATCATAAATGAGGTCAATTTTCTTCACAAACCTTAATTGTAAAATCGTTGAAAATCGTACTGAATGAATTAAACATAGAAATAAATATGATGGTCATGGGTTAGTTATAGTCATATAACTAGGTTTCTTTCAGGCAGTTTTATTTACATATCACCAATTATAAGGATGTGATACAAATTAATTAACAAATATTAAAGCTAATAATGAAATTAATAAAATTTCCGCTCGCAGAATAGAATTAATTTACTAAGCAGAGCGGCAAGTGGTTGGCCAACTCTATTAATTCAGTCCCCACTGCAGTAATTGTCACTAACTCACTCACGAATAGTGAACATTAACATTCACTGCCAGAAAGATATTGACGGCGAGATCAGAGAGAGACAATCAGCCGAGAGTTAGCACCGGGCAGCGGAAGGCAAAAGACGGACAGCCAATTTTTTCGGTCCGGAAAGTAAACAACTCGCCAATGAGGATTAATCTCTGTCTTGATTAGCCTTTACATAGAGGTTTAACGGCGGCGTTAATGTGACGTCACGAAGTGACAGACACGCAACTACTATAACCACCTAAATCTATGAAATTACATCCTCCCAAATACATAAGTTTACATTCTATAGCCACCCAAATCCATAAGAATACATACTATAGCCACCCTATAAATTTACCTTTGATTTAACTATGGATATCCTAATCCATGATATTACCAACTACAGACATCCAAATCCATAAGTTTACCCAATATAGCAACCCAAATTCATAAGTTTACAATCTACCCCACCCCCCAATCTAAGACATTAACTACTATTGCCACCCAAATCCATGATATTACCTACAATAGCCACCCAAATACATGGTATTATCCATATTACATACTGTAGCCACCCAAAACCATGAATTAGTTACTATAGCAGTAAATCCATAGTCAATATCTTGTGATATTGAGTTTAGTTAAAATTTATCTTTTGGGAGCTGCTATCATATTGGTGAGTCATTCCTTCCTTTTTGTCTTTAATTATAGAAAACAACTTTACAAATTTAGAGTGCTTAAAAGTGTCTTACAGTAAGACATTGTAAATATCTACAAATAGTGTTTCATATACTTAAAAAAATTAATTTACTTTATCAATACCAACTGTAATAAATTATAACAAAAAAGTTTAGGTCAATTTTTTATCTGCACAATCAAAACTTTAAAAATTATTAGCTTTGGTTGGTTTTTAAAAAATAATGAAGTTAATAAGAAAAAAATACGTTAGTTGGAAAAAAAAAAGGTTCCTGTTCATGTAGATTTTGGGCTCTATTTTTCAGCATTGCAGAGTCTTACATTACCATGCATTCCTGGCTCTTGCTTATCATAGAGTCGTTTTCAAGTTGGAATATATAGATGTTTAGGCCTTTATCAATAAATAAAATAAATTCCAGTTTCTGGGATTTACCTAATTATTCATTCCATTTGAAAATCGCCTGGTAACAGCAGAATTATTTTTACAATATTGTTGAAAGTGAAAATAATAACATTAAAAAAAATACTTCCAATATAGAATTCAATTTAATGTTATAAACTCAGCATAAATATACAATACAAAATTAAAATGCATTAAAAATAAATAGCAGTACAGTGTACAATAGTACTAAAAAAATACCATGTTTAAATAAATAAAAATATAAGCATTACTCAAAGAACTAACATGTATTCAACTTAATCATTCTTTATTTCTTTATAATTCAAAATTCCAATTACAATTACATAATGAAATAATTATCATTAAAATGTTCATTTATATTGAACTCATTCACGTTCAGAAACTAATGAATTGTGTTTATTATTTATTAACATAGGAGATAACAGTTCTGGCCAAATAAATTAGTTTCCAGTTTCTGGCCTTTACCATAATGATTCTTTCCATTTCAATCAAAATCACAACAGAATGTTTTTTGTTTTTTTTCAATAATGGGGAAATAAAAATTAATAAGCATAACTAAAAAAATATTTTTAAAACAATTTAATACTATATGCTCAGCATAAATATTGACTAGGAAATTAAAATGCTTTAAAAACTAAAAAAACCAATCAAGTAATATAAGTGATTTTATAAGTAAAACATTGTATGTAGGAAAAGGTATGAATAATTAAACCTAATATAAAAATATCAGTTTATTTTGTTACGAGCAATTTCTTTTCAAATACAATAAAAACAGCATAGTTAAAATATTTAATAATTTTGAAAACAAGTGAACACTTTCATTATTGTAAATCCAGCCTATACACAATAGCATTTTGTCCAGTATAAATATGGTAATATTATTTCTATCCTATAAATATTTATATTATACTAAAAAGTACATAAGAAAGACTATCTTTAAATGAATAGAAAAATTTTAAGAACAAAAAAATGGACTTATATGTAAAACAGCTCACAACAAGTATTATTCTTAAATAAATAAATTATCTGTTTAAATAATCTCTTCTGCTATGTTTGTGCATATATACTATTTTGAATGCTTTATACAATCCTGATATAATATTAGTCTTGCTTCTTTTAGTTTTAGTTTAATTTAACTTATTATTTATTTCACATTTATAACACTTATTTGAAGAGTAATAAGCATTTCATATTTAAAAGATAATTGTCCAAAAGACATTTGTCTAAAGATGTTTGTCATCCCTAACTGTTGCCGAATGAATTTTGCTTTGCAGCCATTTCTGAATAGTGTTTGGAAATGCACTATTAAACATTTCTGTTTACTCAACTTTGTCCTAGTATATTGACAAAAGTCAGGGTGACAAACATCTTTAGACGAACGCCATTTGAACACAGCAGTTAGCCATTATACAACTCGTTCTGATGCTCTTCACATCACTGATGAGTTACTGTAAGTATGTAAATAAAATTATAAGTATTTAACATTAAAAAAAAGTTGTTTCGATCCCATTTTCAGCAATGTTATGTATGGGCAACTTTGTTTCTAATTTTTTGGTCTACTGAGCTAAATGTTTGTGAGTATTTAGCTTAGGACAAAGTTGAGTAAACGGAAATTTTTAATAGTAAATTTCATTTCTAGGTAAGATGAAGGATTTGTTCATTTCACTGTATCAGTGAAAGTGTGAAATATTACAAGATAGACAATCAGCAGTCTAAGGGAACTCCATTGCCCAGGTCACCACCACAACTCCTTTATGTACTGTAGTTTATAAATTTAAGTGTTTTCATAGTCTATAAATTTGTACTTTTTACGATTCATTAGCTAATCTAGTTCTTGTCTGAGTGCCCAACAAGCCTTATCAGATGATTTTTAGAACATGTTAGCTCTTCATGAGTGAATTTATGATGGCAAATGGATCTTGGTCTGAAATTTCCTAGAGAGTGCCAATTATCCTAACTTCATAATAACAATATTTGCCTAAAGGATAACTGTTATTTATCAATATTACCAAAAATGCTATAGATATCAGACCACATTGAAATCACTGACATATTACCATACCAAGAGATAATAATAAGAATATAAAGTATTTGAAAGTGTTTATTTGCTTGCTTATAGAATTACCACTGATAGAAAACGTCTTGGCGTGGTTTTATCTTGGTCAACGAGCATTTATCAAAGTAATCAAGCTCCATCGTTTGCATCTCTTGTTCTTTCTTTTCCCTGATAGGAGCTGATAGAACTGCTACATGTGGCTCCATTATAGGCATGCTCAGTGAAACAGAGTAATGCTCACCTTCATATTTACCACGAAGCCCATACCTTACAACAAAACTTTACTAGTAAATAATATTGAAATTAACTTGACTATAGTTTAGCCACAATTGGAGAAACCTAGCTGCAGATTGCACAGTGCTATAACGTTAAAAGAGGAACAGATCATGCCAGAATTGTGAAGCATACATATTTCTGACTTAAAAGTAGATGATTAATTGATTTGCTGATTACGCACTATATTATTTTTGTAAAATAATATAAAATTTTATTAATGGTAAATAAAAATAGAAATTTTACAAGTTATACAATTTGTTTTTACTTTTTTTCATTTACTTATTAACGATACCAATACAATGGCGATCCCTCATTAAACAAAACATTTTAACATATTAAAATTAGCTTAAACCCTTAGTAAGGAAGTAGTAGTAGTGACAAGTAAATACATAAATATTAAAATCTTATTGTAGCATTGGAAATACTACCTCATGGGACTATTTTCTTATAATTATTTATATAATCATTAATTATTTCTATTTACAAACCTGAAGACGGCAGGGGTCGATGTGTTGGACCATCCATCCCTCATGGTTACAGTTCCTGCATCCTTCTTCCCGTAGCTCTGATTGTGAGAGTCTTCACGGAAGTAACTCTTGCTCTGGCATGAAACGGTTTTTTTGCCCGCCAAATCAGCCTGCAAGTTATCCTTACTTAGAACAGGCTTGTCGAACAAGTATGTGAATTTTTAGCAGATTTCCCTTAAAAGAAATCAGCTATTGAGGTCATACTCATGACTCAATTTCGAAATAGTTCTTCAAATGTCCATAGGTCCTACCCGAAAAAATGAGGTCCGTTCAAAACGTGTGTGTGTGTGTGTGTGTGTGTGTGTGTGTGTGTGCGTGCGTGCGTGCGTGCGTGCGTGTGTGTGTGTGTATATATATACTAGCTCAGATACCCGGCTTCGCCCGGGAATTCATTTGAGGCTGGATGGTGATGGTATTTTTTTGGCAAGGCTTCACTTTGCACAATATTTTGACATTTACCCGTCCCAGTGTTTAGGGTTAATATCCGTCATTTCTGTGGATTCGTTAATAATAAAATTTGTAAAGTCAGGCCTCCCTTACAACCCCCACTCCTGCCCGTCCCTAGAAATGTTAGTATGGCTTATTATAAGGAAGGTGTTAGTGCTAATGCACATACCGAGTGTTTTATTTAGTTCGGTTGAGTCTTTTGTGCCGAATAAAGTTGTTGACTCCCGCTATAATTTTTAGCATATGACGCCTTTATACTTCGGTATACGACGATAATGTATATAACAAAAGTTTCTCTAAATAACAAAATAAACAACTTTAGTTATGTGCATATTGGCCGAAATCCCAATAGGAAACGAAATATCACTATTTTTAATTTCAGGCCTCCCTTATAACCCCCACAACTGCCCGTCCCTAGAAATGTTAGTATGGCTTATTATAAGGAAGACGTTAGTGCTAAATCACATACCGAGTTTGGTTTAGTTCGGTTGAGTTTTTTGTGCCAAATAAAATTGTTGACTTCCGCAGTAGTTTTTAACGTATAACTCATTTATACTTAGGTATACAACAAAAGTTACTCTAAATAACAAAATAAACAATTGTTGTTATGTGCATTATTGCCAAAAATGCAATAGGAAACGAAATATCGCTATTTTTAATTTCAGGCCTCCCTTATAACCCCCACTCCTGTTCCTCTCAGAGAATATTAACATAGCCTAAAGTCTAAGTTGGGTTAGTAGTAATATACATACCAAGTTTCATAAAATTCGGTTCAGCCGTTTATGCGTGAAAAGGTAACAAACAAACAAACACGAAAGAAACAAAATCCAGTTATGGTGTCTATGACATGTGGAACGAAAAGTTATCGTGAAATTTCACGAAAAAAATCAATGTACAGACAGAGGTTACAATTTTATATATATATATATATATATATATATATATATATATATATATATATATATATATATATATATATGTCTGTTACCGCTTTAGCGGTCGCAATTTTTGTCTTATCTTTTCCAAACTTGATATATAATCGTTTTATACTAAAAGAAAGATCAAGTTCGTTAACAGCTGAAATCGGACCAGGAGAAGGTGGTATTTAGAGGGGAAGAATTTCGAAAATTCTTAATATATCCGTTATTAGGCGTCGGATCGAAACATTGTATAGAACCAATCTTATTGCAAATGTAATGTTCTTTAAATATTGTTATGTACATTTTTTCAGTATCTTGATTATTAACTGAGATATTTGCATTTTTTAGTTTTCGGTCTTCAGTATAGCCCCAGTCCTACTCATTTCATATTAGCAATATTCTATTATGTTATGAAACACTTTATTTGAAGCTTAAAGACCAAATATTGTTCTCATTGAATTTTTAAGTTTTGAGAAAAATGCAAATACACAGCACATGTGGGAAATCTGCTTAGTTAATGCAGCCCCTCCCTGACGGACTTTTTTAATTCCTACAGTATTGGTTGTTACATATACGAATATATGGGATGGAAATCGATAGGTACTGGTTTCAATCTATGCTGGCTTTTCAAAATAAGACAGGATAAAAACTTTTTATTATGGAATTGCTGACGAGACAATTTGTGGATCCAGCAAGTGCTGTGTAAATTAAGCAGATTTCCCTGCCTCGAATGACACAAAGATAACATTATCATATAATCAATTCTACATTTCTCTCAAGTAAGCACCGATGTAATCAAGAGTTAAAGTTTAAGCTTTATGTGAGATATTCATCAATACATTATCTTCCGTGATGAGAAAAATATTTCAACAGGAGCTGAAGATACTCAAGGTTCAAAACTCAAAAATTACACGGCTATTTCATTTAGGAAAAATATATAAACGAGCAGGGATTTGCGCTAGCAAGTGGAGGGAATATTGATCACCAAGGTATCAACTCGCTCCTATCAGGCCTTTCCTATACCCGAAGTACCTTCGAGGCAATCTCCCTCATCGTCAGTCCTTTGTCACATGACAAACATATGATTAAGAAATTTCATTCCAACACATTAATAAATAACAATCTCTTTATAATATTCTCACTAATAATAAATAAATTATTATCTCTGGAATATGCTGGATGGTAGAGGAACCAATTGATAAGGATCAATAAGAAGGCCAAGTCCTCTACAGTTTTTTTTTTTCTATCAAAAAACTGTAGAGGACTTGGCCTTCTTATTGATCCTTATAAATAAACTAGCTCAGATACCCGGCTTCGCCCAGGAATTGATTTGAGGCTGAATGGTGATGGTATTTTTTTGGTAAGACTTTACACACTATTAGCAGATTTCCCTTAAGGGAAATCAGCTATTGAGGTTGTACTCATGACGGAATTTTCGACATTTTTCTTCAAATGTCCATCGATCCTACCTAGTAGATGACGAAAATGAGGTCCGTTCAAAACTGTATATATATATCTATATATATATATATATATATATATATATATATATATATATATATATATATTTGTCTGTTACCGCTCTAGCGCTCTCAATTTTTGTTTAATCCTTACCAAACTTCATATTTAAGCGTTTCATGCAAAAAGAAAGATCAAGTTCGTTAACGACTGAAATCGGACCAGTGAGAGGGGGGGTTTAGAGGGGAGGATTTTCGAAAATTCGAAATATCTCCGTTACTATAAGTTGGATCGAAAAATTATACAGAATCAATCTTATTACAAATTAAATTTACTATAAATATTGTTATATACATTTATTCTCTATCTTGAATATTAACCGAGATATTTGCATTTTTCAGTTTTCACCAAACCTCCACTTCTACTCATGTTACGTAAACAATACTCTGATACATAATAAATCACATTATTGGAAGTTTAAATACCAAAAATTGTATTCAAGAGACCTTTATTATACGAGATACATGCAAATATGCACTGGTGACTCCCCACCCCCATCTTAAAGTTTTGGACTACTAAAATTTTATTGATTGAGATAACAATTATTCTGACTTATTATTAATTACAGTGCTAGATATAGTAAATAGTTCTCAATAAAATTAATGTGTTATATTCTGATATATTTCAGTAATTGTTTTCTTTCCGGTGTGAGGCGGGACCCGTTTGTTTACATTTCTAACCTAACGCTTCCTGTCGGCAGGCTATTGAAATTGGATGAAACATTTCTTATTTCCGTTTGTATTTATTCACGGTGTTGTGTTAGCAGTATGTATATTTATCTATTACTAAACTTCACGAGGGAAATCTGCTTAGTTTACGCAGCCCCTGCGTGACGGACTTTTTTGACATTTACCCGTCCCAGTGTTTAGGATTTATACTCGTTGTTGGCATTTGTTAATAATAAAATTAATTTTTTATGTAAGACTTCACTGTCCTCCATATTGTCATATTTCCCGTCTCCTGTGCATTATGCATAGCTTTCAGTTATTAAGGACAAAATATTAACGTAGATTTGAATTAATTTTTCCAGGTGAGGTACCTCATAGTTCAAATTGGAATGAATTGTTGAGCATATCAATATTTCTACGCAAATTACTTGCTCCACACATTGTTCCTGGAGAAATGTATAAAAAAAAAAAAAAAAAAAAAAAAAAAAAAAAAAAAAAAAAAATTAATCTAAATAACAAAGTAAACAACTTTTGTTATGTGCACGTTTGTCGAAAAACAAATAGACAATGAAATATCGCGAATTTTTATTTCAGGCCTCCCTTATAACCCCCACTCCCGTTCTAACCTAAACATTTTAATGTAGCTTATAATCATGGAAAAATTAATGCTAATTGACGTACAGAGTTTTGTTAAGTTTGGTTCAATCGTTAGCGCCCAATAAAATAGTTGACTCCCGCTATAGTTTATAGTGTATATCTCGTTTATACATTGTTAAAAGACAAAAATGAATACCACAAAAGTTACTCTAAATAACAAAATAAACAACTTTTGCTATGTTTATATTTGCCGAAAGACGAATAGAAAACGAAATACCGCTATTTTAAATTCAGAGGCCTCCCTGACAACCCCCACTCCTGCCAGTCCCTAGAAATGTTGGTATTGCTTATTATAATGAAAGCGTTAGTGCTAATACACAAACCGAGTTTTATTTATTTCGGTTGGGTCTTTTGTCCCAAATAAAATTGTTCACATCCGCTATAGGTTTAAGCATATATCTCGTTTATAATTCGATATATGAAAAAATGTATATAACAAAAGTACTCTAAATAACAAAATAAACAACTTTTGTTATGTTCATTTTTGCCGAAAAACCAATAGGAAACGAAATTTCAGGCTTCCCTTATAACCCCCACTCCTACTCGCCTCAGAGAAAATTAATATAGCCTTAAGTCTAAGTTGGGTTAGTAGTAATATACATACCAAGTTTCATAAAATTCGGTTCAGCCGTTTATGCGTGAAAAGGTAACAAACACACACAAAAGAAACAAAATGCAGTTATGGTGTCTATGACATGTGAAACGAAAAGTTATCGTGAAAATTCGCGAAAAAAATCAATGTACAGACAGAGGTTACAATTTTATATATATATATATATATATATATATATATATATATATATATATATAGATTATTGTTCAAAATAGTCAAAGCTAAAATGAAATAAAGAATTCAAAAGCTGTACAGAAAATGAAAACTAAAACTAAAGGCTCGTACTAGCTACATTTGAACCAAATTATCTTCATATACCCAGAGTACTGACATAAGGAGTGACAGCATTTTTGAATAAGATAGAAAAAAGGAAAAGGGGGGAGGAGAGAGAAAAATATATTGCTGATTCTACTTACCAACTTGCAGGCAATTTTGTTTATTTTCCATTTACTATGTTGATAAAATTCATCAATATTGCATTCATAGAGGTGAAGAGCAGTTTGTACTCCAGTCTCCCGCCTAGTAACTAGCCGCTCTTCTTCTTTATATATTCTGAAATCCATAACTATTTTATCAATCTATGCACAGTAACTACTCCAGTTATTCTGAGTTGGCATTCTGATGTAGGTAGGATGAAAAAATGTAGGCTACGCTTCCACTATAATAAATAGATAAATACTCCAGTTACTCTATATGACTAGTATAATATTGTGATTAGTCACTGTAGTGTAAAGTATGGATTAGTATTTTCCAGTGATATTTGAGTAGTTGTACTAGCTAGCTTTCTCAGGGTATCTCAACAGACTTTGGCTGAGGGCAAGCAGTAGAATGCACCATGTCCCTGGCAATAACATACAGCTAGATAATCATGATATTGATATATATCTAGTGCATATCGATATATATTCTAGTGAATAATAAAAGAGCTTATTAAAGTTCAATTCATATTGGCTAGACGTACGCATATCATTACTTCATTTTTTATTTCTATAATTAATTTTTTAGGTATTTCACTAACTCATATTTGATTCATTAATGGCACATCACTAATCAATATCACACTTAGGCATAGGGTCAGAATTTATAGAAATGCAATTCTCCTTAGTTCACTTTAAAACTTTTATGTGTCGTGCTCATTACTTTAACGCCTCATCAGGTGTACAATCCTTGATGAGACATTGAAGTAAAGAACGAAAAGCATGTAGAGTTATAATAAAGTGAATTAAGGAGAACTGTGTTTCAATAAATTCTGACCCTGTGTCTACAATTGATAAACTCACCTTTGCGAAATAGCATTTACCTTGAGTATGTTTAAAAATTAGCAAAACTTGTATATAACAATGAGTCAAACCAAAAGTTGAAATCTTGTGCATTCTACTTAAAAGCTAACAATAAGTGTACTTATTTCCAATAAATTATACTTAACCTCCCATGTCCCAGGAAGAAGTCTAGGTAGCTCCTTAAATGAAGTATTTCGATGTACATAGGGTTAAGTCTGACAAAATCGAGGATCTTTCCAAAATACCTGAAATGGCAAAATGGAATATTATGGCAAACTTTAATAATTTGATTAGTTAAATACAAATTAACTAAAATGAATTAATACAATTATTAATGTATTTACGAGAAAGAGTAGCATGTGAAAATAATAAGTAGCATGTGGAAATAATTAATAAGGACAAATACAAGCAAACAAGCTATAAAATATATCAAGAGATTGAGTTTGCTGATATAAGTAAACATGAAGAACAATAGATTAATGTATATTATAGTTGGGCTGTTCGACAGATAGTTTTCAAGATCGGCTATGATAAATGAGCATTCTCCCTTATACGCTTTTATTATTATGCGGGTGTGTTGTGTGAGAGAGAGAAGGAGGTTGAGCAGGCTAATTACCATAGCAGGCTAATGGTTAGAAAGAAAAGGAATAAAAGAAAGCTTACTTTTTTGGATCCTTTCCGAAAATGTAAGCAGATTGGTTGCAAGTAAACCCAAAAAGCATTCCTTTGTACTTAAGAAGACCAATTTCTGGTTCAACTTCCAGAACTAAGCCTTCTCCTTCGACAATGCATACTGGATCAAAGCCACCGTACTGAAAAACAGTTTTCATATGGCCTCAACATCAAAAATTGAAGAAAAAAATATATTATTACTTGCATGTTTATTAAATTATTACATAGATGATCTTACAATGATGAGACATGATTTATTACCCATAGAAATCGAGATATACTTTGTGCTACTCTGCTCTGTGTTGTGCTATGCTATGCAACACTATTATATGCTGTATTACGATAATGAAACTACATTTAAAAGTTTATGAGCATATTTGATCAGACGTAACAAAGCCCACCATGGGCTGACACTACATAAGGATGAATTTGAGAAGGGCTGAAGACAGTAAGCTCTCAGACATTCTGGAGGGGAGACCCTGGTCGATCTACAGGCTTGACATAGTGATTTCTACTCTTTAATAGCAATTCTTGATCTCCATGGCCTCTACTGAACAGGAGGTAAGGAAGGTGGGAAGGAAAGATGAATATGGAGCTTCTAATATGCTGGAGTTAAGTTACAGGTTAAAGTAGGTTACCTACTATTAGATATTCACCATGATGTCGTAGTCTTTGATGTCCTTGGTATTTATAAAGACTACTTCACAATTAACTTTATCTGGATTGATTTTGCCGGGGGAGAATTGTTCACCAGACTCTGAATCAATATCTTCCGGCATTGTTGGGTATATTTTTTTTGGTAAAGACTCCATGAAGTTCGTCATTTCCTCTTTATTCAAATTTAAGTCTTCCTGAAATTTGAATGTATCCCAAGCCATTCCATCAGCATTATCTTCTTTTAACATTTCTTGCAAAGCTTCAGGAACGTCATTAAACTGGAACATAAAATTTGATATTAATATATTTATCATTCTATGTTAAAAATAATAAGAAATCCCCTAGTAACTCTAGCACTGCTATTTGCTTTATTTAAATACATGGCAGGAGCAGCCCTAAATTACTAAATCATTTAGTGGGAAAGTCATCTTTTAGGACTTTTATTTACTATACTATAGGGGCGATTGGTATCCCAGATTATATGTTTACAACCTATATTATGTGTTAATAAATTCCAGGTACATTCCTCAGGGCTCTCCTGTTTTCTAAGGTGAGATTCATGCTTCAATGCAATATATCTATAGGTATGTCGAACATAAATAATTATGAAAAATAGGAATATCTATAATTAATTATAAGAAATAAGTACCTCAAAAAACTGAGTGAGTTGATACAGAGTTTTCTCATAGTTGCTAAGTACAAGTATCCCTCGATAAAATTTACTATAAGCCAATGAAAGAGACACAAACATAGGCTGGAACAAAATTGTATGTAAGTAAAGATAGATAAAAAGATTATTGCAATGTATAAGTAGTGATAAGGCTTGCTCAGCAATAGAAAAAATAAATTCTTAATATTTTTCTACTCAAAACTCCAATAAAAACATTATACATAATTAACATGAGCATTTTAAAATAATCCAGCAAATCTCAAATGGTTTAGAAGTATATACTGGTTACATAACCAAGCACAGACACTGAATTGTAAATGAGTTTTAGATTGACTAGACTTCAAATGAATCTAGAACGCCCTGGGTACTGGATGTTTGGAAACTGTACAGAAAATTTTCCCCTCCACCTCAATATAATTAGATATCAGATGCTTCTGGAACCCCCCTTGTACTAGTAGTTCAGAGCCAAGTACTGGGAGTGCTGAATAACCTCCTAAAGTTTTTATAACAAGAATGGTAATAATCAGAGACAATTAGTTAAAAAAGAGGTGGGAGAGAGGGGAGGGGGATTAGCCCAGGAGTCCTAACTGAGATTTAGATAATAATATTCTAGAGAAAGAAGAAGGTTCTAAACATTAATTGCAAAAGTAATAGCTTTGGAAACAAAGGACATTTCTTAAAGTTGCGGCAATATTGTCTTATATTAGAATTTGAAGAGTTAACAACAAAGATCTAGAATTGAAACAATTACTTCAAATCAGTCACTCAAAATTCATTCGTTGTTTCAATCAAACATGCAGTACCCTTAAATACTTAGTTATCATGGAACCTCCTAATGGAGGAGGGTTGAGTTTGTTTTGTGTGTTGTGTGCTTACATGAGTGCGATTCCAAACTACTTCCTATAGATCTGAAATATGGTGGTAGGTATTTAATGGAAGACATTCTTACATATATAACCCTGGTAGGAACAGCGACCTTATTTTGAACTACTCCAAGAATTTCTACAAGGATATTCGTGTACTCATTGAGCCAAGCTTGAAACCGCTCCTCTAGAGTTTTAATATCAAAATACATTGATCTGCAATAAACACAAGAAACATTGTTTAGCACATTAAACCTTCATTAATGTTTTAGAATTCTGTTCATAGAGAAGCGCATTGGTGTAGTTTGTTATTGATGGCATTTTAGAAAAGAAAGTTGATACTTTATTATGACCATGTTTCCAACTTTTATTTGAAAATACTACACAAATGAAGAGAACATTTTATTTCTTTGACATGTCTTCTATAATAAGAGATACATAGCCCCAATTCGAAATAATAATATTTTTAGTTTTATTAAATACTTGATATTTAATCACGTATACTTGATTTGAGCAACGTTAGCTGAAAACTAGAATATTTGATATCAACACTTTCATAGCTACCTTATTACTATTATTATTAATTAATGTTGACTATTTGCTACTATGGCTAATTGGGACGGGTTATCTACAGGTTACCACCCTTTTCTAGACAATGTGAGTAAGGATTTTATTTAATGAGTTCATCACTGAATAAATTTATATTGCCCAAGTGGGAACTCGCCAATCTAGGTTATTAGACACTAACCAATCTGATAATGCTTTAAAAGCAACAGAACTACACTGCCAGTTTTTCTGGGTCTGTAACTTTTTTAATTGAAGTAGAATAACCAAAAAAAGGATAGATTTCGTGGTTTAAGATAAGCTGGGAGGCCTTTTATATAAAACAAAAAGTAGTAATGGACCTAATATTCAATCTTTCAAGTAACTGATTACCATTCTGATATAATTTTATATTCGTTCTTATCATCAACTTTATACAATACTTTTGTATTTGTAATATGTTCTCTAACTTACATAAGGGGCTCAGGTTAGCCATGCGAGTTGACCTTTATCTCACATGGTAAACCTAGAGTGGCGAGTTCGATTCTCGCCTGGGCAAAGGAAATTATTTAGTGACGAAATTCATTAAATAACGTCCTAAAATCCCACCCTGGCTTATGAATGGATGAATACCTGAGATAAGATATGATTTGCTGTTGAATTATCAACATAAAGACAGCATAGTGATATTCCTCACTTGAAAGCTCCTTCGGCCTCTGGAGTTGCACTGATGGAATTTCATCAGAAGGAATGAACACAATGCAGCCATCCATTAATTTATGAAGCATTCTTATCTTTTGTCGGCAATGTTCAATGTGAAGCAAGAACACGCACGAAGTTGCCTGTAGGCAGTCACTTAGGAGTGTTGGAACTGAAATTAATAACAATGTAATAGTTACTTCATATTGAATATTCCTAATGATGATCGTTATAGAACTAGAGTACTGATATTGTAAATTGGCGTTTAGATTTAGTAAAACAATTTATTAGCCTTTAGCTAGGCTCATTCCCCTCAATGCCCAGCTACCTAGATGTGTCCAAACCTCACTGTATTAAATGGGCTTTTAATGAAAGTAATTGAAAACCTCAATAGTTGAATTTCCTTAAGCAAAATCTGTTAAAATACTAAGACTACAAATTATTAAAATATATTTAAAATGAGAGAGGTGAGCCACTGGAATTAGGGGGAGCCAGTATTATCTAGCTGCAGCACCCTCAACTTTCACAAAGCAGTAGGTTACAGTGTGCAATAAATAGAGTAAAAACATATAAACAGTGAAAACGCAAACAGGGAACAGATGTTCCTATGCTCTGAAAATTTTTTCTAATTTAAGAGTCTTCCTAGAAAGACAAAAGAGTAGATATATAAGAAAAGGAACAGCTATATACAGCAGTGGGATGTGGACTGGAGAGCCTTGATGGTTTGGACTGGCAAAGATGTTTGGAGCTAAAAGAGGGTGGCACAGATAATGGATCAGATGTTACGGAGACCTAATAAATTTGCACGGAGAGCCTGATATTGTCTGTTTTATTATAAAGGAAAGATTTGCTGATTGGGACACATCAAAAGAATGGGACAGGGATGATTGCATGGGCTGGCAACAGACTTGAAAAGATCCTAGTCAGTAAAAATGTAATATTTATAAGAATTCATTCAAATAGTGCTTGTTATGTGGCGTAGAAGTTTGCACAATTGTGTATTAAGGAACTTACAGTCTTCAATTTGATCTTCTGATTTTCCACGACTTTTGTTAAAAAGCCTAATGCCAGTAGATATAAGAGCTAGTTGGTGCAACAGCTCTCTCCTCACATCTGGTTTATCAATACAAAACCGTTGGAGGTCTTCGTAACTGAAGATGCTAAGCAGTGCCGCTGTAAAAAAAAAAAAATAAATGTGAGGATTAGGAATAACAGAATCTCTTTGATATAAACTGGAATGTAAAATAGTAGCAAACCTCGGGCATCCTCAAGATTAGTTGTGTCGTTCGGATGGCCCACTCCACTCCAAATAACAGTATACTTGACAATTAGATCTTGCAATATATGCATTTCTTCCTGATTATCTACCCTCGTACTAATAATCAATTCGACCATTGGTCCCAAGTAAAATTCCATCAAACAGTCATATTGTTTCATTATATGTTCTGAAGAAAAAAAAAAAAAAAAAAAAAAAAAAAGATAGTGTAGTTGTTAGATTAGGGTGGGATATTTTGATGGGTAGAATGACTACATTATTATTAGACATTGAGCTACATAAGATGACTCTAACTTTAAATGAACAAAATCTGTCACAAGTTGCTCAGAACTTTTTCCAATAAAACATTAAATGAGTATTTGAAATTGGCTTTACCCTCTCCACCACATTCAGAAAGGAAGCAAGTTTGCACAGATAATAATTTCTGTAATAGTCTGTCTTCTGTGCAGAGCTGAGCAACACAAGCATCTGATAGTTCCTTCAGTTCTTGTTTTCGTGTTTCCATATTGTATGAAATCTTTATATCTGGATTATATAAGTTATTCCTCACCTGTAATACACCAAAGGGGTTACAATTTCTCCTCTAAGGAAATAAAAGATTTTAAATAAAGTGACTTTAATTGTTTTTACAAACCACAAGCTCCACTGTTTTAGGAGAAACATCATGCCCTTTCATAAAGCATTCTGTTGTTACTCCAGCTACAATGTTCTTCAGAAGAAAGGGAGATTTTCTTATATGTAACATTTTCCCTCTTTAATATTCCAATAAAATCTTGAACACAAATAATAAATTCAAAAGAGATGGCACACACAGTAAGTGACCATAGCAACCAGTAAATATATTTTACCCAATGAAAAAGGATACAGGAATAACTTGACTATTTGAGTTTTAATGGTTATTTCTTTAATTACATCATAAAAGAAAGATACATAATCGCCATTTGTCTGTCATAATTATTTATATTTCAGTGAGAACGTATACATTTACAAAATGACGTATGCATTCGGTAATTATTAATATTTATTCATAGTCACTCCAACAAAATTCGTATTACCTGTAAGTTGGGTACCAAAAAGTGGAGGAGGAGGTAGTTAATGTTTTAGTCTTTGTACTTCGTATTGTAATAAAAAAAAAAACATTGGAGCATTCCAATAAAACATGGAAAGATTTCAAATTTGTTCTAAGAAGTAAAGGAAGTATTCTAATCTCGAAAATTTAGGTTTTCAGATTTATTGCTTTTGAGGCTCTCTGAACTCATTTTGACTGGCATAACTCAAAAACGGATAGCCTTAGAATGTTTAAATTTCAAATTTGCGATTGATATAACGTCTGATAGAGCACCTCTCTTTTTTGAAATCGATTAGGTAGGTATGTTTTCACCTTTGAGCAAAAATATCGGCTCCCAATGAACTTCCTTCCTATTACACCTGTGTGGCTCAATTTGTAGTGTCTATCGAAAATGGCTCTGCGGAACTACTGGAATATAAGGGTCACTCGCAGTTTATAAAGTTAGGGATGTATTGTTTTGTCTGTAGTCGAGGGTCCTTCATTAGTTTATTCGCGCTGCGGTCTTTCTTTGTGCTTGAGCATTGACTTCAAAATCCTCCTGAAGTCTGATTCTTCCTCGCTCGAGAGTGCATCCGCTACAACGTTTTTGCCACTCTGGTAGATGATATTGTCTGAGAACTGGTTTATGAAGTTAAGCTGGCGTATGGGGCAATTACAGACTTGCGACGTACAGAGAGCTTAAAATATAACTTTCTTGGTAATACACACAAATATAAATGTTACATGAACAATAGCCGAGATACAACTGACTGAAGAATAGGAGGGGATGGGGTTTATATTGCAGGAATGGTGAGGATTGCTGAGTCCGGCTTGGTGTAGATCTTGGGACTTAACTGACACAGAGAAGCTGTCACTGGCTTCTGGCGGAGGGCTTTTTAGAGACTTATGATCAATAATAATGCTGAAATTTAGGTATCAATGAATTGATTAAAGTGATGAACTTCTTCATTGATAGCAACAAGTTCTCTATCGTGCATATAGTATTTCTTTTAAGTACGTCAGTGCTCTTGAAAAAATTCCAAATGGACGCCATAGTCCGCCTTTTTCTGAGCCACTAATTCCTTTATCCGCTGCATTCCAAAGATAGGGACAGTCCTCCTGAGGCAGATGGGTGAGCAAATTTGGGGGCTTTGCTGAGACTTTTCTTGCTGTCTTTGTGTGTAGTCTATTCAACGGGCTTTTTGCATGACACTATGGAGGAACTAGTAATAATGGAGGAATGCAACAGTGGTAGAAAATTAACATACCTAAGTTAACTTCTCACTTCGTGTGTGATTTTAGGCTGAGAATAACCTAGCATGTCCTGTACTTTAAGTGTAAGTGGTCCCATTTCTGTAGCGCCGACTCGACATCCTAGGAAATCAACTTGAAGTTGACTTAAGCTCACTTTGGTGCGCAAGGAAATGCCATAATTATTGAGGTACTAGAAGGTTTTTCCTAGATGGTCTTCACGTTCTTTTTCACTTGTTGAACCCACGATGAAGTCGTCGAGAAATGTGAAGACAATTGGGAGTTCTCAGAAGGCTGCGTCAGTATTCTTGATTCTGAATGTCATTTTGGTATATTCGATCAATCCAAGAGGTGTTATATATACCGTTTTGTCTACATCTTTTTCCGCGATGTTGACGTGATGGTAAGTGCGTACAATATCAAGAGTAAAAAATATGGTATTTCCGTCGAGCTAAGTAGTAAAATCCATCAGGTTAGGAATCGCTTAACTGTCTGAAGTGGTTACTAGATTTAGTCTTCTGTAATCAGCACAGATACATATACCTCCTCGTTATTTAGCTATTGTCTTAAGCACAGAGACACTGAATACATGCCTCTTTCCCCTGCTCCAAACCAGGGTTCCAGGTAGGTTGGAAATCTGCTTAGTTTATGCAGACCCTGCAGGACGGACTTTATTTTTATATTTCCACCGGAAAACCATTTCTATTACTATCCGTCAACCAGGAGTAAGACAACTAGCACAAAATAAAATAAAGTACATTTGTGTGAGCTCTCAGAGCCATCATGTATCGATATTGGAATCGAGAGAGATAAGAGTCTTCTTTTATCAGAATTATGTAGCGCGGGTAGTGATAAAGGAATTCAATGTCATCCTTTCCAGCCTTCTTGCAGTACTAATTAAAATTAATTTATTTTGCCCAAATGGCTGAATTTGACATTCTTAAGGGATTTTCGTCCGTCTGCCAGAGAATAAATGCAGTTTGCTTAAAAAATAAATTGGTAATATTATTCATAATAACAAATGTTTGAATTAGTTCTGCCAGTTATTACCTAATACATTAAACACATTAATTACTGAGACAATTTCTATAATGACACTGTTAGCTGCTGATTGCATTGACAGAAACAATTTTATTTACCATTGCACTTAAAACAAATAACAAAACATAGTTTCTTCAAAAATATGTTAACATATTGTATCAAGATTCAAAGTAATTGGTCTAGGTTTGATGCAGTTGAATTATATGAAGTTTTGCTACATTCACATGTATAGACTTACTGAATACTTATCAGACCCTCGTACTTCAATGATATATCAAGCAATAGTCCTATATTTCCCGTTAATTATAATGAGACTAATTTATCTGTCCTTTCCTGTTCCTATTCATTTAAAAACTACAACAATTATACACTTTTATATACACCTTGTCATGACAAAATAACAAATTCCAGACATTGAAATCATGACTGTCCATTCCATTAAAAACTTTCACATTTTAACTTAGATTGTACACTAAGATATATGAAGCCTAAACTATTAAAATTATTTCAATAAGAGCCAAATTTTATTCAAAGGATTCTTACAAAATAGTAATAATTATCATCCTGTGTAGGTTTTAATTAAGAGCTTGCATGTTTTATTAGAGGGGCATCAATGACAATCGTTCCTATGTTCACTATTAAAGCTGAGTTTTGACTACATTTGTTTAAAGGGCTGGGGTTAGCTAGTTCGTTCAGAAGGTAAACCTAGTTTAGTGGATTTGATTCTCGGCTAGTCAATAGGAATTTATTCAGAGACTAGCTCACTAAATAGAGTCGCTAGTAGGAACTTGTCAAATAAGCACAACCTAGATAGATAACCTCCTACATTAGCCATAGTAGGATGTCAGTAAATAAGATTTAAACAAGGAATTAGTGTATAAATATGAGAGAGGTGAAGATGGCAGGAGGAGGTTGGTTGGGAGGTATTACTATACTTCTAAACTCATCCCCTAGCCTTGGGGATATAGATACTTTTTTATTCACAGTAGTGTTGTTGGAAGTGAAGAATGGTACAGCATCCCATCCTTCACAAGTTTTTTTTTTATATTTAAGTGCTAAGGGCTTTCAAAGACTAGTGTCTCCATCCTCAGAGATATTATTTTTGAACTGACCAAGTCAGTTTTCCAATTAATGACTGACTCACAGGTTGTCATTAGCTCCCTCTGTTTGAGCTAGATCAAGTGCAAATAGCTCTCTCCGGTCTTTCTCATTGTCTCTAGAGTTAGGCCCCACATATTTTATTTTAAAAGCCCATCTCTCCAAAAGCTAGAAAATACTGCAGAGCCCCTTCATAGATATTCCCCCTACTGCTTATGTCGCAGTTAGCCAGTCTCCTGAAATTTTCAACACGACCAAATATTTACGAATTTCAAAAATGACATCTTTGAGGATGGAGACAATAGTCTTTGAAAGCGCTTAGCTCTTAAATATAAAAAACTTGTGAAGGAGTGGACTGAAGGATATAGATACCTCCCGCAATTAGCTCTAGTAGGATGTCAGTAAATAAGATTTGTACCTTGGGTTAATTTCAAAGAATGTTTATTTAAGCAATATTTATTACTTAAAAAGGTTGCATTCCATGTTAATTTCTAGTTCTAGCTAAAGTATTTTACCAAGAGCCATTGTTATTTGTGCTTTGATTGTGGACAACACCGAATAGAGAGATAACTCATTGCTACTTCCTGAGCCCTTTTTTAATTCTTATAATTAAGGCAGAGCACTGTAAGCAGTAGGGTGGTAGCAGCTGTGGGGAATTACAACTCCTCTTGATATATCTTCCTTAGATGATTAAACACTACATCTAGAGCAAAGTGAACGAGTTGAAATCCTGACATTGACTAGGTAAATCCTAAATCTCACAAAGAGTCAGACTCTAACGTATAGTTTGAAGTTTTGAGGTAATTAAATGCTGAGTGGGGAATATTTGTGGAATGAAACTGCTCTTGAAGTGTGCCAGAGAGAGTGATTGGTAGCTGTAATGTTTTAACAACATTTTATAATTAAAATATTAATTTAAAATTCACATATTTGTCTTAAAATTAAAAGAGATTAAAATTTGCCATCAGAGCTTAGGATGTGCCAATGAACTAAGGGAAAAGGGATCGGTCTAAGCCGCTAGGGAGGGGGCAGCAATCGGTCTGGACATGAGGGTTGCGCCTGTGTTCATCTGGACATTTCCTGCTACCGTGGGAATTAAACTCATTAAATTAATTAATTGATTTGTATTATGGAGAAATTCCAACGCTTTTTATGAATGTTTTAGGACATAAAGCCTCGACTTGTTGCTGTGAGTAAAACAAAACCCAAAGATATGATAATAACTCTCTACAATGAAGGCCAGAGGCACTTCGGTGAAAACTATATACAAGAATTACTTGAGAAAAGTAGCGATCCAGAGGTAAGTAAATATCCTCCTTGTATGATTTTTCAAAACAAATATTTCCTGTTGGAGTAACAATATAAAGTAGTAGTTTGCAAACAGTATTTATAGGTGTCAAAGAGAGGGTTTAATTGGGACAGTGATACAAACGTTAAAGGATGATGGCTCCCTGCAAGACTCACTTCTGAACAATCATAGACAAATAATCATAATAATAGCCAATACTCCTTCAGCAGGCTTAATCCCTATAAGTATGCAAATTAATTTTATTTAAATACTTAGTTAAATGTACCAAGTTTCAAGAAATTCGGATCAGTAGTTAGGGATGAAAAGGTAACAAATAAACAAGCAGACGCCAAACTCAAAAATTCTTGATATCATTTCAATTCCATGTAATACGAAAATGTATTGTGAAATTTTGAGAAAAAAAATCATTTTCAGACAGTGACATACTTATATATATTTTGCATATACCTACATATATATACTCGTATGTACCTCCACCACTACTCATTCTCTCCTAAGCTTCCCTACTGCAAGCATTGCTTTGAGGTTAGCCTATTTTCTTGAAAAAGTCTTGGTTGGTTTTAACGAACAAGTGAGGAGTGAGTTGGCCAATAGCTAAGATTTGCTCTGCACCTCCTTACTCAAATTGCAGACTCGGTGGAAAATATTTCATTCTATTTGTGAAGAGCTCCATGGGCCCCAAGAAAAGTTTATCTTCTTTTAAATTTCCTCCCGTGGCTACTATTTCAAGGTTTTCCCAGTCAATAGAAAATCCTTGTTGAAATAAACATTTCAATAAACAATAATGAATGATGGCTATACTTAGTCTTTCATCATTCTCATTTTAAATTGTATATTATTTTTTTAATGTTTGTCACTTTTAGATTTTAGATAAATGCAAAGAAATTAACTGGCATTTTATTGGAAACCTTCAGAGGAACAAAGTAAAAAAATTAGTAACTGTTCCAAGATTATTTGTTGTTGAAACTATAGATTCTGAAAAGCTTGCCACAGCTCTTAATAATGCTTGGGAAAAAGTTGAGAAACCAGAACCTCTTAAAGTAATGGTTCAAGTTAACACAAGTAATGAAGAAGGTATATTTGTGTTTTTTTTACTTACTTATTTTGTATTTTGAATTGTATCTGACTACCCTCAACACTTTTACTTAAGATGAGATTTTAAATAAATCTCCATCTCTCTTACCTAGGAGATATGGCAAAAATGAGCTCCGTTCAAATATATATATATTAGCTAGGGTTCCCGGTATTGCCCGGGAAATCATTAGAGACTGAATAATGATATTTTTTTTGCCAATTCATAGTTTAAAATGTATGGGCCATAACAGTCATAATCATAGATAGCATTTTTGATTATAAACTATGTAAGAAAAAAAATTCTTTTCCCAAAAGCATCCCTAAGTACAGTTGTAGCCTATTGCATGTCTGAAGAAGAAATTTTGTATTCAAAGTTGTATATTCGTACGCTCTGCTTTGTGTAAATATTAATGAAGCAATGTTAATAAATAGCAGGCATAACTGGGTACACCTCCCCAACACTTTCAACCCACTGTAACATTGTCTTATATAAAAAAGTTATGGTTTTTAACCAAATTTCCATTTCTGAAGAGTAAACACCACTACATCATTAAAAGAGTAAGCATTATTGATTAGCTATTGTAAATAAGTATTATTATAAAAGGTTTAATGAATATATATTTTCTATTGGTTTTGAAAGTACACATAATTTATTGTAACTAGTTTAACGCAAATATCATCATTGCTATATTTATTATGAGACAAATGTGTATATGAGAAAAATTACACTAAATCTCAGTTTTGCTACATAGTTTTCTGGCCAAACTCTATACTTTTTGTGAGTCTTTGAGAATAAACATGAAACATAAAAATAATAATTAAAATAAAATCACTTTGTACCCAATCTCTATTCATTATTCAAATCATTGTGGGCAATGTAAATAATAATCATTGATATTGATTGAATGTATTAATGACGTGTTGAAGAATTATCTTTGTCTGGGGTTTTTTATTATTTGGAGAGAAAATATCATTCTTGATATTTCCTTTCCCAGTTACAGGAGAATACATATTTTCCAATAACTTCCTCCCAGAATGGGGTCTCCAGGCCATTTTTCCTTTAAAACCACAGCTGTAGCTGTTTTCCAGGCTGTAGGATACCTTGGCAGGTGTCCAGTATCTTTGTTAGGTTTGGCCCTTATCACTGGCAAGACTTATTCACTTTATTTCTGTCAATAACTTTGATGAATGAGGTGTTTATTAAAAGTCCGAAATCCATAGAGAAATATGTTCTATCCATAGATTAAATTATAAGCTAAGGAGTAAACTCATACAGAATGGGTTAAACTTTCTATATCGTACTAAATCAATAAAATAAGGAAATTGAATTAAATCCATTCACATGCATTCAAGTAAATTTTAAATGTAATATACACTCTTCCAATTTCATTACAGTCAAAATAAATCTAGATAATTTAACTGCTGAGATGAGTGCTCCAAACAGTGATTCTCCAATTATGCTCTTCTCCAAATTACAACTAAATCTCAGAGCGCAGGAACTCTTACTTTCTGGAAAAATTATTCTTTTTCTAAAATATTATTTTTAATTTTATTTTATTTACAGAAAAAGGAGGTTGTGATCCTGGCACCTGTTACACTTTAGTTGAGCATGTATTGAAAAACTGTCCTCAGCTCAAATTTATTGGGCTTATGACTATAGGGAAATTTGGCTATGATTCGTCTATCGGCCCAAATCCGGATTTCTTGGTAATTATACACCTTTATCCTTTAGTAATAGGCATAACAGTTTATATAGAAGAAAAAATTGAATAGAAAAGTGAATCATTTTTAACATCAACATCATTAGCGGAAATGAGCTATTGACATTGTACACCTCACAGTTCAAAAACTCACCTAGTATATGACAAAAATGAGATTCGTTCAAGTTCATATCTTGATACTTTATGTATAACACTTAATACTTTATGTATAACACTTACATTATTTTTTTATCAACAAGGCATTAACATATCAAGGAACCCTGTCACCAGCCACAAATCAATTTCTTTTGAGTATAACAGTTCAATAATATTTAAAGATATAATAATAAAATATTTCCAAATACTCTACTATCTTCTAGACCTCCTTCATCATTCAGGAGACCATGCATCGACTTCCTCTTTGAAAGGTGGTATGCTATAGTATATTTTAGACCTCCATAATCATGCAGAAGGATACACCTCCTACTTTCTCCTTCAAAGGTGGTGTGCTCTACTATTTTTCCCCTTGACAGATGGTGTGCTCTACTATCTTCTAGACCTGCTTCATCATTCATGACCCCATGCCTACTACTTCCCCCTTGAGAGATGGTGTGCTCTACTATCTTCTAGACCTGCTTCATCATTCATGACCCCATGCCTACTACTTCCCCCTTGAGAGATGGTGTGCTCTAGTATCTTCTAGACCTGCTTCATCATTCATGACCTCATGCCTACTACTTCCTCCTTGAGAGGTGGTGTGCTCTACTATCTTCTAGACCTGCTTCATCATTCAGGAGACCATGCCTACTACTTCCCCCTTGAGAGATGGTGTGCTCTACTATCTTCTAGACCTGCTCCATCATTCATGAGCCCATGCCTACTACTTCCCCCTTGAGAGATGGTGTGCTCTACTATCTTCTAGACCTGCTTCATCATTCAGGAGACCATGCCTACTACTTCCCCCTTGAGAGATGGTGTGCTCTACTATCTTCTAGACCTGCTCCATCATTCATGAGCCCATGCCTACTACTTCCCCCTTGAGAGATGGTGTGCTCTACTATCTTCTAGACCTGCTCCATCATTCATGAGCCCATGCCTACTACTTCCCCCTTGAGAGATGGTGTGCTCTACTATCTTCTAGACCTGCTCCATCATTCATGAGCCCATGCCTACTACTTCCCCCTTGAGAGATGGTGTGCTCTACTATCTTCTAGATCTCCTTCATCATTCATGACCCCATGCCTACTACTTCCCCCTTGAGAGATGGTGTGCTCTACTATCTTCTAGACCTCCTTCATCATTCATGACCACATGCCTACTACTTCCCCCTTGAGAGATGTTGTGCTCTACTATCTTCTATACCTCCTTCATCATTCATGAGCCCATGCCTACTACTTCACCCTTGAGAGATGGTGTGCTCTACTATCTTCTGGACCTCCTCCATTATTCTCTTGCTTTCTTTAACACTTTATTTTTATGGAGTTGTCATTGGCGACAAGTTATATTTTTATTGAGCCCAAATTACTGAACCTGGAAGAGAACGGTGAACCACCTGCAACAAGGAGCAAAAAATAAAACTTATCTTTAAGCAAAATACTCCTTCTCTTTTTTGTTATGGAGAGTGTTTTTAACCATTATCTTTTTCAGAAATGTCTTAGCTAGGCCATTAATGGTTTTTTAGGGAGAGTTTGTTTCTCGGGTGTTTCTATCAGTTTATTTACCTCAATATCAGCCTTACTATAACTTTACTGTAACTATACTTTTTTTCAGTTTCTTATTTTTTTATTTTCAGTGTCTCAAGAAATGTAAAGATGATGTTTGTGAAAAGCTTGAATTGAATAAAAATAATGTAGAACTTTCAATGGGAATGTCAAATGACTACGAGCATGCTGTAAGAGCCAATATATCAAAAATTTCCATTTAATATGATGCAAAGTGACTTATGAACTATCAATGACCTCTCATTACTTCCCCTTTTTTTCAGATTGAATTGGGTAGCACTAGCGTTCGAGTGGGTACATCAATATTTGGCTACCGAGTGAAAAAAACAGAAGTTTCTAATATTTCAGAAGGTGTTAAGAATGTTTCGCTGACTTAATTCTAGGAATATTGAGATGAATTATTATCAGACAGTAAGTACCTTTGTAGGTTAAGAATCTATTAAATGTTATCAAGCTGTAAAATCAAAATCATAGGAGCGGGTGATCAACAGCTTTGCAATTCATAGGAGAGAGGATTATCTTCACCTTTCAAAATCTTAGTAGAGAGGATTATCTAGAGCTTTTTGGATCACAGGTGAGAGGATAATTGACAGCTTTCCAAATCACAATTTAGAGGATAATTTACAGCTTTCCGAATCAAAGGAGAAAGGATTATCTACATCCTCCAGAATACTAGTACAGAGGAATATCTATACTTTCACAAATCACTGGAGAGATGAGCTTACCAAAATTCAGGTGAGAGAATTTACTCGAGCCTTCCAATTCATAGGGAAGAGAGTTATCTACAGCTTTCCAATTAATATTTGGGATACTTATCTTTAGGTTTCCGAATAAAAATGAATGAGGATTATCTACGACATTTCAATTAATAGAGGGAAGATTATCTGAAGCAACCCAATTAATAGATGGGAGGAGTATCTACCGATTTCCAATTCATATGTGTGACGGTTATCAAAAGGCTTTTGAATTAAAGGAAAACGAATTATCTACAGGTTTCCAAATCACAGGAGAGAGGGTTACCAAGAAGCCTCTGTTCAAAAGGGAAGAGGATAATCTCAGCTATCCAAATAATAGAAGAAAGTATTATTTAAATCTTCAATATAATACGAGAGATGGTAGTCTAAAGATTTCTAAATCATCAGACTGAGGGTTATCTAAATCTTTTGGAATAAAAGTAATTTTGATAATCTAGAGCTATCCAAATAATAAAAGAGAGTATTATGTTGAGCTTTCGAAACCATAGGTGAGAGGGTTATCTAAATCTTTCTCAATATTACAGGAGATCGTAATCTAAAGATTTCTAATTCACAGAGGATAGGACTATCATTATCTGGGAGCTGTAAATAATTCTCTTTTCTATAATTTGGAAAACTGCTGATTATCCAGTTTCTTTATATTAGGATATCTATAGAAATTGCTCTGTCCTATTATTCAGAAAGCGAAAGGTTATACTTTTTGTTGAAAGTCCTCAGTTCTATGATTTGGAAATTTGAGGATAAATCTCTTTCCTAGAGTTCAGAAAGCTGTAGGTAATACTCCCTTCTATGTGTGCCACACATAATCCACTCTCCTATCCTTTCGAAATTTCTATTTAGCATGCCTTCTTTTCTTTTATTCAGAAACCTATAGATAATCCTCTCCTATGATTTGAAAATCTCTAGACAATCCTCTCCTATGATTTGAAAATCTCTAGAAAATCCTCTCCTATGATTTGGAAATCTCTAGACAATCCTCTCCTATGATTTGGAAATCTCTAGACAATCCTCTCCTGTGATTCTACATTCTAGTTAATCCATATGTTTGGAATATTTTAGATAATCCTATCTTTTATAATTTGGAAAGCTCTAAATTAGCCTCTCTGAAGTCTGTAAATAATCCTCCCTCCTATGATTCAGAAAGCTGTTGAAAATCCTCTCTTCTGTGATTCAAATAGCTGTTGATGAACTTCGGCCTATGATTTGGAAAACTTTAGATAATCCTCTCTCCTATGATATAACTTAGTACATTGCCTACTCTCTTACTATTTGAATATATTTAGATAATCCTCTCTGTTGTGATTTGGAGAGCTGTAGATTATTCATTTCTATGATTTGGAAAGCTATAGATATTCCACATTCCTTGATTTCAGATACCTTTAGATAATCCTCCCTTCAGTAATTTGAAAAGCTGTAGATAATACTCTCTCCTATGATATAACTCAGTACATTGCCTACTCTCTTACTATTTGAAAATATTTAGATAATCCTCTCTGTTGTGATTTGGAGAGCTGTAGATTATTCATTTCTATGATTTGGGAAGCTTTAGGTTTTCCTTGTTCCTTTAATTATTATTACGCATGTAGATACTTGTCACTCTTATGATTGGGAAATCTTTAGATTACCCTATCTCCTATTATTTGGAAATGTTTAGATAATATTCTTTCCTATGATTCGGAAAGTCACAGATAATCCTCTACCCTATGATTTGGAAAACTCTTGATAATGCTCTCTCCTGTTTTTGAAAAGCTGCAGGTTATCCTCTCTCCTGTTATTCGGAAAGCTGGTGGTTATCCTCTGTCATGTGATTTAGAAAGCTCTAGATTATCCTCTTTCAATTGATTTGGAAAGCTGTAGGTTATCCTCTCTCATGTGGTTTGGAAAGCTGTAGGTTATCCTCTCATATGTGATTTGGAAAGTTGCAGGTTACCCACGCTCATGTGATTTAGATAAATGTAGGTTATCCTCGTCATGTGATTTGGAAAGGTGCTGCTGGTCCTTTTCCCTTCAATTTATTATCATTGGATAGCTTCTTATTATTATTAAACATTTGTATTTGTTTCAGGAGAAGCGTTGCTGACAGTGCTGATTTGAAATCAGACATCCTTATGTAGCTATTAATTATTCAAGGTCTTAATAGCTAATTTTTTAATACAACATCTACAGATTATTTTGTTTACTAAGTCTTTCTAAAGACAATTTCTCTCTTGTCTTTTTTAGACAATTTCTATTTTTTTTTTATATAAATTTAAAAAATAAATAGGTCCAATCATTGTTCTGTTTTCAATTTCCTTTAAAGTAATGTCACTGATAATTTGTCAAATTACCATTTTCTAATTTTTGTTTAAAATGATTTGAAACACAGATTTCTGAAAGTCTTGGGAAGTAATACTCTTGGTGAAGTTTAAGTTATGGTTTAAATTTCCGTATGAGTAAACAACTTTAATTTAAAACATTTGTGACTTAAAGTTTCATGAAATCACATGAAATCAGTCAACATAATGTATTGTGTAAAATTTTAAAACTGTTGTACACTACATTTATTTAAAATAAATTGTTTAAATAATTATATTATAGAAGTGTATATAACAAAAGTTACTCTAAATAACAAAATAAACAATATTTATTATAAAAATAAAAACCAATCGGAAACAAAATAAACCTTTTTTTCATCTCTGCCCTCCCTTAAGACTCCCGCTCGTCTTAGTCTATTAGTATAATATCTAAGTTGGGGTAGAAGTAATACACTTTTCAAGTTTCACAAAATTTAGTTCTGTAGCTAAGGTGTGCAAAGGAATAAAAAAACTCAAACCGAAGCCAAAAACGTTGATATTGTTTATATTCCATATGACAAAAAAAATATTGTGAAATTTTAAGAAAAAAATGAACGTTAAGACAGAGATTATAATTATATATATATATATATATATATATATATATATATATATATATATATATATATACATACAGGGTGGGGCAGTCAAACTGCACGATTTAACAAAGCCAGTGTAGTAGAGGAGGTGTATGGTGGGGGAAGTAGCAGTGACCGGAATGTTCTAGACGTTTGGAAGTTAGTAACCATGGAGAAGTGGACCGGTGAACAGCGCGGCTTCATTGTTACAGCATATTTAGAAAATGGCCGAAGTTTCATTCGTGCACAACGCGAGTTCCGCCTACATTTTCATCTTGCGCCTCGTGCGCCTGTTCCAAGCAGGAAAGCCATTTCTGTTTGGACTAACAATTTAAAAACAGCGGGTAAAACAACAGTAACAAGGGGTGGTAGTGTAAGAACTGTTAGAACGCCCGAGAATGTGGAAGCTGTACGTGAATCGTTTACAAGAAGTCCACGAAGATCTGCCAGGCGTCAAGACTTAGACAATGTGTGCAAAATGATGGTCGCCACCTTACTGGAGTAATATTCAAAAAGTAACAATTTTTCTGTTTATAACAAAAATTTCCATTCGTGTTCTTACTATTTGTTGAAATATATTACTTAAAAATATTTTCTGTGTAAGTTATTTTAATACCTAAAATATTGCCGTTTGACTGCCCCACCCTGTATATATATATATATATATATATATATATATATATATATATATATATATATATATATATGCACACACACACATACATTTATACACTTGTCTGATACCCATTTAACAGGGGTTCAATCCATGTCATTTCAATGGACCCATTATACCTCACTATTTTAAAATTTCCTAAAATTGTGTATACTTGTAAAAGGTACTGGGAATAATAAAAAAACAATAAGAAAAATATCCAATTGTAATTTTTTATCTCAAGCAGGTTTCCAAAATTTGCCTTCATAAAGTTTTGAAAAAAGCAACCAAAAATGCTGGACAGGCTGATCCAATTGAGCTAGGAAGGTGAGAGTGGCGTTATTTTACTCTGCTGGTCATTGCCTTTCGTATGACATGTAATACACTATAACAGAAAATTCAATACATCTCGTCATTATTGGTCTAATTGAAAAATCAAGTATTACCAATCTTGTAAACTTATGTTTCGCTCACACAGGGACAATAGCTCAACATACTTTTTCTTTATCTTGAATATTAACAGAGATTTTGGTTTATTTTCATTTTTATCTTTCAATACCCCCTCCCCTTTAGTCAATGCATTCTAACTGATCGGTCTTTTTTGAGCACCAAAAAAGAGTATATTTTGACTCCCCCCCCCCTCAAATAGGGTAACCATCTAAAAGGCAATCAAATGGAATTCGGTATTGAATGTAAAATTATTGATTTGCATCTTAGCGTGAAATCAGTTACACCGCATTTATGACCCCATTTAGCCACAATGGCTTATAGCTACTAATTTGCTGATTCCTTTAAGGGAATTTGGAAATATTTCAGCTATTATATGTTGGATCGAAAAAGTGCATAGAACAAATCCTATTGCAAACTAAATGTTCTATAATGTAATATGCGTTTTAGCAGATTTTCCTTGAGGGAAATCAGCTATTGAAGTCGTACTCTTGACCCAATTTCAAAATATTTCTTCAAATGTCCTCAGATCCTACCTAGTAGATGACAAAAATGAGGTCCGTTCAAAACTCTGTGTGTGTGTATTCATATATATATATGAATTATTTCCGTCACTACATCGAAAGTCGACATTTCCTTGTAAGGGCTGACCATAAACCTCTAACCTTCGCATTCCAGCAGAAGCCAGAATCCTCCACACCGATGAGTATCAAGTTGGTAAACTATATCAGCCAGATCACCACTGACATCCACCATGTAGCTATTTTCGTATTTTCGAGGATTGGAGAGATCCCTAGTACTTATGACTTACAGGCAATAGCGGAAGCTCTGGTCAGGGACATGACGTATACAGAATCCATGGCTGAAATTAAAGTGGATTGAGCTTCCACACGTCAGCAAACCGAAATTTGGCAAGATGTCGACTGGGAAGCCAGATCAAATGTTTCCAAGGGCGTGTTCGCGAGCCTACATGGACTGATTCACCCGGGAATTTGTCGGTCACAATGGCTTATTTTCTGGCCCAACCAGAACGTCGAGGTCGGCGAGTGGACACGATCTTGCCTTATCTGCCAGCTTTCCAACGTACAGCCCCATACAGTCTCATTTCCCAGAAAGTTCCCGTTTACATCCAGGTTTGAACACGTCCTCATTGATATTGCCTCTCTTCGGATGGCATGAGGTATTGCTTGAGCATGGTGTACAAGTTTACCCACTGCCCGATAGCAGACATATCCGCGTCTACCTGTACTACAGCCCTGGTTACCTCGTGGATTCCATGGTTTGGTATTCCGGTTCGAATAATTACTAAGGGAAGCTATTACAATCAGACCTCTTCTTACAGCTTTCAATAACTTTGGGCTTCCAGCGTATCAGGACTACCTCATACCACTCGCAGGCCAACGGGCTCGTGGAACGCTGGTACAGCACCTTGAAGACCGCCCAACTCGCCAATGATAACTGGACTCTCAAACTGCCGATGGTGGTGCTTGAACTTCGAACCGCTGTCCGCGTCGACGTCACCAGCACAGCCGAGACGACTTATGGAATTCTGGAAATCTCCAGGCAGCCCCAGAGCAACGAGACCTTTGTCCACCAACTTAGGGAGCATATGGAGCAGCAGCTTACAGGCAGTCGACAAGGGAATCCTTCGTACATCGCAACCTGCAGAACTGCTTCCATATCTTCCCGAAGGACGATACAGTCCATCGTCCTTTACACCAGTCCTCCAAAACCTAATGTCTCATGATAATAAATATTCATGATAAAGAAAATATGTATATAACAGCATTGATAGACAATTAAATTTGCAATAATAATGGTTCCATACAATTTTTCGAAAGACTTATAATAACGGAGATATTGCGAATTTCAGAATTCCCTCCACTAAGCCCCTTCCCTAGCCAGATTTTCGCTGTTGACGAATTTCATCTTTAGTTTTGCATAATACAATTACACATCTAATTTTGTAACGATAAGCCGAAAATTGCGACTGCTAGAGCGGTAACAGGTATATATATATATATATATATATATATATCAATATATATTATCTAAGGTATCCGGCGTTGCTTGGGGTATGATTACATTCTCGATAGCTGATTATCCTTGAGGAAAATCTTCTAAAAAGAAATAATAAAAATTCCATGATGGATACTGAACCTTGGACCTACAACTATTCACTGTTGAGTTCATGTGTTGCTTTTTGTGCTTAAATAATACATGTTTGTTGCTTATTTGAACTGAAGGTAACCACTACCGGAGGTTAATCTTGATCTGTTTTTGTTGTGTTATCATGACTGGAAGCTCTTCTCGTTGTTTTCCTGTGCCTTCATTTATAAAATCAAGTTTTGGATGTCTTTTGGGACCTGATGATGATTTGGACTCTATATTAGATCAGTTAGATTATTGCGTTGACCCTTATCTAGAACACAGTATTTGGTCCAAAACAGATTTAGAAACTACAGTTTCTGTAACTCCCATTTTAGATATTAAAAAATATTTTCCTAAACTATACAAATTGGATGGAGAGGAAAACAAGAGAAGAATTATTTCTGACAGTAAATGTAGTAATTTAAGGCCTTCTGCTGGAAAGAGTGAAGGGAATCTCAGGGACACTTCACTCAGTCCAATATCGAATATTTCAATTTCAGGAAAGGGAAATTCTTCTTTTAATAAAAAAATTAAGAGGAAGAAGAAAAGAAAAAGGCCTATTAGGAATAAATCACTAATTCATTCAACAGTCTTAGGACAGCCACATGAAACTTTATCATTGATTGGGGAAACTTCAGTCTCTGATAAATCTAATATTCTCTCACCATCCCCACAAGGGGAAGTAGGCAAACATAGTGTGAGTATTGCTAATAAAAGTGAGATTTCTAAAAATCAACTCGGGAGTCGCTTGAGAAATGGAAAAATAAGAGAAAAGCTTCAAGGAGACCAAGTTGGGAATGTTTCTTTGAACAATGTGCTGGCCGGTGATAAACTGCCTACTAAAAATTTGAGGTCCAACCGTTTAGCAATCAAAGAGAAAATTAAGAGTAATGAAACAATGTGTTCTTCATCGAAGAAACCGAAATATGTAAATATGGCAAGTGATAATACTGTAGTTTCAGAATTAGGTGTTTCTCCTTCATTGCCTGATAGCAAATCGGAGAATGACTTGATGTTTAAGGAGTATGATAAGGCTTCATGGATGAGGCAATTTGAATTGTTTCTAAAGGTAACTCTTTTATTTATTTTACTATTTTATTTTAGGTTTGAGCTTACTAGAAGCAGAGATCTTATCCATGTGATAATTGCTATGTTCAGAGCAATACAACAGCAAGCTTCTCCCTAAAAAGTTGAATTTATTTATTGACTCTCATCCCATAGGAATGATAAGAAGCAAACTGGTGTAGCCAGGATTTAGTTTCAGAAGTTTATTATACTTGGATATAATAAGAATAATCTTGAAACATTTATAACTAGGGTAATCAATTATTTATATTTAAGTATATTCTGTTCAAGTTTTACCTCATTCATTTTTTACAGATACATCTTAACTTAAGCTATTTTAACTGCAGCACTGTTCTCTCCCTCTACACAACTAGAAACCACACTACAACTGCAGCACTGTTCTTTCCCTCTACACAACTAGAAACCACACTACAACTGCAGCACTGTTCTTTCCCTCTACACAACTAGAAACCACACTACAACTGCAGCACTGTTCCCTCTCTCTACACAACTAGAAACCACACTACAACTGCGATGCTATTCTCTCCCTCTACACAACTAGAAACCACACTACAACTGCAGTGCTGCATTCCCTCTCTCTACACAACTAGAAACCACACTACAACTGCAGTGCTGCATTCCCTCTCTCTACACAACTAGAAACCACACTACAACTGCAGTGCTGCATTCCCTCTCTCTACACAACTAGAAATCACACTACAACTATAGTGCTGTTCCCTCTTTCTACACAACTAGAAATCTAGAAATCACACTACAACTATAGTGCTGTTCCCTCTTTCTACACAACTAGAAACCACACTACAACTGCAGCACTGATATCCCCCTTCTCTAAACTTTGTTTCTCCAATATAGCTAAATTTTATTTTTATAAAACTTTTACAATTCCTTTTTATTTTTAGGCAAATCCTGACTCAACTATGAAGAAAAATTGAAATTATGATTGGCATGTTTCTGTGGAACAGAACTAAAATTGACTGTTGAAGTTTAAGGTACTTGGTGTACTACATTGTGAACCTTAGTTCCTAAGGGGACCCTATCCAAGTCCAGGTAGTCACTTCCGGCTTGGGCTGCTTTTCCTTCTCTATTTACTTTCTATAGCCTACTACATTTAGGAGCGGCCCAGACTCCTTCCTCCTGAATGTAGCCCAAGGTTCTGCAATTACATTCTACTTTTATTTATAACTTTTGGTCTCACGGCTCTTTTGCCATCCTGGAAAGTCTTAAAGTAAAGAACTTTTTAGGACATAGGATCATCTGTTCCCTGCATTCAATCATGGTTTTATATTTCATTCCATACTAACACATTTTGTGAGTATCCCTCCCAGGTGCTTAAATGTAGTGAATGCCACAGTATATATATTGCCAACTATTTTACTATTATTATGTGTATTATCTGGATGTGTGTGTATATATATATATATATACATACATATACACACACACATATACATTTAGTGGGGGAAAAGGGTCCTTGAACAATTCTTCAATAGCAGAGCTAAAGGCAAAGCACAATCCCCACAACGATTGCAGCACCTATAGAAAGAAGAAACATACTCAAGAAAAATATTAAAAATCAGTAGCTACAATGAAGGAGTCATAAATGTCAAAGACTAAATCAACAGTGAAGAAGTAGAAAGCTCAACATGTACCATTCTATTTGTAAAAGGCACTTGTGAATAATTGCAAATGTTCTGAGGAAATTTAAAATAAAGGCTATTCACAATCTTTTTTATTATTTTGTTTGTGGCTACAGGCTTACCTTCAGCCCACTTTATTTGTTTATTAGCTTTATTTAGGTTGTTTTTATTTATTTATTTTTTCATTGAATCATCTTCATTCAGTGTTCTATGAAGGCCCTAAAAGCATCGATATTCTCTGGGTAGTTAACCATATCTGCTGGTTCAGGTGAGCAATTGTATATTGCTCGCATCAACTGAATTCTTGCAGAATCATATTTTGAGCAGCTGGTGAGAACATGCCATGCTGCATCTCTTCGCTCTTTCCACAGAACATGTAGATCTGTTTTTCTTTTCTTTTGAATTTGTATAGGTAGTTGTAGAGTAATTGTGTCCAATTAACATTTTAGTGAAGCGATAGTCAGGGGTCAGCCAGTTGGAAGTAAGTCTTGTATTCTCACTTGGAAAGCATCTCTTGATCATCGGTCCTTCACTTAAGGTCTGCCATCTTCTCTCCCATTCAGCTGTTTCTTTATTAGCTTTACGTAATCCCTAGAGCCCTGGCCAATATTTACTGCTTCAGATAGATAAGTGCAGTAATGGCCTACCTCTAATCATGCATCTTTCAGCTATTATTCCTTGCACCTGCTGATCTATTGGATGCTATTATTTGTACAATAGGCCTTGATGATCCTATTATACCTGCCACTGGAGCTTATTCAGTACTGTGAAATGTGCTTTTCTTAATATAGGCCCCTATACAATGACTGCCTAGGTGACAACACACTCAAAATATGCCTGATTTTGGTGCTAGTGATGGTCTGAACTTGAATCCCAGGCCATTCTCTGGATTAGATTCATTATTAGTATATTAGTTTTCATCTACAGCACAATGATGTGGGGTGCAGGGTTCCGCTCTCTCCAAAGCTAATTCCCAAATAGGTCACTATTCTGGTAATTTCAACCACCCCCTCGCCTATTCTTATTTGAAGAGAGTGTCAATCATCCAAGGATGAATGACAGCACTTGTTTTTTGAAGTAGCTATTGATAGCGTAACCTCTTGCAGTCAGTCTCTTATCATTTTAATCGCTTCATTTCTTTGGTCTTGAGTTTCCTCTTATTATTACTTCAATATTGTCAATAAATGCAACCATTCTGAAACAATGGGCCTACAACATTCTATTCACAATCGACAGGAAAATTACAAATACTATCTAAGCCAAGAGATACATGGATAAGGTATTAATGAATACATGCATCTACACTGTCCTGTCTATTTAGGCAAAAACAGGGATTGATATACCTGAGACTATCTGGACCTTTGAAATCTTCCAAGAAGAAGAAAAACCAAAAATCAATGGAGGAGCATTTGAAAAGCAGTAGAATTAACAAATTGTGTTGAGCTCTTTAATAGAGAACATGGTTGAAAATGCCAAAAATGTTTGACAAGTCTTTCAAAAAAGCCAGATTGAATAAAAAATACTCTAGATCCCAACGCAAATTTATGGTCTGTGTATATTTGTTGTTATCAATGATTAAATGTCTATCTGGAAGACCATCACTTATTTTCTGATTAAAGCCCTGTGGAAGCTAGGAGTATCTCTAGCAAAATGTTGGTTCATGTTCCACCTTAATAATAATGTAGATTTAGTAGTAAGTAAATATATCTGGCTCATGAAGTTGTCCTCACTAGCTCGGTCCCCAATACCATACTTCAATCCATGAATGAATATGAGCAAAAAAGAGAAACAGTCTTTTATATTTTTCTAATTGTTTATCTTTTCATTTCAGGATATGAAGATTCATTGAAATCACAGCCTTTACTCAAGAGACTTCAGCATTAACACCTCAAATATATTGGGATTGAAGATATGGAATCCCAGTCGTACGTTATGTGATAAATGGAGGAAAGAACAGATTTTATTTTATGTATTTTTCTAATGCCCATCAAGGATTTGGATCTTTTTTTTTTTTTCAAAGAAAATAAAGAATTACAATAAATTCATTAAATATATTCTGAGAAATGTTATATAGGAAAAGAGTTGAAACCTCCTGGATTTGGTAAAACTTCTTGTCTCTTTCGAAACACTTTTTTTCTTTTAAACTTAACTGGGTTGTAAATATCTCTGCCTAATACTCTCCCCTCCCATGCCCCACTAGGCCGCAACAATATCACTAATGAAGAACAAGGCTACAAGGACTCTAGCAATATCCACCATAGTAAAAAGTGTCAAGCTAACTTAGCAGATTTCCTAATGAAGTTTTACAATATATAAATTTGAGCGATAATGAGGAATAAGGATACCATCAATATTTGGTTATAATGCAAATATCTCGGTTAATATTCAAGATTGGAAAAAATGTATCTAACAATATTTATAGTAAATTTAATTTGCAACATGATTGAGTTGTAGCTTTTTTTCAAATAGAAGTTTTTTAAAGGAGATCTTTTAAATTTTCCAAACCCTTCATCAATGATCATAGGCTCAGAGGTACTGGCAGATTTCTGACAGGAGCAAAGCTAGCTCTCGACTGTGACATGCTGGGCTAGCATGAGGAAGAATGGTGGCCTGGAAGCATCACAGTGGGAATAGTGCAGAAGTATTGCGTTTTAGGTGACAAACTGAATGAGCGTATGACCAGTTTCCTGCCCTTGAGCTACTTCTAGGAAATATGGAAGATCTTTGTCCTGGTACTCAAGAAGAATGGGCCAAGCCATTTGAGCCTACCATCAAGCTATGCTCAATCTGTTTGCTGCCCATATTGGGAAATCATTCCCCAGATCATAGAGAATAAAATTAGTGATTCCAAGTATGGTGGAATTCGTGGAAGGTCAACAGAGTAACCCATTCACAGAATAATAGATGTCTGGGGCAAAGGAAACCCATAAATACGTGGTGGCCCTATGTATCGATATTGCTGTATATGCTAACGCGAAGTGGCCACACATAATGAGTGCCTTTCAGGAGTTAAGATCTGCCCAACAATATTCATGGACTTCTAAACAGTTGCTCGAATTTAGGAAGGCATATTTCAGGGGCTGCAGAGGAGCTGAAGCAATGGTGGAAGTCGATCTGTTATTGGCAGTATCTCTCAGACAATCAGCACACGCCTTCCCCCTCCTAAACCTTCCTGCTACCTGTCAAGAACCTGCTGGGCATGTTCGGGGCAGGAGCCAGCATGTCTCCAGCTCTAGGACCTACACGCATCGCTTAGTCAGAAACTGCTTTCTTTCCTTTGAGTCCCTGCACCTCGGACTGCCCGGCCTTCTTGTCACCAAAGATGGTCTGGTGACAGATAGTCATGAGGGATTCAGAAGCGTCTCTGATGGGTTAAATTTCAACTGATGTATATATACCTCTAACATATTCAGATCATCGTAAGGATGTTCCTTTGGGTTGGTGACCTTTTAGCAGATTTCCCTCAAGGGAAATCAGCTATTGAGGTCGTACTCATGACGCGAGTTTCGAAAAATTTCTTCAAATGTCCATCGATCCTACCCAGGAGATGACGAAAATGAGGTCCGTACAAAATTATATATATATATATATATATATATATATATATATATTTGTCTGTTAACGCTCTAGCGGTAAAAACTCGATATTTAAACGTTTTATGTAAAAATAAAGATCAAGTTCGTTAATGACTGAAATCGGACCAGTGGGAGGGGGGGTTTAGAGGGGAGGATTTTCGAAATATCACCGTTACTATACGTCGGATCAAAAACTTATATAGAATCAATCTTATTGCAAATTTAATTTACTATAAATAGTGTTATATACATTTATTCCGTATCTTGAATATTAACCGAGATATTTGCATTTTTCTGTTTTCAGCTTCTGAGATGAGATCGGCTAACTTCGGGTCTAGTCGTGAGTTTCCGTCAAGAGCTAGTTCGGGCCATTCCCATAACTGGTCGGCTCTCTATTCTGAAATTTCTCTATTGTAAAACTTTACGTGGGAAATCTGCTTAGTTTACGCAGCCCCTGCGTGATGGACTTTTCTGAGACTTGAGTCAGAACATATAGATCTAGATTTGGTATGACGAGCTGGAACTTGATAATGCTTGAAGTTAAGCGAGAAGTAGCGAACCATAAGCTTGGGTTTAGTTTTCAGAACTCCGGCAGCTGTGAAATGAGGGCCGTTGTATTAACGAGAGTGGAATCGAGATCTGGAGTTTCATTCGGCATTATTTACGACATGAATTAAATCCAGAAATGACGTCAAGGTCGCCACTGTTAAGTTATTAAGGCTGGAATGAACTTACCCTAAAAATATATTTGTATTTATTTAAAAAATCAAAATATCAGAGTGCGCAGACGGGTGGTAGCAAATGGCCGGGATTACCTCGCCAGGGACATGCTCATCAATCGTATGATAACATTCGTCGTGCCACAGTGGTTATTACAATTGTAATTACAATGGTTCAGAGATCGGAGCGGGTACGACACTGTATTTAGGTGTTTTTACCAAATCATTCGCGAGATACAAATGCTCCATACTGCGGTACCCAAGACACTAAATCATTGATTATTCATTTGTTGCTACATTGGTCCATAACAGCTACACATTCATCACTTACTTCGCATCCACTTTGTAATCATATATAAAATAGTTTTCCCACCATAGTACAAGGCCATCAATATCAATTACGGCTAAACTGATATTAATTTGCAGGCAGTATTTAGCACCCCTGGGGCCGAGTTAGTGGTTGTCTCCATCCCCTTCAGCTGCCTTGTCATCTATGTTCCCGTCGAGATTCTTTAGCTGGCATCCCACATATCACTCGTGGATACTTCTGCAAATATCCAGCGGTATATAAAGTAGGAAGACTACTTATTTATCGCGCAGGTTAAACTGGCCCAAACAATCAACCATGGCATGAGGAACATGAATCAATTGGCTTCATCGCATCTTGTGACGTCTCATTTCTCAGACAAAACAGATATTTTGTTTTTGGACGAGACATTTTATTTTATTACAATTTCTTTTGTTCAGTATCATTAAAGTTAGAAATAGAGGCATTTTTATTTTTATTGGAAAACTTACTTAACCCAACAATTGTCAGAGAATCTGTTCAGAAGGCCGGTGATTATATTTTGATGAGAACTATCTCCCTCCATTCTAGGACTGTTCCATTTAAATAATTAGTTGAACTGGATTTGTTTTTCTGTATTGGTTGCTAGAACTATCCTAAAAATAGATTGTCCTTTTCTACTTGTAAAATCCTCTTGAGCGGAATTGAGTAGAAATTCGAGTCTCTTTGGTCAATGTTTATAACCTTTCTTAGGAGTTAGGCCATGCTGCTTTTAACCCATTTATGGCTAATTGTTTTATCCAGCAATTGCATTGGCAATTAATATGCCTTGATTATTTTATTTATTCTTAGTTTAGAAATGAAACCAGTTATTACATATTAATTACAACTGGATGTATAATTAAAGAATGGAGAATCTGGAGTTATCAGCTCCAGAAAGTGAATCATTGGAAAATTCTGGTGACCCATTATCAGCTCCAGAAAGTGAATCATTGGAAAATTCTGCAAACCCATTATCAGGGATCAATGCTAATGAATTATCCAAAAGAGCCCAAAAACGCCTGTTGAAGAAACAAAAATGGCTTCAGTATAAACCAATCAAAAGGTCTTTTTTTTAAATTTGTTTTTGAACATGGTTTTAATGTTTAGAAGAAAATTAAACTCCTTATTAATTAATTACTTTCTAGGGCTAAAGAAAAAGAAAAGCTTAAGAAAAAGAGAGAGGAGGCAAGACTGAAATGTATTAAACTTGGACCTTCGAGGAAAGAACTAAAACACCATAAAATGGCCCTGAGCTCCTGTAAAATTCGGGTCGCGTTAGACTTTTCTTTTGATCATTTGATGAAGGAAAAGGTAAAGGAAGAGAAAAAGTTTTCATTTAACACAATTTCATTTTTATTTTGATCCTTGCCATTAGATAAGTAATAAATTTCCAATTGAATAAAATTACTTGAGCCTTTCCCCATTTAAGCCGATCTGACTTCTTCATGACTGTAGTCAAGTCATAATATATAGTTACGTCAAGTATACTCTCTACAATCCAAGCTCCATCCTTATTCTAAAATAGTATGTTTATTTGAAGCTGCTGATAACTATTTATTTAATGAGCTCTCTTTAAATGTATTACCTACCTTATGTAATAGGTATACATCCATGGTAGCAATATAAAACTTAATTAAGAAAGTCTGTCACTCAGGGGCTGATCTAAGCAGATTTCCCACAAGCTAGAATGAAATATTAGTAATGTCCTCTCCTCAAATATTCTCTATTTCTAAGTCCAGATTTGATGAGTAAAAGTAGAGGATTATTGTAGGGTGACAACAAGAAAATAATTATCCCTCCCTTAACATTTTTGAGTTACAAGAAAATGTATAGAACAACAATTTTAGAGCATCAATAGTTTAACAATATTGGTTCTATAACATTTTTCAATTCGACTCATAATAACGGAGATACTTTGAATTTTGAAATCCATCCTTTCCTAACCCCCCTTCCCCCTATTCCAACTCCTATTTCAGAAATTAATTAATATGACCTTTACTTTTGAATGAAAAAGTAAAATATCGAGTATGGTATAGATGAAATAATCATTTTTGAGTCAAGACTGTAAAATCTTAATTGGTATTGTCATTGCACTATATATTAGGATGTAACTCACATAATGAAGGCCCATTGAAAATAATATTTGGCATTTAAGCTTGAAATAAGACATTTAATGAAATATTTGCTTATTATCATTATAAAGTGACCAGTAGGGGGTGGGGGTGAGGTGAAGGCTGAAAATTAAAAAAATTGGTAACAATCACAAACCACAATTGCGACTGCTAGGGTGTTAACAGACAAACATATATAAAGTTTTGATTGAACCTCATTTTCATCATCTCCTGGGTAGATCGAAATTATTTGAAAATCGTGTCATGAGTACAACCTCAAAAGCTGATTTCCCTTAAAGGAAATGTGCTGAAATAGATAGTGTAGGTGTCTCTGGGCAATAATAATAAAACTACCTTAATTCTAAGTTTGTATAGGACTCTCCCCTCCATCTGAAAACACTTTCCATTTGTCTCATTTTATCTCACCACCTACTCTTGTATTAAGCAAGAAACTTATGTAAACAGGAATTGTAGCAAGTTGATCAATAGACATTTAGTATGGTTACATATTAACATATTTTTTTTATTATCTTTATTCATCCTGTTTACATTAGATGTCTTTCTGTTTCAACATCAGTATAAGGTGTATATGCAAATTTTGGAAGAAAATCTGTACCCTCTGGCATACAAAATCGCTGAAGAAATTGAACATATGATTTAAATTGAGAAATGATTTAATGTGATCACAACTCTTCTTAGATCTGAACTTGACTTATAATGATGATTGGAATGTTTGTCTCGCTGGACAATAGGGCGATAAATCACAATGCTTTTTTAGAACAATTTTTTCGTCTGTTTCAAGGATATCAGCTAGGAATGTAATAGCTGAAGTGGGTCATGGGTTGGAGGTGAATAGGTAGTTGTGCTTCCCGCTAGGGAAATCTGCTAGGAATGTAACAGCTGAAGTGGATCATGGGTTGGAGGTGAATAGGTAGTTGTGCTTCCAGCTATGGAAATCTCCTAAGGTAGCAGCTGAAGTGGATCATGGGTGGGAGGTGAATAGGAGATTTACTTCTGGCTATGGAAATCTCCTAAGGTAGCAGCTGACATGGCTAATGGATGGGAGGTGAATAGGAGTTTTACTTCCGGCTAGGAAAATCTGCTAGGAATGTAGCAACTGAAGTGGATCATGGGTGGGAGGTGAATAGGTGATCTCCATATTTATATCTCTTTATATTATTTTATTATCTGTTGTTTCACTTCAAATATATTCTGTTGATTTATGACATTTCTAGATGTGGCGTGTGTAGAAGAGCTGCTAGGGAATGTTGGAGGGAAGTTTAGCACACTTCTCACTCAAGCCTTATACTTCAATCTCCTAAAATTTCTGTTTCAGGACCTTCATAAATGTATAAATCAATTCAATCACTGCTATTCAATCAATAGAAAATGTGAAAACCCATTACAGTTTTATGGATGGGAGGTGAATAGGAGTTTTACTTCCGGCTATGGAAATCTCCTAAGGTAGCAGCTGAAGTGGATCATAGGTTGGAGGTGAATAGGTAGTTTTACTTTCAGCTAGGGAAATCTGCTAGGAATGTAGCAACTGAAGTGGATCATGGGTGGGAGGTGAATGGTGTTTTACTTCTGGCTATGGAAATCTCCTAAGGTAGCAGCTGAAGTGGATCATGGATGGGAGGTGAATAGGAGTTTTACTTCCGGCTATGGAAATCTCCTAAGGTAGCAGCTGAAGTGGATTATGGGGTGAGAGGTGAAAAGGTGTGTGTGTGTTTCCAGCTAGGGAAATCTCCTAAGGTAGCAGCTGAAGTGGATCATGGATGGGAGGTGAATAGGAGTTTTACTTCTGCCTATGGAAATCTCCTAAGGTAGCAGCTGACATGGCTAATGGATGGGAGGTGAATAGGAGTTTTACTTCCGGCTAGGAAAATCTGCTAGGAATGTAGCAACTGAAGTGGATCATGGGTGGGAGGTGAATAGGTGATCTCCATATTTATATCTCTTTATATTATTTTATTATCTGTTGTTTCACTTCAAATATATTCTGTTGATTTATGACATTTCTAGATGTGGCGTGTGTAGAAGAGCTGCTAGGGAATGTTGGAGGGAAGTTTAGCACACTTCTCACTCAAGCCTTATACTTCAATCTCCTAAAATTTCTGTTTCAGGACCTTCATAAATGTATAAATCAATTCAATCACTGCTATTCAATCAATAGAAAATGTGAAAACCCATTACAGTTTTATGTCACCAACTTTAATGGCAAAGCAAAAGAGCTGATGTCAAAGCACAATGGTTACAGAAACTGGGATGTAAGTCTAATCGACTCCATACATTTTGTTAAGATTAGTATTTGTAACTCTACTGATCCTTGTGGCGAGATTGAAACTTTCGTCAATACACATTTAAGTATTGTGGTTCCTACAATAATGTTGAGTTCTTTTTATTGGCTCTTCAGAGGGTTGGGCCTAACACACTCCCAGCAGAGCATGAATCTTTGTCAGCCCTTTAAATGACAGAATAGATGGCAACCAGTAATACTAATGTTTTTGACAAACCACATAACTTATGTCATTTCTCGACCAAAATTTTTATTTATTATATTTAGTCAAATTCAAAATTTAGCAAATTTATAGGTTTTGAATGAAATCATCAATAAGCAAGCTGAATTATTTTAATAACAGGGTGCTGGTTAGTTTTAAAAATTTTCAGCATTAAAGTTGCAACTTACAATTATTTTGGCTCAGGTTAGCCATGTGAGTTAAAGCATCGCCCTTTATCTCACATGGTAAACCTTGAGTGGCGAGTTCCAACTCCTGCCTGGTCAATAGGAATTTATTTAGTGACAAACTCAGTGAACAAAATCCTTAGCTTCATCCTGGCTAGAAAAGGGTGAAGAACTGTAGATAATCTACAGTCCCTGTTAGCCATAGTAACAAAAAGTGGACATTTGAATCCCGCCTGGGCAAAGGAATTTATTTAGTAACGGAATTCATTAAATAAAATCCTTAGTCCCACCCTGGCTAGAAAAGGGTGGTAACCGGTAGAAAACCCGTCCCAATTAGCCTTAGTTGCAAAAAGTGGACGTTAATAAATAAATATATAAAAAGTGGACATTAATAAATAATAACAATGATTGTTATTAAAAATATATCATATGACGTTTATATGTGTTTTCAATTTACAAGGTGAACATTCATGAGGAAAGTTATTTGGGTTTATTTAATAAGGATGAGCTAATCTATTTAACAAGTGACTCTGACAATGTAGTTACTACTCTAGAAGAATCAAAAGTATACATTATTGGTGCCCTCGTCGATCACAATAGCCAAAAGGTAATTAGTATTTTTATCCTACGTTTAGTATTTTTTTTAAACAACATTTGTACCTCATGCTGTAGGCTACAGGGAGGTGGACCTCATGAGTATGTTCCCATGCAATGTTTGTACACCATGCAGTGCTCTTGGGGATGTATTATGGTCACTGAGATTGACCCTCTTGCTTTAACCCCCCTGCCTCGTTCTGACCAATTTCTAACTCCCACTCTCCTTCTCTTTCAATATTAATATATCCTTTATCCAGTCCATCTCTTACCAACTTGCGAGTCCACTCCAATCCATTCTGCGAGTCTTCATCAGTAATGAAATTTTAATTTTTTTAGGGACTGACATTGAAAATTGCAAAGGAGCAGAATATTGGTCATGCACGCCTCCCAATTGACGAATTCATTGAAATGAAAACACGTCGAGTTTTAACTATTGACCATGGTAAGAAATTCTTATGTCTACTAATTGTTAAAATATTCACTAAGTCATTAATAATGAGCCACTGTCACTGAAGTCTCCAAAGGGTGAAAATAGGAGTTTTCTCTTTATTTGAAATCATGTCTTATGCTTATACTGTGTTTTTTAATGTTACAGTTTTTGGAATAATTGTAAATGTTGCTTGCTGTGGAATGTGTTGGAGAGAGTCATTTCTGAAAGTGATTCCCCAGCGGAAGGGGATTGTGCCTAAGAACGACACTGATATAGAACCAACAAATGAGCCTAAAATACACTCAACTGATTCATCGACTGAGCCTAATATACTGCACTGAATCGTTGACATCTGTCAAATACTCAATCTCAGCTCCTGTTCGCTATCTCTCTAGGTGAGGGGCCTTTCAATGACAGACCTGTCTTCTCTGTGATATCATAGAAATATAAAAAACATCATCAAAACACATATATGAAATTTAGAACATAAATATGTATTTACAAAATTGCTGTGATCCCTCTCATATATTTCCTTTGAAGAAAATAATTTCCTTGAGTTGAAATTATGTAAAATAAATCTGCTGTTGGAAAAGAGGGAAGAAATGAAGGGGGAGATCTGGGCTGAGTATATGTAATCTCTCTCCTTCTATTCCCAATATTGTGTTATGAATGATTATAATCATTACAAGTAATTACCATATTATTTTTATTTTAGTTTTTGTTATTTATTTTTCAATTAAAAATCATAAAATAATTTTGGTTATCTAGCTCCCCTCCTCTCCCTTCCCTCCTTAATAAGAGCAATTTCAGGTTTTTGATAAACAGGACTCATTTATTTAATTATTGTGAAGCATTCGTTGCTAGACGATATTGCACATGAACAGAAACAGAAATAAAAGTTACAAGAACAAATTATACACCAACTATTAAAACAGGAAAAAGAAGCAATGCCAAACAGAAAAACATCACGAATAATCATCAAAAGAGAGAGAGAGAGAAAAAAACAAAACATTAAATTCAAAAACAAGAAATATCTTCAAAAATTTAGCTTTATCCATGTTTAAATTTTTGTCTGTATATTGTAATATAAGTTTATATGTATAAGTATTTTTCAGAGTGATTTCTATAATTCACCTTCTTTAATTCTTACAGTTGTTTAATAATTTTTTTTTTTTATTTGAAAAGCCTACATTTTAGTTGAGTTAGAATTAAGTTACTATCAGAGTGTACATTTCACCCAGCACATGGTGGCAAATTTTGGGAGAGGGGAAGTTATGAGCAAGATAGCTCTGAAGAATAAAATTTTATTTATGCACTCCACGTTATTCTAGGAGGTTTTATCTAAAATTTATCTATTTTATCTTGGGGTGGACCAAGAGTTCCCTTTGTTGTAGCTAAATAATTTTCTATTGTCCACATAGGAATCAAACTGATGAATGGGCTTTCCGAGAACATTATTTATTTATTTTTATATATGCTATTGCTCGAACGAAAAAACAAATATCATAAAAGTGAAATAAAAATTGAAAAGGATGTAACAACAAAAAACAAAAATAGAAACTAACAAAATGAAAAAAATAGAAAACAATGAAGACACCTTAAAAAAATAACACTACAACAAAAGTACAAACCAATCTATAAAAAATTATAAATAAGTTAAATTATAAATATGTCGCTTGTTTAGTTTTGAATAAAAATTGTATAATCTTTAAATGTTTGAGAATAGTTTCTATGTATGGACTACTCTTTGTCAGGGGTTCATGTAAATCATGTGATATTTGTAAGTAATGTCCAAGAACATTAAGACTAACAGCTTGACTGACACACATGTACTCAGACCGCCAGCTTCGAATAAGAAAAAGTCTGTCATGCAGGGGTTTATGTAAAGTAAGCAGAATTCCCTCGTATAATAAAGGTCTCTGCAAAACAATATTTGGTATTAAAACTTTGAATAATGTGGTTTATTATATAACAGAGTATTGTTTATGTAACACGAATAGAAGTAGGGGCTTACTGAAGGCTGAAAACTGCAAATATGTCAGTTATTATAATATTTATAGTACATTACATTTTCAATAAGATTCACTCTATACTCTTTTTTGATCCGACTTATAGTAACGGAGATATTTTGATTTTTCAAAAGTCCCTTCCCTGTGGTCCGATTTCAGCCGTTAACGAAATTGATCTTTCTTTTTACATAAAACGACTAAATATCGAGTTTGGTAACGATCAAACAAAAATTGCGACTCCTAGAATGGTAACAGACAAATATATATATAGTTTTGAACGGAACTCATTTTCGTCATCTACTGGGTAGCATCGATTGACATTTGAAGAAAAATTGCGTCATGAGTACGACCTTAATAACCGATTTCCCTTAAGGGAAATCTGCTAAAATACAGTTTTATCACCTCTGATTTTTAAAGATCTTAAAAATGGGAAAATTCGAATTAAAGTATTTGTTTTAGGCTGTACTGAAGCTATATGTATGCTCTGTGTTGTCTATATATGCTGTAGCTTATGACTAGGTGTTGTCAAAGGATACTGGTAAGTTGGAGTAGTTGATACCTCAGGTTGATGGGCTCAGTATGAGCCTTGCTCGATTGCTCTCAGATACTTTATACAATCCTTCTACATATCATGAGGGCAATTAAACAACAGCATAGACAACATTTAATGTTTTATTTGTTTAAAAATATAAAACAATTTACAATTACCACATTCTATATCCTTAAGTAGACATATGTATATAGCAAAATATATAATAAGCATTACAGTCTAAAGTTTCAATGATAAAATTGTGTGATATGTGTAAATTTAGGAACAAAAGTAATATAATGACTAATGTAAACACACAAACGTAAATAAAACAAAAAGTAAATTTTTCTCCGAAAAAAAGGTAGAAAAAATATTGAATTTTGTTACACATATCACCAATCTAAAATAAATAATATTTGGTTAGAACATACTTAAACAATTAAAATTATACTGTACTGTAATATCACAAGGCAATAAGTTCTCTCGCTTTCGTATTGTAAGAATGTGCAGAAAAGAGGCAGGGCATTATTGGGAAAGTGAAGTTTTAGAAAGGCAATCAATAAAACATAGCCGTCTAGATGTTGCTTAACAGAAAAATTTAATATTTGAAAAACTTTTTGCAGTGAAAAAAAAAAAGATATATTGAAGGTCGGGTACATTGAATAAGATAAAAGGTAATTAAAGCTAAAAGAGTTATTATGGCACTCGAGGTTGGAATCTGAATGAAGGCTCTAATATAATTCAGCTCTGATGAATAGCTTATTTCGAATCGCTCCGAAATCTCCCTCAATTACTCTCCATTACTTATCAATCATGCACGTTATACAATTCTAATCTCTTAAAGGGCACATCTCTACAACATTACTCCAGAGTTTAAATGTTATTAATACGTCTAAAATATTATATACCCATCACAGCAATTGGTTCTATTTAGTTCTGGTAAAAACGCAATCAATTCCCCCACTATAACATAGAAATTATTATCATTTTTAAACTCATTATATATTAAGGAAAAAAAAACGTTGACAATATCAGAGCACCTCCCCAAAAAACAAATAATAAGTAAAAATTAGTATGTATCACATCTTTAAAGAAAAAAAAAATTGAGCTGTGAACTAAAGATTTGTTTTAGAATAGTTGTGAATTGAGGGAGTTGACGAGCATGAATCTTTCTAAATCTTCAGACGACTATCAAGCATTGAATTTATTCAATTTTCTCTCCTTAAGTTAAATAAAAATGCATTAAAGCATATAACTTTTATTTTAAATACTATAAAATGAAAGTTTATTCAATCACCCTATTTTTTGTAATTGAACAAAAGTTAATTCTAGGAAGTAAAATTTAAATACTATTACAGAGGGCTTTATCCAATTACTTCCTATTAAATAAAAGTGAATTCTAGAAACTTAAATTTAAATGCTATATTAAAATAGGAATTTATTCAATTATTAAATTAATAGTTTATTTTTGTCGATAAATCCAGTTTTGTGAACTGGAGAGGTTTGGTAATGTTTCCCTGCATTAAGTATGATGGCTCATTTATTTTTTCTAATCAGGACTGATAAAAGGATTCTCAACAGTTATTTACACCCTATATTCCTAAGTATAAAATAAATACAAGAAAAAAATACCTACAAACTCAACATCTCCATAATAATCACAATTTTTAACTGTTAGTAAACACAGCAAATAAGATTAATTCACATTTTTGATAGGATTCCACCTTAAGACTAGGTAAAAATACATTCATATTTACAGCTCTTAGAAATAATGAGACAAGTCTAGCACCATATTGATAGGTAGTCGAGGGGAATCATAAACAGAGTTTGAGATAAGTGAGGGCAGCTAGTTTATTAACTATATCTATCTGGCTATTCCTTCCTCCCGTAGCCTACCTTATAGACAATTCTCCCCACCACTCAAACATTTATCCGTTTTTTTATAATGGCTCTGCTTGTTGTGATATTTGTTAAAAGGTTTAGCAATGTAATCAATCTATTTGTTTGAGAAATAGGTTATGAGCGGGACTCACAATATACGTTCCATTCCCGACTAACTCCTCTCAGCTATTTCATTTTACAAATAACATCAATATTCCTTCTATTCCAGCACAGGCACATCTAATAATAATTGGGAGGAGTAAATGTGTTAAGCAAGCTCAATCTCTTTTGTACATTAAATCATATTCCAAGGTGTATACATTTCTTATTTTTCATTCAATTTTTACAGAATTAATTATACAGTGATATTTTTCTTTAGAAACTTCTTCTCCATCATTGGTTTGGATAGCAACCAATAATGGATTGATTACACAGGCAATCATAAACAATTTTGGAATATTATCCTTTGTAAGAGAATAAATAGTCATAAATTTAAGAGATAAATGTCCAATCCTACAATAAAAGTTTCCTTTGACCTCAAATTCTCTAGAACAATTAACCCTGAGGATTTCAGTCTAGAGTTTATACTTATGACAAAAGGGCAACGTATTGCAAATAAATTATATAAGAAAATGCAAACAAAATGATGTGACTAGTCTTCAATTTGTATTTAAAATGCAATCTATACAAAATTAAGGTAATAGGGCAAGTTATTTTTTAGTGGTTGATGGATGTATGGCTAAGTGGAGGTTATTAGGATGCTCGGAGATAGGGAACTACATCTAGATGTTAACCTGATGTCCACCTCTAACCCCTAGGCTACAGCCTTTGGGGCTAGTTATCATATTGCCTATCATTATCATTTGAATGCTAACTGCTGCCGAGCCCTCTTCAACGATACATGGAATGGGAGTCCCTCCTCCTTAATATTCCTATTCAGGAATAACATCTTCTACTTCAGGATAAACAAAAAAGCACATGTGTTTTACAACAGTCTTGCTTAATCCAGGCACGACTAAGAATAAAATAGTGAATTAAATCTGTAATTGAGTCAAGGGTCAGTAGGGAAATAATTCAAGGAATGGGTTTGACACCCTCATCCCACACATTTTTATGGCCAGTTCTCTGCTTCTGCTTTCCATTACATTACATAAATACTACACATATTTTTAATTTATAGTCCTGATAATAACCATAAGAATTTTTTTAATTATTTAGAAAAATAAATCATGTTTTTTTTTTATGATACATAGAGCACTATGATTACACTTTAATCAAGATTTTGTATAATATAAAATGAAAAAACAATTAGCAAGTGTGTGTAGTAATCTCAAGGGTGCAGTCATTATGCATTATGGTTCATCCATCATTAGAAAAATATTTTAGATGGGAGTCTAACTCAGAAGAAGAATGGAGCGTATAGGTACGTATACAAAACCTAAATTCTATTCTTACTATAGGAGCTTTTAGTAATGACTACTCCACAATATGATGCCACTTCTATCAAAAACCTGGCCGATTCCCACAAATCCATACACAGCCATCACCCTAATTAAAATATTAATATTCTGAAGAACTTCTAATTTTTTAAGAATGGTTTCTTGCAATCTCCCAGTAGTCTTCCATCGATTCTTGAAAATTTCCACACGTAGACTCATCTGGGCTTTGGAGAGAAGCATAATGCTACTATAATGTTTATATTTAAATGAGTAGCACCTACATATTACATTGTAGGGATGTCCTAGATATGATTGATTAGAAGGCACTGTATGGTACCTTATCCTACTCAGACTCAGCTAATACAATGGATAGTTATATAACCAATATATATATTACAAGATAATCCATTGTAAATATCAGACTGTGGAAATAAAGTTATGCAAGTATGAGGTAAAGCTATAATATTATTCAAAGACAGCCGAGTAAGAATAGTAGCAGAGTGCAATAATTTGTGAAACAAAAACACAATTTTATGATTTCGACGTTCCTACTTACTTAATAAAAACTTCTAATAAGGCCAGGAAAGGAAAAAGTGCACATTTCCAAAGAAGACAAATTACTGTAATGAACAATTGTACAAAAACAATTGCCATCGTAAGGCAAAGGGGAATATGGAAGAAATACTCCCAAGAAAGGCAATGGAGGACCTGTTATAACGCAAAGGGGAATTGTCTGTGGAATAGGGGAGGAATACTCCCAAGGCAAAGGGAGATCGGAAGGAATCCTCCCAAGACTAAGGCAATGGAGGACTTGGTGTAAGGCAAAGGGAGGTTGCCTGTGGATATAAGAAGAAATAATCCCAAGAAAGGCAATGGAGGACCTGTTGTAAGGCAAAGGGGAGATTGTCCATGGAATAGGGAAGGAATACTTCCAAGTCTAAGAAAATGGAGGACCTTTTGTGAGGCAATGGGGGATTGCCCATGGAATAGAGAAGAAACACTCCCAAGGCTATAGCAATGGTGGAACTCTTGTAAGGCAAAGCGGGATTGCCCGTGGATTAGGGAAGGAATAGTGCCAAGACTAAGGCAATGGTGGGGTGGGGATGGTTGAAAACTGGTCATTACTACCTGAGCAATTCTATAATTAGTCATAACACTTACAAAACAACTCTTCCTTCTATATAGGGAATCCAGTAAGGATTGATTTTTGGGTTAATGACAACCGTTGATGATGAGGAAGAGTGTACAGAAGTTAGTCTAATTTGAAGGAGCATTCATTTTATTATCAAATGCTTCTAGAGACATTTAAATTATTTATCAATATTTTGACTTGAGAAATAAGCACAAACTGCAAAAGGAAAAGTATGATATTTGAATTTGGTCATCTTCAAGACAACATTTCTCTTTTTAATAAGTAGTCTAATTTTAAAATAACTAGCAAAGTATGGGCAGCTGAATCACATAGGTCTTCGATAAGACAATAAATCGGAAAAATAAAAATAAAGTTCTAATTTAAAAAGAGAATATAAACCAATATAAAATTAAAATAGTGTATGGGTCATATTAATAAGCTGTGAGGAAGGTAGGAAGACTACAGGAAGGAATAATTCCAGATAGAAGTCTTATTCGTTGAAATAACTGAATGTTATGGTAGTTAAGGATTGACTGGATGTGGATTCGTCTGAGGCGATCATGCTCCAGGTACATTGATTGAAAGTTGACTTTGTTTCAATAGACTGTTTGGGGAGGGGGTGGGTTAACAATATTATTACGAATCTTCATCAATTATTTCAAACTCACTGTCACTTTCCTCTGCGGGAGGAGGAACAACAGCCTCACCCGTAGCCCTAAACTGGAGGCGGCCCGAGATATTGGGGAAGGTTTTGTAGAAGACCCCAGTGAGGGCACCAGCTATGCCCAGCGTTGGGTTTCTTCCTGCATCAATGTCTGGGAAGGAGAGGTTCCTCACTAGAGATGGCTCATCTTCTCCCGATGAATTACCATTGAAATGAGTGTTCTTGAAACTGAGGGCATCTGCCTCCGAGTCTGTCTCCGAACCTTCGGCTTTCTCTATCAGTGGCAGATGGAATGAATCTAACGTGTCCACTGAAGATTCATCATGTCCAGGGATCAGATCAACCATGGAAGAATCTGATGAAGGAGTTGATAGATCTTTAACAAATCCATTTACAATTAATTTTTAAATATAGAATTTTTTGAATTAATTTTACTTATTATTAAAACTTTAAAATCATTCTAATTGCAGTAAATATTTATGAATGTTTCAGAAGATGTAATATCTTGAATGAAAGATTAATGAGGTCCTCAAAAATATATCATACACCATATAGAGCACTACACCCTATGTTGCTAAACATACTCTACATAGAGTACTAGTCCAACAGTGTTACTCAACATACTCTATACAGAGCACTACTCCAACACTATTCCTCAATATACTCTATACTCAAACCCTACTACCACACTGTTCCTCAACATAATCTATACAGAGCAAACACACCATACTCCAACACTGTTCCTGAATATATTCTATACAGAGAACTATTCCTCAATATACTCTATTCTAGAGCACTACTGTAATAGTGTTCCTCAACATACTCTATACTGAGCACTCACTACTCCCAATGTTTCTCAATATGCTCGAAATAGAGCACAACGCCAACACTGTTTCTGAGCATATTGTATACATCAAAACACTACAACTCTGTTTCTCATGATAATCTACCACTGGCCCCGTTGTTCTTCAACATACTCTATATAGAGCACTATTCCCACTGTGCATCAATATGTTTTACATAGCATTACTCCAACACTGTTCCTCAACATAAGTCTATAGTGAACACTACTCCAACACTGTTCCTGAACCAATTTTATGCAGAGCACTACTCCCACTGTTCTGCAATATTGTTGCGAAAATTAAATACATGAATAATCCTTCAGAGAGAGAGAGAGTCGTGTATTCTGGAAGTGCGAGATAGATCAAAGAAGCCGACAGAGGGTCGAGCCCCCTACTAGACCCGCCCAGCCCAGCGTCGAAGGGTCCAGACAATTCCCCTTTGATGTATGCCGACAACCTATATAAAGAACCAGCCAGCCGCGAGCGAGTCAGTTTTATTCTCACCTGTCTTGATGTTCACATCAGTGCTACAGTGCAACTTAGTGCAGTGCGGTAATGTGTTTTTATGTGAAGAACAGTGTTGTGCCATGACTGTAAGTAACAGTTTAGTGCCGTGTTTAAGACAGTGCAATGTCGTCTTTGTTGTGAATTTCAGTGACCGTGAGTGAATTATTGGACTGTGTAATCTGAAGAACAGTGACGCTATCAGTGCATATTGTGAGTAGTAATTAAGAATAATTATCCAAGTGAATTGAGCTTTGTTGAATAAATTGTGCAGTGATAGAAACTTGTGAATGTTTAATTTTGCAATCCAAAAGAACTCTTATTAGCAACGTTTATTACTGGTTTTGGAAATAAAAAAAAAAAAACATAACAATATGTTTTACATAGCACTACTCCAGCACTGTTCCTCAACTTATTCTATATAGAGCACTACTCCCAACCTTCCTCAATATGTTTTACATAGCACTACTTCAACACAGTTCCTCAACAAACTTATACAGAGAGCTACTCTCACACAGTTCCACAATATACTATATACACAGCACTACTCCCACTGTTGATCAACATCCTCTATACCAACCACAACTCCATCACGGATCCACTCCAAAATGATCTACTCAGAGCACTACTCCCACTGTGGAACTGGGGCGGAGTAGTTGGGAGCTGTGGTGTGGTAGTGGAGTGGTGGCAGGGTAGTGTGAAGCTATGTTGTGGTAGTGGGAAGCTGTTGTGTGGTAGTAGGGATATATGGCGGGGAGTATGCAGCTTTGGCCATGTAGTGGGAGCTGTAGTAGGGTAGTTGGGAGCTGTGGTAGGGTAGTGTCTAGCTATGTTGTGGTAGTGGGAAGCTGTTGTGGGGTTACATGGTGGGGGAATAGCATACTGGGGGCCTGTTGTGGATCAGTGGTGGGGTAGTGGGGAGCTGTGGCTAGGTAGTGAGGGCTCTGGTGTGGTGGGGGAAGCTGTGCTAGGTAGTAAGGGAGCTGTGCCTGCATTAAAGGGAGCACACTATACATGGTAAATTATGAATTGTATGGTCTGCTTGAAGCTCATCATTCCTCAGCCCATTTATAGTGAGAAACTCAGAACTTCAATTCAATTTGACAGTACATCTTGATAAAATAAGGTAATATTGGTTCTTTATTATAAAAGGTAATTTCAGGATAATATATATTATAACACTACTATAAAAATCACAGCACATTTTTATTATATCACAGAAACAGTATATAATAAAGCAAAAATATACAATTAAATGGCATACAGTAAAAATAAGAAAATAAAGACAGGAAGAAATATAAATCTACATTATAGTTTGTAATGGAGAGTGATATATTTGAGCCTTAGATGAGAGTAGCAAGTACATGCATTTAGTGAGCTGCTGCCTAGAGAAGTGCTAGGAGAGTGGTAGGGGAATGGCTCGACCTGGAAGGGGTTAATATTTCTTCCCACGCAAATCTGAAAGCACACCGATTACTCACATGCAGAATATGTTAGCCCACAACAAGAACCATGTAAGCTACTCTTTAAAAATAAAATTACCTTCACTGATTACTACCAACTTTTATAAGCAATCATATGGTAGATGCTATAACAAAGCTAATAGCTGATATAATGAAATATTAGGTCTACTAGATGTTCTAGTAATGTAGGCCCCTATTTAATCTCTAATAGTAGTTCGCTATTCCTGTCAGAGCTACATAATAACTCTAATTCTCAACATGCTCTATATCTAATGAGTACCTTGTCATTTTACTTTGGTGTGCATTAGTTTAAAACATCTTTCTGCTTTTAATATTTCAGCTATTGTTGTGATACTCTATGTATAGTTATTTGTTTAAAAAAAAATAATAATCTCAACTACATCCATGAGCGTTATAATAATAACTAATCAACAGTAACTAAGAAGACACTTATAGAAATATAAAAATTTTATGGATTAATTTCTGTTGATTAGTTTGTTTTGATCATTTAACTTAAAATTAGTATACAATAATCTGCCTGGGTATTTGTGTTTTTCTATAGAGCTAACCTATTTCAATCATAGAACAAGGAATATGAGCTATTCTCCGATTTTATGGATTCTAAAGAGCCAAAGGACAGGAGATATACAATACTTCAAATAGTCTTTCTAAAAGCACTTTCTAGAAAATGGCTTCCAATCATATTTTCAATCAATATTAACAGTATATAGGTGAAAGAATAAAATGCTCAATTACTAAATGTAAAACACCCAATTCAGTTTCATCAGAACATGGATAACAATGAATTAAAATTATTCAAGACTATTTTTCTTCCATTCATTTTTAGTGAATCTTTGAGATTCTTATCAAGAGGTAGTGATAATTTATATTTTAAATAAGACGGATGGTGGTGTGTGATAGGACACACTATTCTATCACAGATGTACTGATCAAACCCAGCGATTCGACACAGTTTTCAATTACAGTGATACTGGGCTAGGAGGTTGGACTATTGTACCCATATAATCCAGCTGCGGTACTAAAAGAGCTCAGTTGCTAATCTAGTTGCGGGTGCTGAACCAGTTCAACTGCTAATCCAGCTGCAGTACTAAAAGAGCTCAGTTGCTAATCTAGTTGCGAGTGCTGAACCAGTTCAACTGCTAATCCAGCTGCAGTACTAAAAGAGCTCAGTTGCTAATCTAGTTGCGGGTGCTGAACCAGTTCAACTGCTAATCCAGCTGCAGTACTAAAAGAGCTCAGTTGCTAATCTAGTTGCGGGTGCAGAACCAGCTCAACTGCTAATCCAGCTGCGGTACTAAAAGAGCTCAGTAGCTAATCTAGTTGCGGGTGCTGAACCAGCTCAACTGCTAATCCAGCTGCGGTACTAAAAGAGCTCAGTTGCTAATCTAGTTGCGGTTGCTGAACCAGCTCAACTGCTAATCCAGCTGCAGTACTAAAAGAGCTCAGTTGCTAATCTAGTTGCGGGTGCTGAACAAGCTCAACTGCTAATTCAGGTATTGCTACTAATTGGATGCGGTTGCTGAAACAGCTCAACTGCTAATCCAGCTGCAGTACTAAAAGAGCTCAGTTGCTAATCTAGTTGCGGTTGCTGAACCAGCTCAACTGCTAATCCAGCTGCGGTACTAAAAGAGCTCAGTTGCTAATCTAGTTGCGGGTGCTGAACCAGCTCAACTGCTAATCCAGCTGCAGTACTAAAAGAGCTCAGTTGCTAATCTAGTTGCGGGTGCTAAACCAGCTCAACTGCTAATTTAGGTGTTGCAACTAATTGGATGCGGTAGCTGAACCAGCACAACTGCTAATCCAGCTGTGGGTTACTAAACATGCTCAATTACTAACCTCGCTCGGATATTAACTACTGCTGGGCTAGCAGCCACATTGATGATAATATAGCTGTATACTAAAATTATGTACTTGATTCTACAAAACAGGTATAGACAAATGGAAGAGTATGATAGTACAAAAAGAAATTACAAGAAAAAAATAATGTATTTTGTAATTGTGCTGATGATAACCACAAAACTCCCAAGCTCTATAGCTGAACAGCAAGCTCACACCATTCATCCGTATACCTGATACGCCATAATCTTTAGGAGGATAGCATGTTGTTGTTACATTGAGCTGATTATGACTGTGTCCAACTTTCTCTTGCTGGCCAGAAAGCAGAACTATTTTACTTGCTAAAGCCACAATTTATAAACCTAATTTCTCCTACAGTACTTCAAACAACTTGGTACTTGGATCAAATTTTGCTAATCATGCAACAAATTCCTTGCTAACATGCTGCTCACTGATTAATAGAAGCCCACTCAAATTCAATATGTACAGTTCACCTTGTCCAATGAACTAACATATACTTTAGAAAAGTGAAAATACTGATTCATAATCTTACCATTACTGTTGTCTCCAGCTTTCGCCAAAATGTCCAAATTTTCCTTACTATTATCAGGCATATATTCATCAACATTCTTGCTACTTTCTGAAATAAAGGTAGCATTAGCCTCAAGATTAACAATAGTTCCATAAATAAGTTATTAAAGAAAAAAATTAACCTGGAGGGAAAAGTATGAAATATGCAGAGTGAAGTATTCTCAAAATAATTTGCTTTTGTTCGGGAGTTACTATATGTATATAGATGCCAGGAACAGTCAAGACAGCCAACGTGAGTATGTAGAGGAATGCCATTCCCGAGAGGAAGCTCCCTAGTCCTGCGATGAATATCCAAGTAGAACTTGATAAAATGCAGAACTATAAGGAAAAATATCTTACTGATTAATATTACACAGATAATACTTAATTTCAAAAATTGATACTGCTCCGAATAGTTTTAAATATTATTGTAATATAAACCAACTAGGTAGTTCTTTATGTCAGGGATGGGCTACCCGGATGGCATCTGTTTACAAATGGTAAAGAGATTGCTACATCCATTTCCCTTTCCTCCGAAAGCCTCTCCTTATCGCCATTTTGATACCCAAGGCTGTACACCCATTTCAATACCTTGGCCTTTACCTCCATTCCCATACCCTGGGCTGTATGCTCTTATTAATACTACTTGATTATTACTTTGGATTAAATTTTGTATTATAAATACATAAATTTTGTTGTACACAACTTTTGATATGGAATGGAGTTAGTACATGGTTTTTACCCGCCAACTTAGGTATTTTGTACCAAAAAAAAATCTATTATGTAATTTATAGCACTAAAACAATTTGTAATTGGACTATTAGAGAACTACTGATATTAATTGTGGCGAGTTTGATTCTCGCCTGGGCAAAGGAAATTATTTAGTGACGGAATTCATTAAATAACATCCTAAATTCCGCTGTGGAATGAATGAATTTAGCCCTTATTATAAAGAGTAAAGTGAAAAAAATAGTTTACAAAATTAATACATATATATATATATATATATATATATATATATATAATATATAGATAATATATAGATACAAATAACTAATAAACAATATTGCTCACATACTTTGAATTTATAAAACAACTGGTGGTTCACTCTTTATAGACCTTCCCCGAAGTGAGTACGATCTAATATCGGAGTGAACAACTCTATTGGGAAGTGGAGTTCGGCATTAGAGAGTGCCATTCTTCTTTGTCTTGAGCCAACCTTGCCCAGTTGGGGCCGATGGTATTTTTAAACACATCTCTCTATCTTGTTGGCTGTCTCCCTTTACTTCTTTTCCAGTTATATAGTGTCCAGTCTGTGAGTCTTTCTGACCATCTCTCATCCCTGCAGCGCATTAAGTGTACAGCCCACTTCCATTTTAGCATTTGGATGAATAAGTTGACATTCCTGAAGTTCGTTTGTCTTCTTATTTCCGTGCATCTCACCTTATCCTTTTTCTTTATATGAAGCACACTTCTTTCAATTGCACATTTCCAGACGTTCGCTTAGCTTGAGCATTGGTGATGGACCAAGTCTAAGATCCGTAAGTAACTACTGGCAACACAAAGCTGTCAAAGTTTAGTTTTTTAAGGCGCATTTCGTATTTGCTTTTCAACATAAAATTGAGGCTCCTGTACTTTTTCTCTGGATTTCCTTATTCGTGCTATCTTTAAAGGATATAATCTGACCTATGTATATGCAGTCATCAACATAACATAAAGTGTTATTGTTGATTGTTACTGTTTCTTGTATATTGTTGGTTATGATTTCCGTCTTAGTGTAGTTTGGTTCTAGGCCGACTGCTTGATATTCTCTGAATAGTTCCTCTATCATTCTTGACAGTTTCTTGGCACTAGTGGAAAACAAAACCACATCATCGGCAAATTCAAGCTTGTTAAGCTTGGTACCATTTATTTAAAATGGAAGTTCCTGGGCAAACAAAATTATTTAGTGACGGAATTCATTAAATAGCATCCTAAATCCTATCCTGGCTAGAAAAGGGTGGTAACCTGTAGATAACCCGTACCAATTAGCCTAGGTTGCAAAATGTGGATGTTAATAAATAATATATAATATAGTTAATATTACCATTACTGGCTGAGTTGTTCGGAGATGCTTGAGCCTTCCATACTGTTTCGCTACGATTGACTGAAATTCAGTCGCATATCTGCTTAATTCCGGAAGTGTCAGAACTCTGCAATAACAAGTAACTATATTATAAGAAGAAAACATATGGTAAAAGAATAGTATTTTCATCCTATAAAGAACTAATATGTTTTAAATAATGAAGATGACAGAAAATTTAATAAATGATTTATAAACTTGAATGAAACTGACGGGTAAACATTTAAGATGCTTCTCTAATCTGCTCTTGAATTTTATTTTTTGTGATTACCAGGCTTCAATTTTTGACTTCTATCCATGCCCTCAGCCCCCAGTTAGCTCCATGTAGCAATTGAGTAGTTAGCGAATAAAGAAATAGCAAGACCAATGACCTCCCATATTCCTCCTTCATCGCCTACTCACACAAACGTTTTCATTTTCATCCATGAATTTATATACACACATACATACTAGTTAAGGAACCAGCTGTTGCTCGGGAAATCATTAAAGACTGAATAATGGTATTTTTTTGCTAATTCATTGCTAAAAACATTATGGCGCATAACAATCATAATCATGTATAGCATTTTTATTATAAACTATGTAATAATAAAATTTTCTATACCCAAAAGCAGTGTCAAGTACAATTGTTGCTATTTTATGTATTTTATAACCATTATTAATAATGCACTATTGCATATCAGAATAAGAAACTTTGCTTCATAGATATACATACAAATGCTTTGTTATGTAAAGCATTTGAACGGAACAATGAACAATAAATAGCAGACATAACTGGGTACACCTTTATTATGTTTAAATGATTTATTTAATTTACTTTTCTCAGGATAACACAACATCACTAAAAGAGTAAAAATTAAATGTTTTCTAAGTATTATCATATAAGGTTTAATGAATATATACTTTCCATTGGATTTAACATTACATGCTATATATTGTAGTTGTAGATTAAAACACATACCCACCATCATTATATTTATTAGCAGACATCATCTAGCGACTATATGAGAATTTGAATTTTCAACTAGGTGTGGGGGTTTACTTTGATGTGAAAACATATTTTTGTCAAAATCTTTGTTAATATTCATCATCGAGAAAATGTAGAGACAATATTGTATTTAGACTAAGAATTAAGGCCCTAAAATGTTATTCACTGTTATGAATTTCCAAATTTTGACTTCTGACTTACAGATGTCATTTAAATTTATGAAAAGCCTCAATAGAAGTGAAAAATGTTTTGATTATGAGTGAAAAGAATGAATATTGTTAAAATGAGCTACTATTTTATACTTTACTAACACCCTTTGGAGAGGGGAGTTTACTTCAACATCAAAACACATATCCGTCGTTAAAATTTTGACTTTCAACATATCCAGCCTTAAGGGAAAACTTCTAAAAATGAAGTGGAAATAAAATAAGTGGTTTGCTTGTACTGATGACCTCGATTCTTACCTCTACCAAACTAAACAAATCTTATATCTGATCCGTTAGAAACGAGTAAAATAAAAATAGAAGGGATTTAGGAGGTAGGGTACTTACCCCTCATGTGGCAGCTCTGTTTCAACTTCTTCCTTTACACCTTCAGAATCCTTCACCCTTATTTCAGGCCATATATGATTTACCCAAGCATCGTGTATAAGCACTGTACTCAATATGGAAAAGAAAAATCCAAAAAATCTCCACTCAAAATAGCTAATAAACCTAAAATTTAACATAAATTAAAAAATGATTAAATTGTTATGAATGTGTAAGATCTGAGTTAAATAGACATAATAAGAGTTAAGAAAGTATTCAGTGAGTAATTAGTAAGTAGTGAAGTGTATGCGAGCGAGAAGGAGAGGGTTAGGTAGGTAGGGATGATTCTAGCTGGAAAAATAGTAAAATAGTAGTGTTCGCTAATCTCTGGCAGACCTCAAAGGCAATAAAATAAATTGTATTTCAAAACACTGACAGAGTGGCTTTCGCTATTATCAAGGAAATAAAAGTCTGTCACGCATGGGCTGCGTAAACTAAGATTACCGCGTGCAGGTATTATATACTAATGATCTCATCTCAATATGTAAATAATTGATAAGTAGAAAACAGGGTTTAATGAAGACTGAAAACAAGAAAGTGCAGATTACTCACTTAATATTTGAGTTGCGAAAAATTACACAGAACAACAATTGGGTCCGATTTCAGCCAATAAATAATATGACGATTAAATATTGAGTATGGTACAGATAAAATAAACATTTTCGATACAGGAACATATTATCTTATAAACGTTTATTTGATCTATGCCATACTCAATATTTAACCGTTTCATTCAACTTTAATATACATATTTATTAACAGCTTATTTATGGACCAAAAAGGGGGTTTAAACGGGGATTCGAAAATTCAAATTTCTCCATTATTGTGAGCCGGATCGAAATATGTTATAGAACCAATCATGCTAAACTATCAATGATCTACAATTGTTGTTTTATACATTTTCTTGTAACTCAAATATTAAGCAAGCTATTAGTACTTTCTTGTTTTCAGTCAACATTAAACCTGGATTTGGATTTAGAAATAGAAAATATATGGTGAGAAGGCAATACGACTAAGTCATTCCAGTGCATGAGAAATCTGCTCAGTTTACGCAGCCTCAGTGTGACAGACTTTTTTAAAAAATCATTTTAGCAAGAAATGACCATGAGAGGACATGGTAAACAAGCGATCTCAAGACCTATGCTGGAGTACAGTGCCTGTCCAGAAGCCATGAGTTTAGCAAAACAAAATGCTACTGGTTTCAAAAATTTGGTAATTTTGTTTTCATCAAAGAGGGAGTTTTAGCATCATATAAAACAAAACGTTCATTTAATGTATTGACTTTATTTAAATTCCACAAAGATAATAAAATAGATGTGAACTAAGCCAAATTGGCAAAGCCTGAAATAATTACTTTTTATTGTATATCGAAAGTGGGTGTGAATGTGGCTGATGAGATGAAAAAAAATAATCCAAGGTTAGGCTTTCTTCTGGATGGCCACTAACTATATATTTTGTTATGTCGAACGAAAGAGGAATCAATAGCCAGATAATATATAAGGCCAACACAAATCATATAATTGAAAGAAAAATTTTCATAAAAGAATTTGTGCCGAATTGACGAGATTGAAAATACAAAAAATGCTTCCCGAAAATCGTGTCACCGTGAAGAGAATTGCTGGAGTTGACCTGGACCTAGGAGGAAAATGCCAAGCAGGAGACGGAAGGATTTTGCACATTTTGTCCCTGGAGAAAAAAAATAGAAAACTAAAAAAATGCCAAAGACCAATTTGTCCAGAAAATAAAGATTACAGTTGCCAAGGTTTTTGCACAAAAACAATAAATAATTGTATCAAAACAAAGGCTTTCTCTGGCCTTGAAGATGAGTAATTATCTACTATTGAAATGTTCCTCTAGAAGCGACAGGATTATGCAACTGATTGGCTTTAGATCAAGGATATCAAAAACCAATTCACACTTTCATAGAGAAAGCCTACAAAACGATGCAACATACTAGATGCGACACATTTCAAGGGAACATCTTTTAAATGGTAATTAAAGTTATAATAATATAATACAACTTCTCGAAGCATGACTGATTACTTTCCAATCAAATGGCATAGAGAGCAAAGTAAGGCTGCCAGTGTTTGAGTAAGCATTATATAACTTCTAATACACAAAAACCTAGCTAATAATTCTCTACCATCAACAACTTACTAATTGTGGGAAATGTTCATATATTCTAATTAACAGAATGAAAGAAATATGATTGTAAATTCATTAGAAAATTATTAACTTCAAAATACTTAGATTTAATTTAACCCCCCCTCCCCCCATTTTTTAAAATTCTAATGTGATAGTTTTATAAGTTCTAGTATTTAAAATAAATTCTTTATACTTAAATTATAAAATATCGGAGCCACAAGAGAGAATGACCCAAACATTGCAAAAATTACCCATTTCTAAAGGAATAGAGGCTGTACAAGAGTTTAGTAGTGAAAGGCCAAACCCCATCGCTAGTCACTCATTTTAAAGCAAATAAAGTAGATTTTAATTCAGCAGCAACAAATCAAAATTCATTTCCTTTATCATAAGAAAGCTTACTTCATTGTATGAGGAATGACAAACAGTAAAAAAATGGGAGAGGAATATTGTTGCTATGGGACTTATTAGGAGGCACGAATAAGAAACTTTACGAACGGAGGGCCATGAACCAGTCAATCCTATTCGACTATGACAAATATATTATGATATAAAACTATCTAATCATAAGTTGATTGCAGTAATTCTAATCTAAGTTATGGGATTTTTAGTTCAAACAATTACTTCTAGATTACATTTACATACATACAAATTACAGTTCCGATTTTTAATCCAATGATCACATTATTAGACTAGAAGTTATATGAATCAAACAGAAGATCGGGGGATGGTTGTCTTGCTTATATATTTTTATCTTCAGTTACATGTAAATGTATGTTGTATATAAGAATAAAATTAAAAATGATTGTCCATTGAAATCCACGAGCTACAAGCTATAATTTAATTTAGCTTCTTTAACATAAAAATAAATTACAAATTCTAAATTTAATGGAACGTATTAGCATGATATAAGCCAATGAATGAAGTACTCACCAAAATACAAAGTTGACAAAGACAATAGTGGCAATACTCAAAGAAACATCCTTCCAGGCGATAATGTCTTGCACTTTATACAAATGACGTTCATAAGGTTTTAAACGTCGAATCAATTCATCTTCTGGCGAGGGATGTTCAACAGGAGCCTTTTCTTTTCTCACAAATAAAGTCTTGAAATAATGAATGAGAGTAGACATAACTGCTTATTTAAGCTGTTAACCGAGACTGAGCAAAGAGAATCCCGCTGACTAACAATGAGAAAGTGAGAAGTATATAAATACTAATATATATAGGTGGGTTAGAGAGAGAACGAGGTAAACAGTAGCCTTGCTGCTATCACAACTGATAAGAGGGACTTGCTCAATTCTTGCAACCAACCCCTAAAGAACGACCAAACTTAGAACAATGTCTCGGGGGATGAAACAGCACAATTGAATTCCATTTAGAGCCGTTTAAAATAAATCAGGTAATGCCCTCTAAAGAGATGTCATTCTTGTGACGTTTTTGGCATATTATCAACAGCTGCTCAACAAACAAATTTCCTTGTTTTCGTCTAGGACGTAAAAAAGTAGAACGCAAATTGTTTACGCCAAGTAATATTCATATATTCTAGCCCAATGAATCTATTGCTGTCTATTTATTTTTATTACTAATGTCATCCCTTCGTTCTCACTCCAACAAGAGATTCACATCCTCCAAGCAAACAACAAATATCCTTTTATAATTTTGAACAAAATGTATTATGGAATTATCAATATTTGTTTAGTTGAATATGTTCATAAATAATTGTTGCCAATTTGTGAATATATCAAAAGTCTCTGCAGATCTTATTTCTTTAACTTATCTTTGTCCACTCTTGTCATAATACAGTTAAGAAATTGCTTTCATGGTATTATTCTATATAGTTCGTTGTCAAGGTTAAGTATTTTTAATGTTATTATTTAAATGTGGTTGACTTAAGGATTTATTTATTTATTAAACTCGCCTGTTGATTTTGTGAACGTTTTTTTAATGTGCCGTTATTTAATTTTAGGAATGATATGTTTTATGATTGTTTTAACTATTCGACTATGTAAAAGTCAGTCACGCAAAGGTTGCGTAAGCTAAGCAGATTTCCCACGTGCGTTAGAGGGGGGGGGTTATTGATGGCTGAAAACAAGTAAGTACGAATAACTCGCTGAATACTTACGAGTTACGAAAAAATGCATAGAACAACAATTGCAGACCATCAATAGTTTAACAAAATTGGTTCTATAACATTTTACGATCCGACTCATAATAACGAAAATATTTTGGATTTTCGAATTCCCACTCTAAACCTCCACTACTACAGGTCCGACTTCGGGCAAAATCAAATATGGATCATTTGCGTTTAGTGAAATGGTTAAATAACAATTTTCGAAACAAAACGTAAAATCTTAACTGATGGCGTCATCACGTAACGCATTTGCATGTATCTCGTATGATAAAGGTCTCTTGTAAACAATACTTGTTATTTAAGATCAGAATAAAGAGGTTCGTTATATCACAGCTTGTTGTTATTATGCCATGAATAGGTGTGTGGGTTTACTGAAGGCTGAAAACTAAAAAAATCAAATATCTGGGTTATTAATCATAATAGAGAAAATATGGATAAAACAAAATTTATAGGCAATTTAATTTCCAATAAGATTGGCTCTATACAATTTGTAAACCCGACTTTTAATAACGAAGATATTGTGAACATTTGAAATTACTCCCCTCTAACCCCTCCCCTTCCCCTCAGTCCGATTTCAGCCATTAACGAAGTTGCTAAATATTTTCGATTCATGAAAAAAAATATTAATCGATTATCATCTCACACGTATTAGTAGTGTTACCTTTATTACAATAATAATAAACTTTGTTTATTAGAGTTCTTTTGGACTGCAAAATTCAACACACACAAGCTTCAGAGTTTTTATCACTACACAATTTATTTAACAATGCACCACAAACTTGGTTAATTATTCTTAACTACTAGTCGCAGCATGCACTGATAGTTTCACTGTTCTTCTTATTACACAGTCCAATAACTCACTCACTGTCACTGATCTTCACAAAGATACCGGTACTGCACTGTCCTTTACTTAAACAAGACATTATACTGTTCTTCACATAAAACACTTTACCGAACTGAAACTAAAACGTACTGTTCACTAAAGCTACACTGAACGCACTGATATTTACTTGAAGAGAGCTGAGAACAAACTAACTCCTTTTTTTCTACTTGAGATCCAGTTATCAGAATGGGATATTGGTTAGGAGACAGAATGACCTGCCGTGAATGTTTTACGTGACAGCGGGAGATGGTTTAGGAAATGGGTTCTAGGTTGAGGGTAGGATCCGACTTGGGGCTCGAAGGGAAGCGTGCCGGATTGGAGGGAGGATTTGGTGAGGTAGCGGAGGACAGGGTAACCATATAGGAGGGCGGGTTGGATTACGCCTTTCAGGATGAGGAGTTTTTGGTGGAGGCTGAGGACAGGGGTGGGGAGGAGGTGGGAGAGGGACCGGGAATTACTTAGGAGGGACTTTATTTTGTTGTCTATATGGGTGGAAAGGGGAAAAATCTAGGTGGACTCCAAGATAGCAGATGTGAACGAGAGATTTCGAGGGAGGTGTTGTTGAGCCGGAAGGATGAGGGGACGGGTGCTTATTTCTTATGATACGAGAAAACCAGGAGATCTGTCTTCCTGGAGGCTGAGGTACGCCCACTCGGAGAGGATAAGTTGAGGATAGGGAGTCGCCGACCCTTACTTGGATGGACCGGCCGTGTAGGAAGTAGAGAAGCATGGCGATGAGTTTGCTGCGACGGCCATGCTAACTGAGTATGTTGAGGAGTTCGGCATGGTCAACGGAATCAAAAGCCTGAGCAGTCAATAGAAATCATGGCCGTGACGACGTTTTTGCGGAGATTAGTGCAGGTGTTGGAGTATACTCGGGCGAAGGGGTGAAGGGTACAGTGGCGGGACCGGAATCCAGACTTCTCGTAGGGTGAGAGGAAGGCCTTCTCACTGAAATCCACAAAATGCTGGAAGATAATTCCCTCCAGTATTTCGGAAATGTAAGGGAGGAGACTGATGGGACGGTAGTGGTTGGGGGAGGTACCGGGCTTATTGGCTTTGCGGAGATGCACGAAGATGGTGTGTTTCCACATGGTGGGGAATTGGCGTAGGCGGAAACAGGGGTTAAGATGGTTGTGATAGGAGAGGCAGCGACGGGGAATCTGACGCAGCAGCACGTACTGCACCCTGTCCCCATACCAAGGGATTTACCCCCTTTGGTAAGGACATGTATCATTTTAGGTACGGAGGCAATTATTGGTTGCTCCAATTTATAGGGGGTGCCACACGGTATTAGTATGGCAATTAAGCAGCTGTCACTAAGTACCACTATATGGGGTCATATTCACTAAGTAGTGCTTCAAGCTCGGCCTGAAGGGAAGTGGCTGAGTTCACATTGAAATTCAGAAGGGAGTAAGGCTAACCATTATTTGGTTATGGATGCTCTGACGACGTCGAGGAGTGTGTTCACGGTGCCGAGGACTGTTCAATCCTCTCGACCCAGGGAGGCATGTCGGAGTTGTACGCTGGTTGGTGTACTGCCTGGGCGGTATGTGGGGGTAAGAAGAGTGAGGAGGCAGGAGATTGCTGCGTAGTCCAGGGGTTACGGGTTGGGGCGGGAGCAGGGATGAAGGTGGGCCCGGGGTCCTTACCCCGGCTTATTACAGTTTGTAATAATTTTTGCCTGTGGCTACAGGCTCTGTAAGAAGCGGGCTGCTCCTCCCCGCTATTAGCGCAGTTTAGGGGATTGCGAGAACGGTCGGAGTCGGCGACCAAGTGGGCACCCGAGCATCTCATACACTTGAAGGGGAGAGAGCAGTAGGTCTTAGTGTGCCCAAACTGCTCACAGCGGTGGCATTGCGGCACTTCCTGAGTGGGGGTGTACTCCTTTACTCTGATCACCACGTAACCAATGTCTCTGACCTTCCCCGAGTTTGTGAAAAATTTATATCTCGGCTTAAAAGTTGCAAGGACGGGTTCTGTCCCGCTTGGTGCCGCTCTGCGCATGCGCATGATCCTCACCAGTTCTGGGCCCTCCATCGGTAGGCTCCTTTGATCTACTTCACACTTCTTAAACACGGATTAACTCTGTATAATTTTTTTTATCTAAGGAGTTTTCGCCACAGTATGTCTCTCATCCAGTAAAGATCTGTTGAAAATAATATTTGGTATTTAAGTTTGGAATTAGTCGTTTCAAGATTTGCTTGCTGCTAAAATGAGATGAGTAAAAGTGGGGTTTTACTGAAGGCTGAAAATTAAAAAAGTCTGTATACCATCTGTGTTACTTATCTCTAAAAGTTAGTTCAATGAGAACAATATTTGGTAAAATTTTGAATGGACCTAACTTTCGTCATCTTCTAGGTAGGATGGATGGATTTAAGAAATTTTTTGAAAATCGCATCATGAGTATGACTTCAATAGCTTATTTCTCTTAAGGGAAATCTAAAATGAAAACTTCTAAGATAATTTTAAAAGTAGAGAAAAAACACATTTATATAATATTAAATTTGCAAAAAATACCTGGTAACAGACAAGTGCATGTATATACCTATCTCTCTCTCTATATATATATATATATATTTATATATATATATATATATATATATATATATATATATATATATATTGTTGCGAAAATTAAATAGTTGAATAATCCTTCAGAGAGAGAGAGAGAGTCGCGTATTTGGAAAGTGTGACGTAGATCAAAGAGACCGAAAAGAATGTTCTAGGTCTGACCAGTACTTTCCAGCCAGACGTCGAATGAACTAGAAAATTCCCCTTTGATGTATGCCGCCTCCCTATAAAAAGGAGCTCGGGCCAACCGTGAGTTTCAGTTTATGCTCAGCGATCTTGATGGTCACATCAGTGCTACAGTGCGACTTAGTACAGTGCGGTAAAGTGTTTTTATAAGAAGAACAGTGTTTTGCCGTGACTGTAAGTAACAGTTTAGTGCCGTGTTTAAGACAGTGCAGTGCCGCGAAGTAAAGGACAGTGCAGTGCCGCGAAGTAGAAGACAGTGCAGAGCCGCGAAGCAAAGGACAGTGCAGTGCCGTCTTTCTGTGAATTTCAGTGAATTATTGGACTGTGACTCATTGAAGAACAGTAACGCTATCAGTGTATACTGTGAGTAGTAATTAAGAATAATCACCAAGTTTATTGTGCATTGTGAAATAAATTTTGCAGTGATAAAAACTGTGAAACTTGCGAGTATTTAATTTTGCAATCCAAAGGAACTCTTATTAAAAACGTAACAATATATATATATATATATATATATATATTTGATATTGTCTGGACCTCATTTTCATCATCTTCTAGGTAGGACAACATTTGATTAAGGATATAGGTTGATGGATTCGAGAAAATGTGTTGAAAATCACGTTATGAATACAACCTCACAAGCAGTTTATCCTTAAGAGGTGATGCCTTTTTTTTTGTGTGTATAATTCTTTCCCGTTGGAATAATGGTCTTACTAAGTTTACTATACCCGTCTTCTCTTTTTAGCTGTTAAGACATTTCACCATCTCAATTTCTTGTTTTACGATTCTTTCCTGGTATAAGTCAACTTTTGCCGGCACCTTGACTCCATCAAATTTGATGGGATGGTAGGTTTGTCAAAAATGTTCTACTATTGCTGAGTCTTTTGTCTGTAACTCTTTCATACTTTTGACATGTTCAAATGCTCTCAACCCTGGTGCTGATTAACCGGCCTGTCTGGCGTATGTATTCCGAGCCACAGAAGAAAGGTATAAAGTACACTACTGGCACTTTGGAATGGAGTAGGCCCTTCATACTCAGTATCATATGTTAACTTCATAAATTATCAAATGTTATTATTATTATTCTATAGTTACCAAATTTTATATTTAAAAGGTTTTTGTAAAACTAAACACAAAGTTTGTTAATGGTTGAAATAGGACTAGGAGGGGACGGTAAAGTAGTTATTAAAATGAAGGATTCTAAGTGTCTGTGTTATTATGGTTTAAGTAGAATAATGTTCTATAAACAGTTTTGTTGGAATTGTAATATTATACAATTGTTCTTCTGGACATTTATCCTTTACTTCAAAAGTAATTAAGTTATTTATACTTTGGAGTTGTGAGCCTTGTGTAAACGTCCTCTCCTATTAGCAATATGCCAAAAGATGTCTTATTCCAAGCTTAAAGCAACCAGGCTATTCCTTATTGATAAAGATCTCAAACTTCTATAGCAGTGAAATCTGCTTTATACCCTCTCCCTAACTATCTCTCTCTCTCTCTCTCTCTCTCTCTCTCTCTCTCTCTCTATATATATATATATATATATATATATATATATATATATATATATATTTCTCTGTTAACATTCCCGCAGTCGCAATTTATTTTTAATCGTTACCAAACTTGGTATTTAATTGTTTTATGTATAGGGAAAGATAAAGTTCGTTAATGGCTGAAATCGGAAGGAGGAGGGAATTTCTAAATATCTCTGTTACTATACGAAGGATTGAAAAATTGTATAGAACCAATCTTATTATAGATGTAATTCCCAATAAATATTGTTATGTAAGTTTTTGCTCTATCTTGACTATTAACCGAGATATTTGCATTTTTTAGTGTTCATATATATATATATATATATATATATATATATATATATATATATATAGAGAGAGAGAGAGAGAGAGAGAGTGAGAGAGAGAGAGAGAGAGAGAGAGAGAGAGAGAGAGAGAGAGAGAGAGAGAGAGAGAGAGAGAGAGACTATACATATCCCCTATCTCCCCCCCCTCTTTATCTCATGTGTGCGTGTAAGTGTGTATTTATTTATATAAAGAAAAAGAAAACTTGATAAAAATGTTAAAAATTATAATTAAAATAAATACATAAATTATTCACTTAAAAATATATGTACAAAAGCAATAAAGTTTAAACATTACATTTCTGAAGAAATGAGAATGTAATGATTAGGAAGTAATAAAAGCAGCTAGTTATTGCGTTGTCGACTAAATCTCAAAACTAAGGCAAATACATGACTAAAATCACAACAAATAAATAAATTTAAAATGTATTAATCAGGTATGTAAATCCTAGTCGTAACTTAATAACTATATAAAGCAGTAATTAATTAGTGAAACTATTTACAATAAAATTATTAAAAAAATAAACAAATTTACAATAAATGTTTAGTCTAACAAATAGAATGGGAAGTCTTAATACTATATAATCAAGAATAAAATGTTATTAACAGAAGGAGAAAATGCTATACTAGAAACACTTTGATATAACAACAGCTGAACAATAGCTATCATTATTAACAGGGCATAGACAGTTCGTTCTAAGGTATTGCATTTATTCACGTTGGCTGGACCATAGACTAGATGTGTAAAGGGAGAACAAACTAATTCATATTTTAAAATTTAGTATATACCTAAACAACATTAAAAAATTAATAAATACAAAAAGTTATTTAAAACTAAGAATTAGATGAGAATATAGTAGGGAAGCCCGGAGTGGGAAGAATAGAAAACCAATTATAAAACAATAAGAAAGAAGATAGGATTCGATTTTAGCCTTGAAGATTGTGTTGGAGCCATGAATTTGGAAATATTTCCGTGTTATGGATATTAAATACCTCTTTCGTTACATACTCCTTTCCACTAACCCAAGCTAAAATATAACATCATAATTGTATATGATAATGAGAACTCTATTGACAATGTGGCCCGATCTTTCCCCTTTCGTTTTATTTCACAAGAAAAGATATTCCACAAACAATTTATTAAATTTATGTATTATAAGGTAAAACTTGAACTCGCTCCTAACCTGGAGGATTAGTAATAATTAAGGAAAACTTGTGACATTCAGCCCCATTCGTTGAAATTATATCTGTAACTATCTGTTGGGCAGTGGAAAGGGAAAACTAACCTAGCAATATTATCATGCTTTTATTCGTTTCTCTCTAAATAAAGGATTTATAGAGATAAGGCTTCAAGAGACGCATACAAAAATATACATGTACTATACTTCGTATTCAATATAGTGGAATTTATTAACCTGCATTTAATATAGTATAATATATAGAGAATAACCACATGGCAGTCACATCAACAGTCTTATTAATAACAAAATAATCTTATATAAGAAAACAAAAAACATTTTAATAATAATGGAGATAAATAACCTTCAGGGCCTCAAATTTGTTTAACTTCCCTAATATTATAAAATAATGAATAATTTAAAGATAAGCTTTTCAACAGAGATATAAATGAGCGAAGAGATGAATCTCTTTAACGCCTACTGGTGGGGGGGGGGGCAACTCTCCAATTCTGAGTCTAGGTATGGAAATACCCTCGAGATTAACCACTTCCAAAAAGAGATAAGACGAGAAAAAACATTAGAGATATGTGTATCAATTTACAAACAAAAAACAAAGTGGATTTTAAATTTAGAACTAGAAACTTCTCCACGTACAAACTTTATTTAATAAAATGGATTCATTTCAGTTTTAACAATTAAATGCATACAACTTTAAAAGTTTTTTTTTTGTTTTGTTTTTTTAATATAAGCAGCATTTAATATTATTTACATTAAATGAACTTAGAACATCACCAAGATTAAAACTCTAAATTCAGTATAAAAGGGAATAGGCTTTAAATGACAATTTATAAAAGTTGAGATCATTAAAAAAAAAAACAGGAGACAATTTTTTTTTTTTTAAATAGGGAGATGTAATGATTATTGATAAAAGTTATAAAAATCTAAGAACCTTAAAGGTTAATTTCCTCGTTGATTAGAACTTAATTATAATAGTGTAAATGGCAACTATCATTCTAAGTAAAATTTAAATAACAATAAATAAATCAATCATATAAATATTATATGTTATTAAGTCAAACAACCATTTAATATTAATGATTATATTATCATACAATTGTGGGAACAATCCATTTAAAATAGTCGAATCCTGCGAATTTCATTAATATTTTCAATAAAAAAGGCAGTGGATTACAAAAGGAAGAGAAATTATTAAGTACAGTTCAATGTTTCATGCAATCATTCACATTGGTGTTTATATAATTGATAAGGCACATTAAAGAATTTGCCTATACGGCAAGTAGTATAAATTAAACATATTAAAATATGCCCATTCATTTTTTAAATATGAATAAAGTTTAAGTACCAGATAGTATAGAATTATTACTAAGTACTTTAGATATATACAGTTAAGGCTTTAGATAAGAGCACTTCAAATTACAAAGGTTCACTAGTTATTGGGTTAAATGTGTAGGGCCCTTTGTCGTCCTCTTCTGTTGAGTTGAGTGATTAGCAACTACAACGGCCCTAAACACATTAATATCATCCTAGACAAGTTGAGCTCTCAATGATTGTCACAAAGCTAACGGCAAGTCGATTCTTAACAATCCTACAGTAACTGCTTACATTTTATTTTCCAGCGTATGTTGGGTTCTTGAACGATGAAGTAGCCTGCTTGAATATTGGATTTTCACCCTGATAGTAAACAAAAAAGACAACAAATAAATACTAGTTAGAGATATGAAAGTGTAAATAGTTAATGAATGAATAATGAAGGAACCAACCGTTTCCCATTTGGCCATCATCCTCTCCTTCTCGAATCGAGCAAACTCCCTCCGATCGTGGATAGTTGTGAGGAGCTTCCACATCAGCAGAAGTGCTAATCCAATCAGAACTATAGCGCCTATAACTCCCATCACAATACCTGTGAAATAATGAATAAACAATCTGGTAAAATTAACTCTTTAACTAATCAAATTATATTTAGACATAAACGCACCATGTTGTTGGCATAACCTTACGACAAACAGTGGACTAGAGATATTGTGTAAAAATAGGTAAATTGAAGACTTATAATAGACTAGCTCTCTAATGTAGTGTGATTGAGAATTGAGGATTGTACAGGGAGTAAGGGAAGATTTCTGTAGAATTTTCCATTAATGAAATTCAACTATCTAAAGGTACAACATAGACTATATGAGAATACAATTTTACTTCAATATAATGAGTGTGGGTTTATTTCAAAGTCAAAACACAATGAGTTTAGAATTAAAATTTCTAATACTAGTCCTAAAACATTATTTACTTTATTAATTTCCAAGTTTTGACTTAGGACTTATTCTGGGTGCTTCTGGGGGATTTTATTCGTGTTCTATGAAAATGTCACAATACAAGAGAAAAATGTTTTGCATATGAATTGAGGGAATGAATATAGAACGTGAAACCATCATTATATCACTTCATTTACAGAATTTAACATAAATTTGTTTAATTAGCTATATTTCAGGTATAACAAGTGCATGACCACAATTACTGTTCACGATACAGAGAGAGAGAGAGAGAGAGAGGGAGAGTGAGAGGGAGGTAGAGAGAGAGAGAGAGAGAGAGAGAGAGAGAGAGAGAGAGAGAGAGAGAGAGATAGTGGGAGAGGGAGGGGGAGAGGCAAGGAGAGAGAGAGAGAGGGAGAGGGAGAGAGAGAGGGAGAGGGAGAGAGAGAGGGAGAGGGAGAGGGAGAGAGAGAGAGAGAGGGGGAGAGAGAGAGAGAGAGAGAGAGAGAGAGAGAGAGAGAGAGAGAGAGAGAGAGAGAGAGAGAGAGAGAGAGAGAGAGAGAGAGAGAGAGAGAGAGAGAGAGAGAGAGAGAGAGAGAGAGAGAGAGAGAGAGAGAGAGAGAGAGAGAGAGAGAGAGAGAGAGAGAGAGAGAGAGAGAGAGAGAGAGAGAGAGAGAGAGAGAGGGGGGGGGGGGCGGGAGAGAGGAAAAGGGGGGAAGAGAGGAAGAGGGGGGAAGAGAGGAAGATGGGGGAAGAGAGGAAGATGGGGGAAGAGAGGGGAGTGGGAGGGAGACGGTTAGAGGGAGAGGAGAGAGAGATATGAATAGACTCCTATTAGTAGGTGTATAGTATAAAGTGATATATAATAGAGTGTACCTAATACGTAGACAGGTTGAGGGCAGTCAAGCTCCTTCTCTGCTCGCACCACCAGCTTCCCTTTCTCATCATAGGTATATATGAACGAATATCGGCAATCATCCTCATCGAAGTAAGTACACAGGTTTTCATCCTTTGACTCATCAACTGCAAAATTGAACCAAATATAGCTAGAAAATGTGAAATAGATAAAATAAATGAAATAATAGATGGAGAATACACACAAATTTTCCAAAAAAAAAAATATATATATATATATATATATATATATATATATACACTCCTCGTCAAAAAAAACGGAACACCCTAAAATGTATTAATTTCACTTGGTTTTTGCTGGAGCAGAGAATCATACCTTATTGTGTCTTATAATACAAGTACATAGGAGTAATAAAAAGTGTATTTCAGGAAAAAAAAATTTAATTCCTTTAATTACAAAAAAAATAAAAATTTATCCTAAAAATGAAAAAACTAAATTTTAACTTTTTAAAAAATTAAATATACTATTCTTACACTAATAACCAGTGTTGCCACCTCTTGCTCGAATGACAGCCTCCATAGGTGTGGGCATGCTCCTGATCAAGTCCTGGACGACCTCCTGAGGTAATCTTTCCGACTCTTCCAAAACGGCAGCCTCAAGCTCCCTGAGGTTGAGGGTGCTGGTTCCCTGGCTCCAACAATTCTTTTTAGTCTGTCCCATAAATGTTCTATGCAATTTAGGTCAGGGCTCCTCGCTGGCCACGGCAATGTGTCGATATTGATTTTGTTTAGGTAGTCCCTAACAATACGGGCAACATGTGGCCTTGCATTATCATGCATAAGAAATGCATTTTCACCAATAAATGGCATCTATGGCATGACATGGTCCTCCAAAATGTCTGCCACGTATTTTTGTGCAGTCAAAGGGCCCCCACGAATCGAAACTAACTCTGTGCGAGCTTCCCATGAGATGCCACCCCAGAACATACGGAGCCTCCACCATAAGGCTCCCTTCCGACTATACAACATTGGCTGTATCGCTCACCTGGCTTCCTCCACATTCTTCTGTGTCCGTCAGGAGAGTTTAGCGCCACTCTGGTCTCATCGGTGAACAGGACTCGTGTCCAGTCATCGGCAGTCCAATCTCGGTGCTCCTGGGCAAACCTAAGGCGGGCTCTTCGGTGCTCTCTGGAGACAAGTGGTCCAACCATGGGCCTTCGTCCCCTCAGTCCACTATTCCTCACTCGTCTCGTAACTATTGATACCAAAACATGTAAGTTTCGGACACCAGCGACCAAGTTTCTTAAGTCGTTTGCTGTTTTTAGCCGATTTCTGAGAGTCTGGAGCCGGATAAAACGGTTATCTTCCGCTGATGTGACCCGTGGTCGGCCCGATCCAGGTCTTCTTGCGTATCCTTCTGTCTCTCTGAATCGTTTCAAGACCCGTGCGACAGTTGACAAGTGGACCCTAAGTTGATTAGCAATGTAACGTGTGCTACGGCCTTCTTGGTGCATCGTCACTGCTCTAATTGTGTCATCTCTATCTAACCGTGCCATAATTACTTATGAATTCTAAAATAATGCGTACTTGATGAAATTAACATGAATACTGAGCCCTAGTGATTTTTTTTGTATCCCTAAGTCGATAGAAATGACTATGGAATTTGTGCTGTTTCTAAACAATAGGATTAAAGATAAGAAGAAGTGCTGGAATTAAAATGAAATTGTTGTTTTTCTCCTCCAATATATTTGTCTGATTAGAAACATCAACATAATATTTTTTATTTCAATTAAAAACTTGTATAATCAATAAATTTTAGGGTGTTGAGTTTTTTTTGACGAGGAGTTTATATTATATTATAATGCTTTGTCTATTCATATTATGAAGGATAAATTCTCCTTACAACACAAAGGTAGGCCTATTTATGCAAGATGTACCTCTATTAAAATAGGGGGGGGGCTCAGTTTAGCCGTGCGAGTTAAGGGGACAAGTCCAGATTCCTGGGCAACAGACAATTACAGGTATTTAGTGATAAAATCCTTAGTATCATCTTGGAGGTACCTCTAGATCTGTTCCAATTAACCTTAGTAGCATAAAGTGGGCATTAAAAAATAATAAATAAGTATTAAAGTAGGGATTAAATTGAAACAAAATAAAATCATAAATTGCATGTTTATAGTTAAGGAGGGGACTGGGGTGTCAACTGATTACTGTAGTAGGAGCTGTATATCTCAGCTCTAGGAAAGGATAAAATCACATTCATTTATTTTTTTTTTCATTCTTTATGTGAAATGCCCCATATGACTCATTAAAAAAAATTAAATTATTTATTAACGTCCATTTTTTGCAACTATGGCTAATTGCGATGGGTTATCTAGGGTTGGACTAAGGTTATTATTTAATGAGTTCATCACTAAAAAAAAATTGCTATTGCCCAGACGAGAATGGAATTCACCATTCAAGGTTTACCATGTTAGATTAATGCCAATGCATTAACTCACAAAGCCAAACTGAGTCCCATTTTAAGCTTATACATAAACATTGAAGTTTTCAAGAGAAGTGTGAACAGTCCTGAAGTTGCGTCATCCACTCCGTCAAACATTTAGAGCGAGAAGTGAATCAAGTAGAAATTTTATTGATTTTCCATGTTCTGATCTTCATCCATTTTGCCTGATTCACTTTTCAACTAGTTGGAATAATTTATCTTTGATTGAATATCTAAATGTTAAAAAATGTAAAACTAACCAACCTTCTATTACATCTTGAACAATTGGAGTAAATGTACAATTGCTGGCACATTCCTCTTCTGTAAGTATACCTTTCTTATATACTTGGCACTGTACGCAATCTTTCAACTCTGCACACCTACCAAGGCATGTCTGCAAACAAATAGGTAAGTATTATGAGCAAAACGTATAGAAAATAGCAGGCATCCAAGGATGATAAGAAAGTAGGGTGCAGGGGTGGGGATTGGATGCGCCTAACTCCATGCATTGTCTCAGGCTGATTAGTAATCAGCATCTAGGGCTGCTGATAAAGTAGTGCGCAGAGGTGGAGGTTGGATGCACCTAACTCCATGCATTGTCTCAGGCTGATTAGCAATCAGCATCTAGGGCTGCTGATTAAGTAGGACGCAGGGGTGGAGGTTGGATGTGCCTAACTCCATGCATTGTCTCAGGCTGATTAGCAATCAGCATCTAGGGCTGCTGATTAAGTAGGACGCAGGGGTGGAGGTTGGATGTGCCTAACTCCATGCATTGTCTCAGGCTGATTAGCAATCAGCATCTAGGGCTGCTGATTAAGTAGGACACGGGGGTGGAGGTTGGATGTGCCTAACTCCATGCATTGTCTCAGGCTGATTAGCAATCAGCATCTAGGGCTGCTGATTAAGTAGGACACGGGGGTGGAGGTTGGATGTGCCTAACTCCATGCATTGTCTCAGGCTGATTAGCAATCAGCATCTAGGGCTGCTGATTAAGTAGGACACGGGGGTGGAGGTTGGATGTGCCTAACTCCATGCATTGTCTCAGGCTGATTAGCAATCAGCATCTAGGGCTGCTGATAAAGTAGGACGCAGGGGTGGAGGTTGGATGTGCCTAACTCCATGCATTGTCTCAGGCTGATTAGCAATCAGCATCTAGGGCTGCTGATAAAGTAGGACGCAGGGGTGGAGGTTGGATGTGCCTAACTCCATGCATTGTCTCAGGCTGATTAGCAATCAGCATCTAGGGCTGCTGATAAAGTAGGAGGACGCAGGGGTGGAGGTTGGATGTGCCTAACTCCATGCATTGTCTCAGGCTGATTGTTTTGTTTAGTTTCCTTTCAGTCATTTGACCCCAATAAAATTATTGACTCCAGTTATAGATTTTAGTGTATATATTGTTTATAATTCCAATAAAAGTTCATACAACAAAAGGTAATTTAGCACAAACAATTGATAAACAACTTTATCAAAATTAACAAGTTTTGTTATGTGGACCATTGATGAAAAACCAATTGGAGACAAAATATCAGGATTTGTTATAACCTCCACTCCTGTTCATCTCTGACATTATTAGTATAGCCAAAAGTCTAAGATGGGTTAGGAGAAATACATGCACCAAGTTTTATAAAATCGGTTCAGTCATTTATGTGTGAACAGGTAACAAACAATCACATACTGAAGCCAAAAATTGTTACTTGTTAGCAAGTTAATAAACTCAGGGCTTTCAATTGGAATTAGATTGTAATTAGAAACAAGTACTTACGGGGCATTTTTCACAATATCTTCCAGAATATCTGCCTTCCTTCTCTGTATTACAAACGCACTTGCCACACTCACAAACTCCTTTCCCCGAGCAGAGCTCACCACCTCCTGGAGGCCTACATGTATCTTGTCTTGTAGAGCATGAGCAGTCTGGCCCAGACCATTGAGGATTGCATTCACATTTTCCTGAAACACCATTCAACATAAGTTATTAATATTTAAAATTAACAGTAAAAACTGTGCATGCTTGTCTGTTCTCATATACATACACCAAATAAACATTTAATTATGGTCATCTAAGAAATTTAAACTGGCAGTGTTATTTTAAGACCTACTTTTAATAAAGGGTATCAACTAAAACATTTTGTGTCTAAAACGTTTTTCAGCCATTTAGATAATTATGAATGTTTTAGATGATTATTTTTCAGATAAGCATGAGAATCTGGGATCGAAGAATAGTCAGGAGAAAGAAGAGGAAATGGCAAATCTTTGGTACGGCAGCCGAATGATAGTCCAAGGGCTGCCACACAACTTTAGTCAGTTGTCCAATGGTCAGCTTAGATTGTCTCTGTTGTATTGAGGTGGTATTTCAGGACTACTTCTGATGTAGTGGACGATTGGTACAACTAAAAGAGGCTCAAAGACAACTTACATCCCTTTCTTTTCGGTACAAATACTTTGACCACTGGTTTATATATCCAATTTGAACATTCTTGTACTTACTGAGTTATTTCCAGTGGTATTGTACATATGAAATGCTTTCAAAATGTAAAAGGGTTTGTGGTTAGCAAATGACTTGCTTGTGGAAAAGCAGAGTATCCAAAAAGTCTGTCACACAGGGGCTTCGTAAACTAAGGAGATTTTCCACTTCAAGTTTTACAACAGAGAAATTTCACGAGAACCAAACAGTTACGAAAATGGCCAAACTAGCTTTTGGCAGAAATTCAAGACTAGAACCAAAGTTAGCTGATCTCATCTCGCCCGTTAAGTGCAAACACTTAATAAAAATGCAAATATCTCAGTTAATATTCAAGATAGAGAATAAATGTATATAACAACATTTAATTATTTAAATAGATTTAATTAGCAATAAGATTGGTTCTAAACAATTTTTCGATCCAACATATAGTAACGGAGATACTTAGAAAATCGCCCCTCTCACTTGTCCGATTTCAGCCATTAACAATTTTGATCTTATATTTTTACATAAAATGTTTAAATATCGAGTTTAGTAACGATCAAGCGAAAATTGGGACTACTAGAGCGTTAACAGACACACACACATACACATATATAAATATATATATATATATATATATATATATATATAAAATTTTGAACGGACCTCATTTTCGTCAGTTCCTAGGTAGGATCGATGGACATTTGAAAAACATTTTTGGAAATCGCGTTATGAGTACGACCTCAATAGCTGATTTCCCTTAAGGGAAATTTGCTAAAAGAGCAGAGTGACAGTAGTGTAGAGGACTCAAAGTCAGGGGTGGCATACAAGATTTTACTTAGCTGTCTGGTTACTGGGCAATGAATTTAGAATCCCATCTGTTCCCCTAGTACTTACTCAGCATTGAGAGCTAATGGAGTAGCAACTCTAAAAAAAAATGTATGTTTGGTCAGTAATGTCAGGGCAATATAGGGGAATGCATCAAGCTAGCTAAGCCATGAGCAAGGCTATTAAGCCAAAGATTATCACTTTTCTTCCCTACAGAATTAGGCCTCAAATACTGCACTCAAAATAAGAGGAAGAAATATAATAGGAAGGGACATTGGCTGTAATATAGTAGTTCCTAAGACTTAGGATAGATTAGGAGCTTCCTATATACTCACCACAAACACAGGTGCCATGTTCGGGACCAGAACACAAAACACCATTCACCCGGTCACATGAAAAGTTGTCACATTCACAAAAAGAGCCAGTTATTTTCTGAAAAAAAAAATAAGTAGGTTAGCTAATACCTTAAGGGGAGCAAGTGATAAGGTAGAGGATGGTAGAAAGGGGATCTTACCTCGAGGGGGTTTAGCCTTTCCTCGCATTGGCATTGGCCACAGGTGCATGTCCCTCGCCCACTGCATTCAATGGTTGTTGTATTATCCGGTCGGCAGCTAAGCCCACTTTCATCTTGCTTAATATTCTGCGCATCACATTCACAGTTTCGTCCAAAATGTGATTCATCACATTCACAAATACCACACTTAAGAGTTCCAAATGCCGAACATTGAGGAGCCTTTTCAATATATCCCTGCATAAAACATTTTAAATGATTCAAAAAGAGTTTCAATCTTCATTTTTGTGAGTTAAATTAGTCGAGAAAAATATATACTTACGGTCTGTCCTGGGTTTTCACACGGACAATCGCACAAAAGCTCTAGGTTGACAGTGAGAGATTCATTGATTCCAACAGGATAAATTCTGAATGTTTGCTTCCAATCTTTCCTGTTAGGAGGACAAGACTTGGCCACTATCTCCACCTAGAGAAGCAAACAAAATTCTATACATGTTGCCAGTCAAGAAGCAACTCTCAACACATCATTTTCTATATTCCTAGGAAATTAAATATACAAAATCTTTTGCTCGACTCCACTTAAAGTTATGTGAATTGAAAATGAGATAAAATATCTCAGTTCCAACAGATCATATCAAATAATGTCATAGAACAGAATTTATATATACTTTTAAGATAAAAAATAGGTTGTATACAAATCTTCCATATTTCAAATGTATATGGCGAAAATTATCCAATTCAATTAATAGAGAAGGTCCATGCTACAACTGGCCTAAATATGGAATTTCAACATTCTAAGAAGACTAGAAATCTTCGAGATGTGAGAAGAGTGGATAAGCGCGTTCGCACCAATGCACACAAACGTGCGCACACACACATTTATATATATGTATATGTATATATATATATATATATATATATATATATATATATATATATATATACTAGCTTAGATACCCGGCTTCGCCCGGGAATTGATTTGAGGCTGAATGGTGATGGTATTTTTTTGGCAAGGCTTTACTTTGCATAATATTTTGACATTTACCCGTCCCAGTGTTTAGGATTAATACCCGTTGTTGGCATTTATTAATAATAAAATTTATTTTTTATGTAAGTTTTCACTGTCCTCCAAATTGTCATATTTCTCGTTTCCTGTGCATTATGCATAGATTTAAATTATTAAGCACAAAATATTAACATACATTTGAATTAATTTTTACCTGTGAGGTACCTGGTAGTTCCAAAGAATAGTTGAGCAAAGTTTTCTAAATAAAAAATTAAATAACTTTTGTTATGTACATATTTGCCGAAACCCCAATAGGAAAGGTAATATCACTATTTTTAATTTCAGGCCTCCCTTATAACCCCCACTCCTGCCCGTCCCTAGAAATGTTAATATGGCTTATTATAAGGAAGGCGTTAGTGATAGTTCACATACTGAGTTTGGTTTAGTTCGGTTGAGTCTTTTTTGCCAAATAAAATTGTGGACTCTCGCTATAGTTTTTAGCGTATAACGCATTTATACTTCCGTGTACGGCAAAAGTACGTATAACAAAAGTTACTCTAAATTACAAAATAAATAACTTTTGTTATGTGCATATTTGCTGAAAAATCAATAGGCAACGAAATATCGCTATTTTTAATTTCAGGCCTCCCTTATAACCCCCACTCCTGTTCATCTTAGAGAATATTAATATAGCCTAAAGTCTAAGTTGTGCTAGTAGTAATATACATACCAAGTTTCATAAAATTCGGTTCAGCCGTTTATGCGTGAAAAGGTAACAAACAAACAAACAAATAAACAAACAAACAGACACGAAAGAAACAAAATGTAGTTATGGTGTCTATGACATGTGAAACGAAAAGTTATTGTGAAATTTCGCGAAAAAAATCAATGTACAGACAGAGGTTACAATTTTATATATTATATATATATATATATATATACAGTAGAGCGTCGTTTATCCGAACTAATTGTGATCGCGCACGTTCGGATAACTAGTTTTTTTTAAGAAAATAGGATAATTATTGTATAAAACACTTTGTATTCATCATTACTTATATTTTTATTGAATATGTTTAACTATTTAACATTAAAAACAACATTAAAATTTAATTACATATTACATATTAAAATACATACTTCGTCATTTTATTGGAAGAAAGACTGAAGTGAAAGCTGTTTCAATGATGAAACCTTCTTCTTTGCTGCGGTGTCTCGTAATTTCTTCAGAAATAGAAGATCAGCTGGCTTACACTCTGATTGATGTTGCCACCAGGCCAGGAGTGTATTCAAGGAGGCGAAGGCTTTGGAATGACTCGGCAGTTTTGGGTTGGCTTCTTCCTCGTCGTCTTCTTCTTCTCCGGTCCCTTCGCGTTCAGAAGATTTGATTTGAGTAATGATATCCTCATCATTTAAGATTTGAAATCTCTTGTCATTTTGGTCAACGTTCAGCCATAATTGTACATCTTCTTTGTCACACTGAGAGAAACTCGGGATTGTGGCCGTAAGTCCAGCAATTTGGTCTAATTCCACCTCTGATTGGTTAGAAGGCTCATTCAATGAAGAAGACTCATTAAGCATAAGCTTATTCCAGCCATTTTTTAAATTGTCTGCTCACAATGAGTTCCATGCCTCTCCCTCTGTATGAAACCGGAAGAGCTAATGTATTCCTAAAGCAGCGATGGTTCTTGGATTTCTGATAACCTACAGCTTCAGTGCGTGGGAGCCAGTGGAATTGGCACAGACCATTGCAGTAAGCGCTCTTTGGATACTTTGTATCCAGGCGCTGCATTTTCACGGGCCGAAGCCAATGATTTTCTTGGTAATGCTCGCCAGTTTATGCCCGTTTCATCCGCATTATATACGTTCTCAGCCTTATAACCTTCACCTTGAATCATGGTTTGAAATTTTGTTTTAAAAGAAGCCGCAGTAGCTGCATCAGCTGACATTTTTTCACCTTCAATGTTTAGCTCCCTGATGCTGTGACGAGATTAAAAATTTTTTAACCAACCGGTACTTGCATAGAAGGTTGTTGATCCACCAAGCTTTTCATTGAAATCCTGCGCTTTCTCGCATAAGAGGGGACCAGATATTGGATCTCCAAAAGCTCTTCTCTGAAGAATCCAAAGATAGACGGCTTCGTCCAGTTTATTGTCAGAACTGTCCTCATTGTTTTTCTAGACTTAGTTCCATCTTCAGAGTCTAGTTTTGAAGCGAAATTTAATATTTCTTCCTTCTTCTTCGTAATATCGGAGATATTCGCCTTGCCTAACTTATAAAACTGGGCAAGAGAGGTTATAGTTTCTCCTTTCTCTAACCTCGAAATAATATCCAACTTCATCTGGATAGAGGTGACAATTCTTTTACGCTTAGGCTGTCCTGATGTGGAATTCCATTTTACAATTTGCAAATAGAAACGACAGACACGAAATCCAAGCACGATAAACGGTCCGACGCGCATGAACTGCTGTCTAGAACTGACCTGCAAAAAGAGTGGGAGAGGCGGAAGGGCTGACTTCCTGCGTTTCCAGCCGCGGAGTAGACTTCCATTTCAGGGAAACAGAAAGAAGCTCTGATTCCCCGAACGGTAGGGCTCAGTCAGTCCCGCGAACACAAAAGGAGGGAACCCAGCCTTTTCCGTTCTGCTAAAAAGTTATTCACGCTCTAAACAGGGCATTGCTTCAAAGAATACATATTCTTGAAATTTTCAACTTTTTCATTCCGTATATAATACAGCATGCAAATTGAAATATGTAGTTAAAAAAAAAATAACTTTCCAAAGCGTTCGGATAATTGACGTTCGGATAAACGACGCTCTACTGTATATATATATATATATATATATATATATATATATATATATATATATAGGCATGATGAAAATAGTCAGATGGATTCACAAAATGGAAAAATGGATGTTTCTGTTGAACTAAATACACCATGTATTTTCTAAGTAAAGAGGAAAGTAAATACGGCTCTAATGGTAGAAACGCCCAATGGACTTGGATAATGAACACTATTAGGCCAATAATAGGGAAAAAATGTTCCCGATAAACGATAAAAGATGTAGATGTGCTAATCTCATTAAGCAGATCAATATATAGTCTATAAAGAAAAGTGTAGACATATTGATTTAATTATCGAAAACTGTGATAAATGGCTTGATCACATGCTTATGCCACTCTTCTTTTAGCAGATTTCCCTTAAGGGAAATCAGCTATTGAGGTCGTACTCATGACACAATTTTCGAAAAATTTCTTCAAATGTCCATTGATCCAACTCGAGGACGAAAATGAGGTCAGTTCAAAACTATATATTAATAAATAAAATAAGGGGGGGTTTAGAGGGGAGGATTTTTGAAAATATCTCTGATACTATACTTCGGATCGAAATCTTCTATAGAGCCAATCTTATTGCAAATTAAATTTACCATAAATATTGTTCTCTATCTTGAATATTAACCGAGGGGGACAATGGATGAGATGAGATCAGATATTACCAGTATTGTTCAACGGAAACAGGCGAACTGTTTCTGTAACTGTTCAGCTCTCGTGAAATTCGTTTAGCAACTCCTCCAAACTTTTACTTTGTGAGATATCTGCAAAATGCCACATAGACTTGGATAATGGAGCACCATTAGGCCAATAATATGAAGCTAATGTTCCTTACGAGCAAATATGCCGATCACATTAGCCCCTTTACTTTGCATTTAAGAAGGTGAGAGAAATTACCAGGGTAGTCATCATCTAGGAAAAATAGTGGAGTTCTCTTAATTATTTGCAAATAGATGCTGAAATTAGCTCGAGCTCCAGTTGTAAGAAAAACAATTATGAGGTAAGTTATGTTCCATTGGTAACTGCAGGATATAGGTAATTTAAACGCTTGAGAAAAATTATCAGATACTAGCTGAGAAGACATTTCGATAGGAAAATGATTTGTTTTAATATTTTAAGATAGATTTTGAAAATGAGATGAAATGATCAAAAGTGAACCCTTTTCATACATATTTATAATAAAATGAATGTATTTCTGTATTGATTTTGATGTATTAAGAAAGTAGCATACCTGGAATCTTATCTGAGTATCTAATTTTAAGCCATCACATTTATTGGTGGCCAGCGATGGACCGTTAGGATTATTGCAGTCCGAATAGTAGGTAACTTTCACTCCACTTGATGCTGTATCTTTCATCTCTACAGACGATGTGATTTTCTATAAAGAAAATTTTTGCAATTTAATAAAAATTAAAAAATAAAAATAAATGTACACAAGTCTTCTAAAATTCAATAAGACTTACGAATATATTGTCAAAATATGCAATGAAATATTCTTGTTAAAAAACCAACACAGAAAGTTATAATACAAAATAATTTTAATCATTAAGGGAAATCTGCTAAAACAGATTAATTTTTATACAAACTTTTAATCTAATAGCCTATTTATTTTTCTGATATTAGCACGAATTTGAGAATATCACTCAGACTGAAAAATATAGCACAGCCTTATATGACTTGCAGGGGAAAACTATTGATGGTGGAAAAACTGATGGACGCAGAGAAAGCTAATGGGAAACTATATAGATCCCAAAGCTGACCTGGATTTTTAATCAAATTATAATAAATTTGGTAAACGATTGGTCCTAGAAGCTCTAGAAATTAACAAGAGAACGAATACAATAAACAGCGTGGACGGAGTCATACTCTCTGAGGTGTGGAAAGCCATATTAAAATAAAATCCAAAACATATGATTGAAGTAGCTATTCCAATTAAAATTATTGCCTGACGAAGATGGACGCATTTCCACCAAAAATTTGCAGAACAACAAAACCTCCAACCGCTGGAGCAGATAGCTGAATTCCTCACAATGAAAATACTTCCCAGTGATGCAGCTTCAAAAATAGAATAGATTCTCTATGAATCTACTGTCACACATCCACTACCTCACATATTTAGTCCAATAAGGTTTTTAGAAATTGGGATAATGAAGATGTGGGAGAAGGGGAGTGCTACCAGCTACATCCACAAACCGAGCTAACCTATCCAATCTATATTCATCTAGCAAAGTTTCAACAAGTTCGAATGCTGATATCAATATCTTTAGATATATAGTAATATTATTGATTTTTAGATGGCAATGCTGTAAACAAGCCATCGTTAAATCAGCTGCTGAGGTGCTAGGATAGCCAGCAAAAGCCAGATGTGAAAGCCTTGATTTGAGCAGGAATGTAAGGCCCAAAATGAAGGGGGAAATGAGGCTCATTGAAAAAAGATCATCATGTAAGCCAGCAAAGGTATTTACTCAGGAGTACAAGCACCTATGAAGGGAAGAGATACATCTCAGACGGAGAAAAAAAATAGAGCATGGGAAAGAAAAGCATTGGCAGTTATAGAAACGGCTTATAAGGACAAGGACAACTGTCTGTTTTTTCAGCTCGTTAATAAAAAGGGAAGGAAGCTCTTCATGCTTCAAACACATGCCTCCAAGGCTGAGGACGGCTCTTTTTTAATGGACATGAATGCAGCACTGAATAGTTGGGAAGATTAATTCAATGATTTGCTAAACAATGGAAGAACGGGTAGTAGGCAGAAGAATACCTGGAGAATGAGGCACAGAGTGCAGATTACATCGACCCCCCCCCCCCAGACTCTCTTACAAAGCTGAAAAACAAAAAAAAAAACGAGGCATAGATGTCATAGCACCTCAGCTTCTGAAGCATGCTGGGTATGAGCTTATTATGTTTCTAAAACATCTATTCCTGGTCACCTGGAATGAGGAAAAGTTGCTTTCGGAGTGGGAGAAGACTATTATATTATGAGAAGAATACTATCGCTTCTATAAGAAGGGTAATGTCCTAAATGGAAAAACTATAGGGGGATATGTCACCTCTTTTGTGCATATACAGTGCTGTCGGCTGTCTTATTTAAGAGGCTCGTCAGAGCACCAGAGTGGCGTTCAACAGGCAGATCAACAAGTACCAAATTCTCATTCTGTTTACTCCTTGAGAAAAACAGAGAGTATTGAATGAGCCACATCATGTATTTGTTGACTTCAAGCAAACATATGATTCCATAATGAGGAATGAAGTTTACAAAGCTATGATCAATACGCAGATACCTCCAAAACTGGTAAGACTCATACGCGTGACAAGGGAGAGTAACCTGTGCTACGCTTGAGTGTTTGGGGATCTCTCAAGGAGCTTCAACACATTAACAGGAGTCTGTCAGGCTAATAGTTTGACCGGTCTCGAATTTAACTTAGCTCTTGAGACAACTGTGAGGAGCTCAGGTACCAGTCTTCAGGTACTCCCCTAAATAACTTGTTCAGGTGTTTGGTTGTGCAGATGACCTGGACATTGCTAGAAGGGCAATGGAGGCAGTCTGGGAGGGTTTTGAAGCTTTCGAAACAAGAACATCACATATGGGACTCTTCATAAACACGGATAAAACTATGTTTATTGTTTTGAATCCAAAGCAAGAAAGCCGGGAAGCTTTTGTACAGTTTGGTTCGCACAAAGTAAAAGTGGTGCGAGAATTCGTCTACTAAGACTCCCAAGTGATTATTCGGAATGATATTGGGGAAGAAATAGACAGACGTATCCTGGCTGCTAATTGGTGTTTTTTTTGCTCCTCAAAAGCAGTTTGGTTCTAACTACCTGTCAAAATCCACAAATGTCAGAATCATTGATTCGACCTGTTTTAACATACAGCTCCAAAATTTGGACTCTTACAGGGGACTCAGGAACAACTTGAACTGGTTTGAAAGGAAGATCCTGAGAAGAACTAATGGAAACATGTCTGTTAATGAAGATTGGTGAAGGAAAACTAACCTCGAGCTAAAAGACCTATACAAGGACTTAGGCTCGATCAGCTTTATTAAGTCTCCCTGGTTATCGTTATGATGGCCCTGTCGCAAGAATGAATCCTCAGGAAATTCGATCTAGAGTCTTTTCATAGTTGAATATTTGGAGTGCTATAATGATTTCAAAAGCCGTAGCTCATTAATATTAATCAAAGAGTCACAATAGACTTACATTATACTGATCTCTAACAAGTTCTACAACATTTGAAGAGTCAGTTGACAGTGTTTTAACCGAAGATCCTTCAATATGTTGACTCAGCCTTTCATAAACCCTATATTGGTCATTAGTAACAGCAAAAATAATATTGATAGCATTTTGCTTAGCCTTCAAATTTATCTGGAAAAAAATAAAACATTAGATTTATTGAAAGGACAGATAACAAAACAGTAATTATTTTATATTTTTTTAATAGTTAATAGAAATAATAAGAAAACTGTTTCCTCAAAATCAGTGTAATTTCAGAGTATTTATTGAGTTTTGAATTAAGCAGAAGTAGGTATGATATGGCATTTGCCACTGGTATCATTGTTAATTCCGAAATATGAATACCCACTTATTACTTGTATCCTTACCTTATGTATTCTTCCTCCTAATATTTTTTCTATACCATATCTTATATATTTCATTTCCTAATTTGTTCCATTTCTTACTCTCTATATTACATTTCTTTATATTTGTTCCGTTTCTTACCTCATATTTATTAACACGTTCAGTACGGCATGGGGTCAAATGACCCCGGACGTAACTGTCTCCCAGTACGGGTCGGTTTTGAAGATAAATGTTCAAAAAATACTTTAGTGGTTTTTGCTTTGTACTAGTAAATATAATTAAAAATAGTACGTTTATGTATTTCAAATCCAAAAAATACGTTGTATATCATTGAAAAATGCACAGGATTTTATGACCCCGTGCCGGCCTGGAGAGTGGTATTTGGGCTTTAGTCCGGCATGGGCTCATAGAGCCCAGTGTTATTTCCCGTGCTTTTCCTGTGAACCACTTGTTCTGTTATTTACATAGGCTTTGGTAAATAATAGAACACGCAACTGCTATAAATCTATGTCCTAACCACTGTGATAATGAAGAATTGTTAATTACATAGTAATTATTTGTTTATTCATATTATTTCTTTATTATGTTTATTTTTCAATTATTTGTTTAAACTAAACACCTAGTTCCTAGTTCGTTTTTTAATTTTATCTTTATAAACTAATACATTTTTATTTTAATGTGTCATAATTGAAAGTTAATTCATATTCACCCATTTTAATGTATAACAAAAATTAAAATCCTTCGTTGATCACCAAAATTATCACACAAAGGAGAAAAAAAGTTCCCGACAAGGTGAAAAATGTAAGGTAAATATTCATTTCTAAGTCATGTAACAAAAAATTGATGAAAACACGGCCTGCGGCTGCCATATATTTTTTGATGTCAAAAGAGTAAAAAAATGTTTGAATATGGCAATTTAGTTCATTTTTTGAGTGGTAGTAGTGCATAAAAGGGGACATAAGTACGGGGTCGAAAGACCCCGTGCCGTACTTGTGGATAGTTGCACCACGGGGTCAATTGACCCTGTGCCGTACTTGTGGATAGACCACATTTTTGAAGTACGTCCTGAACGTGTTAAACAACAAGGTCAGAAGAATAGGAGAAGCAATTACATAAGCAAATTGGCCAAAATTTATTTTTTAACCTCATTAATCATTGTAATAATTAATTATGAAATTACTAATAATCAGAACCTAAATAAAACTAGTGTTTGTGAAATTGTAGCTCACTATCTAGCGACTATTCATTAAGGTATAAAAGAGATGAAATGCTAAAACAATTTTATCCAGAAAAAAAGTATATTAATAGTAGTAATGTATGATTTGTGTATTTGAAAAAAAAAAAAAAATTTCAATTCTCCTATCCAATTATTCCTCAGAAGGATCAAGTCCATTTTTAAAATATAAATCCTCACTTTTAAACTGTACAATGACATAGAAATATAAGCTGTGTTCTAAGATACTTAATATAGTGGACAAGACTAAACATAACCACTGTTTGTGAGATATGTTATGAATTTACTTAGGTTTTAGTGTTTGATCAATATTCTGATCTGTAAGAGAAAATGTTTTTCCATTACCATCTCCTCAACTATCTGGCAAAGAATTATCACAAAGCCTTAACATTATAAAATCTATCACTAGAGAAAAAGAACTTGCTTACTATTACAGAAGTTGAAGATTATTAGTGAGTGGAATATTTAAAATACTGAATAATATATCCTAGTATTAAATTATAAGAAATATTAGTAAAAATATGATAAAAAAACTGGATGTTCTCATTAAAAGGAAGATCTCTTTGTCTTAGCTTGGCTAAACAATGAGAATAATTGTAGTAAATCCTAGGTTCAAGAACTCAGTTAAAGCAGATCAATGCATACTCTATGATGAAAGGTGTAGATGTGTTAATCTCATGAAGTAGCTAACTAAATACCCAATATGAAAGGTGTAGATGTACCAATCTGATTAAGTAGATACTCTATAACATTGATACCCAAAGATATCTATATGGATCCTCAGGAGTTGATGAGGACTTACAAGGGGCCCATGTGAGCTGAAAATTTTGGACTGTATGGGGTGTAAACAGTGATCCACCATATTCAATCTCATATAAGGAGGTCGTAATTAGCAGATTTCCCTTAAGGGAAATCAGCTATTGAGGTTGTACTCATGACGCGAGTTTCGAAAAATTTCTTCAAATGTCCATCGATCCTACCCAGGAGATGACGAAAATGAGGTCCGTTCAAAATTATATATATATATTTGTCTGTTAACGCTCTAGCAGTCGCAATTTTCGTTTGGTCGTTACCAAACTCGATATTTAAGCGTTTTATGCAAAAATAAAGATCAAGTTCGTTAATGGCTGAAATCGGACCAGTGGGAGGGGGGGGGGGTTAGAGGGGAGGATTTTCTAAAATTTGAAATATTTCCGCTACTATACGTCGGATCGAAAAATTGTATAGAATCAATCTTATTGCAAATTAAATTTACTATAAATAATGTTATATACATGTATTCTGTATCTTGAATATTAACCGAGATATTTGCATTTTTCTGTTTTCAACTTCTGAGATGAGATCGGCCAACTTTGGGTCTAGTCGTGAGTTTCCGTCAAGAGCTAGTTTGGGCCGTTCCCGTAACTGTTTGACTCTATTCTGAAATTTCTCCATTGTAAAACTTCACGTGGGAAATCTGCTTAGTTTACGCAGCCCCTGCGTAACGGACTTTTTTTATTTCGGTTTGATCAAAAAATATATAAAAATTTAAGTGAATTTTTAATGTTTTCCTTCTATATCTCACTGAAGTTAGACATCAGTCAAAACTCACTAAAGTTGATGCATTTTCAAAAAATCAACATTAGCTAAGCAGGGGTTTAGCCAATACCGAAAAACATGGCACGTGTTCTATGAGACAAAGAAGTTTGGGAACCACTGCCCTATAATCAAAGGTGTAGATGTGTTAATCTCACTAGGTCTAGATGAACTAATCTCATTAAAGTCGATTAATATATACTCTATATTGTCCAATATATATATATATATATATATATATATATATATATATATATATAAATAAACAATGTGATAATCTCATTAAGAAGATTAATAATTAATTATTTATCTTTCAAAAACTGTGATAAATCATATGTATACATAGATTAAAGCCTCCTCTTTAAGTCTATTTTAACCAACAGTGAAAATAGTAATAAGTGACGATTTTGAAACAATTTCTTCATCTATATTAAAGCTAAAAAATAAGTCTATTGTTTGGTGATTATAAGATATCATTAGTATCTATCATACCTGTGAAACTGATGGATAATCGAGAAGGCTAGAATGAGTGTAGCGCCCGGTGTCATCAAGGTGGCATTTTCCATCATTTGGTTTAACAATTCCACCCAACTAAAAAATAAAACACATTAAACATCATTCGAAACAGTCTCAGCATACAGTTTGTGTTGGTTATCAATCTTTGAATTTTTCTTTAAATGAGTTCGATAGAGATAGGGCGAGGAGAGTGAGAGAGAGAAGGAGGAAGGGAGGGAGAGAGGGAGGGGTGAGACGGGGGGGGGGGGGGGGGGGTAAGAGTGTGTGTATATATACAATGTTTGAAGGGGACCTTTTCCTTTTAGCAGATTTCCCTTAAGGGAAATCAGCTATTGAGGTCGTACTCATGACACGAGTTTCGAAAAATTTCTTCAAATGTCCATCGATCCTACCCAGGAGATGACGAAAATGAGGTCCGTTCAAAATTATATATATATATATATATATATATATATATATATATATATATATATATATATTTATATATATATTTGTCTGTTAACGCTCTAGTGGTCGCAATTTTTGTTTGATCGTTACCAAACTCGGAATTTAATCGTTTTATGTAAAAAGGAAGATCAAGTTCGTTAACGGCTGAAATTGGACCAGTGGGAGGGGGGGGGGTTTAGAGGGGGGATTTTCGAAAATTTGAAATATCTCCGTTACCATAGTCGGATCAAAAAATTGTATAGAACCAATCTTATTGCAAATTAAATTTACTATAAATATTGTTCTATACATTTATTCTGTATCTTTAATATTAACCGAGATATTTGCAATTGTATTGTGAGTGTGGTCGGCTATGTTTGGGAGTTTCCGCCGAGCCCTAGTGTGGCCGTTTTACTAACTATTCGTCCTCGTGAGAATAGGTTACTACTACTGTTATTATCAGGCAGATTTCTCTATTGTAAAACTTCATGCGGGAAATCTGCTTAGCTTATGCAGCCCCTGCGTGACGGACTTTCATTTAGCGGCATTCGGGATGACAAAGGGCCTCGTATTATGCAAATAACTAGTCTGAGGTTGATGGGGGGAGTATCCAACAGGAAGTTCGTGGTGCATTTGGTCATTAGCAGGGCTAATTTCCCATTTAAAATCAAACACGCCAAGCTTAATTACAAATTTTAGTTCCGTATCAGAGACCAAGAACCATGATTAAATTTGATTTATCTAGGCTAATTCTTGGGGCGTAGAACAAATGTAAATGTCCTCCAGTAAGACTTGGCTCATACATACATATGTTATTGTGTTCGGCTATTATTTATTATTAATGTATTTATGACATTTACTAAGAGTATATATATATATATATATATATATATATATATATATATATATATATATATATATATTTTGCACAGCAAGCAGGGAATTTCTTTAGAGGATGTGTATAGTGTGTGTGTTTGAAAATTTCCAGGAGTGTATAGATAAAACCATATAACTGTTTGATAAGGACATATGGATTAGGCTATGCAAGTATAATTAATCGTGAGCTGTATACTAGTTGTATATTTAGAGTGAAGAAAGGATGATGTCAAGTGTGTTGTATAGTGCAAGTGAGTGATAGTACCTTTCCATCTCCTGCATAGTGAAAGCCAGCGTCCGTGGAGAATACAAGCAGCCTCCTCGCCTGGTCCCTCCACCCGATCCTCTCCTTGCAGACTATCGCCTGCATAATCGCATCAAAACCTCCCTCAGGTGCATCCTGATTACCTGACACGTTCGCTTTACTAACTTCTACCTAGAGGCCATCACACAAACCAAATTCACCTTCACGACCATCATACAAATACTAGACAATTAAAACAAACTTAATTAATTATTTACTTTTTATATCTGAGTATCTCGAATAGATTTTGATAATATTTAATTGTATAAAAAGTTAAAAAAAATTGTCCAATTTTACATTGATTAAAAAAGAACAAATATTAAAGATAAAATGAGATAAAAGGAAACTTCATACAATTATTCAAGAACAGCAATGGTTCAATTTAACGAGGGCTAACAGTTTACTTGACGATCCAGGTATTAGAATAAACGTAGCTGCTACACACAGCAAAACATATATATTATTAAATATTTTTCAAGAAAATGTCAGAATATTTGAATTTGAGCATGCTCTTATTTTTACTATTAGTCCTTCAACAAATAAGACATAGTACTAAGTTAATTTTGTTAGTCTTAAGGCAAGAGCAAGCAGTTAGTATGTTAATAGGTTTTCAACAATGCAAAGTTGTTAATAACTAAGCAGAATAGAGCATGCAAGCCGTTATTTACAAACGTTATAAAAACAGAGAAATCTCATTAAAAAATAAGATTCATATATATTTTTTAAAATTTTCATATCTATGTACTATGTACATTTAAGATGACAATTTCTATTGCTATATATATATATATATATATATATATATATATATATATATATATCAGTTAGGTCAGAAAAATAATAATTTCTTTACATACACATTCATTTTATTTCAGACACGTTTAGAGCTTCCAGACTCTTCCTCAAGGGGTTATGGTTATTTAACCATCAATGTTATTTTAAAAATAAATCCTTATATAGCTAAAAACATTTTAGCACGTCGTTATAAAATCAAGTGAACAAGGCAATTGAAGTTCAATTTATTTTTATAGTAACGATAAAATGCTTTTAGCCAATTATATTAATGACATAGATTGTATTATTATATTTTTATATAAGGCTCTATTTTTTAAAATAATGGTATTTGTATTTATTTATTTATTAACATCCTCCTTTTGCAACTAAGGCTAACTGGGACGGGTTATCTACAGGTTATCACCTTTTTCTAGCCAAGGTGGGACTAAGGATTTTCACTAAATAAATTCCTATTGCCCAGACGGGAATTGAACTCGCCACTCTAGGTTTACCATGTGAGATAAAGGTCTACTCTTTAACTCACATGGCTAACCTGAGCCAATTTCAAAACAATCCCTTGAGGAACATGGACACTCGAAACGGTGATAAAATAAATGTGTATGAAGAAATTATTATTTTTCTGACCTATAATGGCTCAAATACTTTGATAATTAATAGACGGTCAGTGAATAAATCTACTGTGTATATATACATACAATTCCAATTAAAGAAAAATAAACAATTGTGTTCTCTGTTATTACTGTAGAAAAAATAAATTCTACCAACAAGGGGGGGGGGAGAAGGAAGCAGGGGGCTTTCTGCCACACTCTTTTAGACTTACAGCAAATCTATCGGTGTCTGTGCTTAGTGACATTACGTTTGTATAACCATATGGAGCTGCGCAGCCAGGACATGGCTCTATGAACCTGCTCGGTACAACACAGACAAACTAATATTAAAAGAGAGCTGGCAGTAACAATTGAAGCTGTTACAAGGTGTTGTACATATTGAAATGAAACATATATACATACATAAATAAATAAAAAGAGTGAAAATAAAAGAAAACATAAACATGAGAAACATAAACACATAAAGAGTGAATGAATAATAACAAGATGAAGATGAACCTGAAAAGTAGACGTAATACGTTACATTATCAGCCCATTTTATAGTACAAAGCTGTAATTGATATTAAATACACCAATAGAGGCAGGATGCAACTAGATTACCACTAATAAACCAAGAATTAACATGATGCATTGATTGAACCTCAAAGATATTGCAAAAAGTTTGAAGAAAGTGAAACAAATATTGGATATCATTTTAACAGAAATACATAATAATACTTAAACAGAGTTAGGTGAAACATTGTGGTTGAAGAAAATGGTGCAAAAGGAGTGAAACCCTTTAGGACTAAAAATTTAAGATTAGGAAATGTAAATGAGTAGAAACATAGTGAGGTAAAAACTCCCAATATAAAACATATTATCTGAAAACTAGTAGAACAAAACTATATTTTCCCAAGTATTGAGTGCCAACAGTCTCAAAATAGACGATTTATTCTACTAACATTCCCAAAAGGTGACTAACTTTTATATGGAAGTGTAAACACTGCATAATAAAAAACAGGAAAAGAAAAATGATAAGTTGTAGCAGTTAGTCTTAGCTGTTTAGCTAAATTCCCCTAAGAGAAACATCTATTGAGATTGTACTCATGTTGTGATTTATTTTTTTTCCATAAATGTCCATTGATCCTACCTACGTGATAAAAAAAATTAGGTCTAATCAAAATTATATATATAAATAAATAATAAATCGATATTTAAATGTTTAATGTAAAAGAAAACATGAAGTTCTTTTAAAGCTAAAATTGAACAAGAGGTAGGGGGAATTTTGATAATGCAAAATATCTGTGTTATTATACATTGGATCACAAAGTTGTAAAGAATCTATCTTATTGCAAATTTAACTTACTATAATTATTGTTGTATTAATTTTTAACCTATCTTGAAAAACAAGTGAGAAATTTGCAATTTATTGTTTTCAGCTTTTGGTAAACCTCCACTTTTAGTCAGGAAATTTTAACAGTAGATTAATATATGATAAACGTCTTATTTCAAGCTTAAATACCAAATATTATTTTTAACAGAACTTTAATAGGTGAGATACATATAGAAATGTTATGTGATGACACCACCAATTAAGATATTATTTCATGATTCAAAAATGTTTATGTGATCTATAACATAAATGACTTTTAACCGTTTCAGTCGACACCAATAATCAAATTCATTAATGACTTATATCGGAAAAGGAATAGTGGGGGGGGGAATTAAAAAATATAAATATCCCTATTATAAATCGGATTGAAAAATGTTACAATTGTTGTTCTTTACATTTTTCGTAAATCAAATATTAAGGCAGATCAAAAGTTGCAATAGTCCTACAAAGACAACATATCCTAATAAAATAAATACTAAAGCCTCATAGATATCACTTCTTACAATAAACTCCTGATTTGAATTCTATTGTTGTGTGTATTCACCGTTCATAGCCAATATTTCATATAATACTAGCGGACCCGACAGACGTTGTCCTGCATGATATTTCAAGCGATTAGGATATTAAATTTAATAATATTTTGTTTTAACACAAAAAATAACTTTTGCTATGTGCACGTTTGCCTAAAAACCAAATAGAAAATGAAATATCTCGAATTTTTTATTCAAGCCTCCCTTATAACCCCCATTCCCGTTTGAACCTAAAACATTTAATATAGCTTATAATCATGGAAGAATTAATGCTAATTTGCATACAGAGTTTTGTTAAGTTCGGTTCAATCGTTAGTACCCAATAAAATTGTTGGCTCCCACTTTAATTTTTTAGTGTATATCTCGTGTATACTTTGTTATACAACAAAATTGAAAATAACAAAATAAACATCTTCTATCCAGTGCATATTTGCCAAGAAAACCAATAGGAAACAAAATATTGGTATTTTTAATTTTAGGCCTCCATTACAACCCCCACTCCTGCTCCATCCCCCGTGCTGATTTGTGAATCTAAACCATCGAAATGCATACAAAAAAATCATTCAAATCGGTTCAGCCGTTTAGGAGGAGTTCAGTGACATACACACATACAATAGATTTATATATATATATATATATATATATATATATATATATATATATAAAGATTAAAACTAAAAAAAAGAAAAAGTATCAAGAATAGAAAAAGATCAAAGAGATGACTTGTAATGAAAATGCCCGCTTAGAGATGAAACAAACAGACATTTTTGAGTATTTGATACGAGCAATATGAAATGAGGTTCAATCAAAATGAATCCACCTTCTCCGAGAGTCAAGATTAAAAGCTGTACATATAGGGAGAGTATAATTATTTGAATTTATTTACACATATAAAGATAGTAACATTTAATAGAGAAAATAGGCAATGATCGTTTAGGCAGCCACTAGAAAGATACTAATAATGCTTTTAGTAGGTCATGGATTTCGATCTCCAGTTTCTTTTTTGAATCTATTTAAAACTTACAGAAAATTTATTAGTGTCACTACTAAGAGGCATGTGGTTCAAGTATCCGTATGGAGCCACACAATCTTCGCAAGGATGTTCCAATCTAATAAAAAATAAAAACGACAGCTCATCAATTGTATTTCTGCACTAAAAGTAGTAGTTAACTCCAATTTTAATGGTTTTCCATTAAAATATAACAAGAGAGAATAGTCTCACAGTACACAATGGACAACTTCACTGTCAATTTTCATAATTGTATTTTGGCTTAAATTTCTATTTTTTATTCAAGGCTGTCTAAGATGTTGTATATGTCCCCCTACCTACAACTAAATGAAATGGAGTCTAAACATGTTTAAACTCCAACTCTTTGTATAGTCTGCTACTCCACAAAATGGTTTTATAATCCATCAATAACAATATCCTTAACTAAATATTATTTACTAGGCAAATTAATTCATTCTTTATGTTTTAAAAGTATCTTGCTAATAATGCATTATACATTTTTTTTTTTTTTTTTAGTTTTCTCAAGACAATAATAAAAGTATGCAAAAATACATTCCTTTGAAAGGTTGCAAAAAATTACAAGTCCATTTTCCATTTCTTTGGAGAGATTAATCAGAATTTCACTCTTATTTTTCATTCACAAACACTTTGCTTCCCAAAGAAGATTGAAATATGTTTTAAAAGGCTGTTGACAATAGGATCAACAGTTCACCAGTAATGTATATCCGCCGAGTAATTTGGCTCTTGTCAAGATTCAGAGCTGAGGATGACATTCAGCCTTTGAAGTGCTTACTGCTCAAAGCTGTCGAGCCAACTAACTCTTAAGCCTTTTCATATTAACTTCTTCTTCTTTTATGAAGTGAAATATTCAATTCCTATATTTATTATATTCTACTAAATACGACTGTAAAAGCAGAATTACTAATCCAGACATCTTGTAAATGAGTCATTTTGCATTATACTATACATTTGGCTAAGAATTCCTATTTTGTAAATTTGGTCCGTCAAGATGTTGTCAAATTTTGAAAAAAAGTATATCTTCCTATTTTTTATATTCTACTCTTCTCATATAGATCTGAAAGTAATATGTTATTTCTAATATCTATTTCAATAATTCTTTTAAATTATATATTTATATATATATATATATATATATATATATATATATATATATAATAAATGGTTTCTCAAAGACATTGATTGACTTGATCTAACACTACAACATAATCTACGGACTTCAACATCTACGGGAGACGTGTTGTATTCCACATTCCTGAGAACAGGGGAAAACCCTACCATTCTGATAGAGCTCTATCTTCAGCTGGTGGCCAACCTTCTGTTCAAATCATTTTTCAATCAAATTCCATTGCATTTTATTAATAACATTTTATGATGCAATACACTGTCAGTAAAGAACTAATTGTGAGTGTTTAATTGAAAGTGAAATAACCAATAAACAACCAGAGGAAAGAAACTTAGAGTTTACAGCAGTAATCCAATTCTTTAGCCAAATACATAGACCCAGAGGAAACAGCCTTGAGCATAATAACCTCAATCCAATTATCTAACGAAGTATATAGAGCCAGAGAAAAGAAACTTGAGTTTACAACGGCTATCCAATAACAAGTACATAAAGCCAGAGGTAAGAAACTTGAGTTTACAATAGCAATACAATTCTCTAACGAAGTACATAAATCCTGAGGAAACAACCTTGAGTATAACAACACCAATCCAATTCTCTAACCAAATACATAGATCCAGAGGAAACAACCTTGAGTATAATAACCGCAATCCAATTATCTAACCAAGTACACAGAGCCAGAGGAAATAAACTTGAGTTTACAACGACAATCCAATTCCAAGTACATGGAGCCAGAGGAAAGAAACTTTAGTTTACAATGGAAATCCAATTCCAAGTACATGGAGTCACAGGAAAGAAACTTTAGTTTGCAACGGAAATCCAATTCCAAGTACATGACGGAAATCCAATTCCAAGTACATGGAGTCAGAGGAAAGAAACGAGTTTGCAACAGCAATCCAATTCTCTAACCAAGAGCATAGATCCAGAGGGAACAACCTTGAGGCTAACAATGGCAATCCAATTTTCTACCGAAGTACATAGATCAAGAGGAAACAATCTTAAGCCTAATAATGGCAATCCAATTATCTAACCAAGTACACAGATCCTTGCAGTCAGGAAGCAAATACATAAATTAATATACGTAGTAAGGTCCAAAAGTTTCCGGCCTGGATTAGAAGGAAAGGTGAAGAAAAAACTGGTTTTACTGTTTTTCAATATATTCTCCTCTAAGTTCAATACACTTATTACAACGCTTTGGCAACATTTCTATACCATGAAAAAAATAATTTTCTTCTTTGTTAAAAAAATGTTTTTCGACTGCTGTTTGGAGCTCTTAGTCGGTGTTAAATCGCCTTCCACGAAGGTCAAATTTTAATTTTGAGAAAAGGTAGAAATCACTAGGGGCCAAATCTGGGCTGCAGGGTGGGTGAGAGATTTCTTGGAATCCACAGTCCTTCACAGCGGCCTTGGAAATCAATGCTGTGTGGACAGGGGAAATGTCGTGAAGGAGGCAAACGCTTCAGCTTAACTTCCCTCGCCTCTTCTCTTTAATGGCATCTCGTAACCAGTGAAGTAGGGCTGCATAATACTCACCATTCATTGTGGTATTCCTTTCTTTAAAATCTATCAATAGTATTCCTTTACAGTCCCAAAAAATTGTGGCCATTATCTTTTTTGTTGAGTGCGTGGACTTTCGCCTTTAAAGGAGGCGCTTCTCCTGGTCTTCTCCATTCCATGGACTCTCTTTTGCTGAGTGGGTCATAATATAGAACCATTGTCTCATCTCCAGTTACAATTGAGTCCAAAAAATTCTTTGGGCCGGCATTATACTCACATAAAAATTCATTGCAGCAGTGAACTCGTTCCTGTTTTTGATGAGCTGAAAGAATTTTTGGAATCCATCTTGCACTAACCTTGTTCATATGCAAATGTTCTTTGATGATCTTCAAAACACTTGTTTTTGAAAGCCCCAACCTCGCTGCTATTTCCTTGGTTTTCAGTCGTCGGTTAGACAGCAATTTAGATTCCAAAAGTTGGATTGTTTCAGAAGTGACAGCTTCCAGTGGGCGACCGGGACGTGGGTCATCTTCAGTTAGGGAGAGAAAGTCTACTCTCCCTAACTTAAATAATTTTGCTCATTCTTTAACTGTGGAATACGAGGGGGAGGACTGCCTGTATACACAATCCAAGCGCTCTCTAATTTGGGCAGGAGTAAGACCCTCTTTACAAAAGAATTTAATTACCGCACGGTACTCGAGTTTAAACATTGTAAAAATGGGGAGTTTCCTTTAAGGCTGGACACTGACTGACAAGACTGAGGAAGTGCGGGCGATGGGTATGGAGTGAGCAGGCAGGCGTAATTTGCATAGGCGTGCAGGTCCCGGTCCCGGCACGTTTGAAGGAGGGCAAGCAGGACAGGCTGGAAACTTATGGACCTTACTACGTATTTATGAAATTTGAAGAGCAGAGGAGAAATACCTCTTTACTAACCCATCTCTGCATATAATATATTGTCTTGTGATAAGAATGCTACAATAATAATAATAACTAATTAATTAGTTAATAACTAATGTAGATTAAAAGCAATTTAGACTCACTTTTTGGGGATTATTGATACATATGGCATTACTACTTTATCGACAAATGAACCAAATCCAAGCCTAAAATTGGAAGTGATTTTCTTCATAGTATCTGCCAATAAATTACCAAGCGATGAGAGTTTACTTTTGTCGTCATCCATAGACTTTGAGAGGTCCATGAGGTAATACAGATCTACTGGATAAGCCACCGCTTGCGAAAAGTCTACATTTATTCGATGCGCTTCGTCTGCAAAATAATAAATTGGCTATTGAAAACTATTTTAATTGTCAATTTTAGTCTAAGTAAAGTTCATATGATATCAGGTTCTTAATAAATAATGTTAGTACATACTATAACTTCAACGTATATTACTTCCACATAATGTTTAATGTACATCATTACTCTGATTATACAGGCTACGAGGAACACCTTTATTGTTTAATACGCAGAATGCAACAAGAAATCACTAAATGGCCTCGAGTCTCTTCCTTTCCTTACTCATTTCTATGGATGATTTGTTAATGGGAACAACAAAGAGGCTTAGCCTATAGATATATACAGCAACTTAAGATCACTATGATGAGCCACTACAGTTCTTTCTGTAGTATATATATATATATATATATATATATATATATATATATATATATATATATATATATACATATATATATAAACCCCCACTCCTACTCATATTATATTAATAATAAGCTGTTATATCATGAACGTCTTCAGGTTAAATAAGGAATATTGTTTTCATTGATGAACTTTTCCTTTGCGAGATATATGCATATATTCCCCCCCCTTTTTTTGTGCTTAGTTTACGCACACTTAGGTACTTAGGTAACACAGCTAGTATTAATTAATTACAAGTGCGATAAGATAAAATCTGATATTAAATGATGGTAGCACTTACTCATTCGGAGTTTGAGATTGACGACTTGGGGAGATATCTGGACAATATCAGATGCCGAGCTGCTCTTACTATAGCTGCTACTGCTACTGCTGCTGCTGCTACTACTACTGCTACTGCTGCTCGATGATGAACTGACCGAAGAGCTGAACGAGCTACCAGATTCAGAGCTACTCTGATTAACTTTGGTTAAGCTTTTCGCTATGAGAATTGCATATTCATTGTCAGGGTTATAAGTATATTCGGAAGGACATTTAACATCTTCACTAGGCTGAAAACATCTCCTTTCATCAAAGTCCTGAAATAAACGAAATTATAGGCTATCAGTAAAATATATAAAATAATAGATTCACTCTTAGGACTAATCTTGTAGAAAAACAAAATATCCTAAATTTGAATCGTTCATTCTCAATCAATTTTCTCTAAGAGTGTGATTAATCAGCTTCACCTTGAGACCTTACCATATGCAAGTTTGTACAGCATGGTGAAGGAAGAGGAGTTACTTCAATAAACAAGTGTAATACTCACAGAATTGGAGCAACAATCTTTAATTAATCAATAAAGCAACTTGAGACTCTACTTACTCAGTTGAAAATACTGACATTAGCAATAGGGGCAGTGATACTGTGGGGAAGCCAATCAGACTCCTCCATCATTCGCAAATGCTAAATGCTATGCTTTTAAGTATTTATACTTTGGATTAAAAGAAATAGTAGATAATCATCAGTGATCCTAATACTAAGTGGAACTGTTTAAAATGTGATAATGGCTTGAGTAACTGATTTTGAATTGAATTGCTTAACTTGATATTTGTTAAACTAATATTCAATGAATGAGACACTAAATTTTCAATAAATTGATTCTATACAATTTATTGATAAACCATATAATAACGGAGATGTTTTGAAATTCCCCTCAGTTAATGAACTCGATCTTTAGTTTTACATGAAATGCTTATTTATCGAGTTTTGAAACAAAAATTGTGATCGCTAGAACAGTAACAAATATCTAATAAATATATGATATTTCTTAATTATTAATTAATTTAACACAGTCTGGGTGATAGGAGCTCTACTAAAAGACCACAGAGAGAGGATGTGCTCTCATTCATTGAATATGAGTTTGAAAAATATCAAGTTGGGGAATTCAATTTAAAATCAGTTACTCAAGCCACTATCACATTTTAGACAGTTCCACTTAGTATTAGGATCACTGATGATTATCTACTAACTATTTCTTATAATCCAAAATATATATACATATAAGCAAATATATCATGACTCGCCTTATTTCAAGTTTAAATATTAAATACCCAATACAGTTTTCAACAAATGTTTATTAGGGGAGATACTTGCAAATATTGTGAGATGACATCATAGATTAAGATTTTATTGATTGCTCACCTCTACTCATCAAAATATATGCTCAGATGAGGGAAGATTGACTATATTTTTAGTCCTTTCTTTAAACCTTTAAATCTGATCTGATTTCATCACGTAACGGATATGACCCTTAGGTTTCACATGAAACTATTAAATATCAAGTATAGTATAAATCAAATAAAAAGTATGGAGTATTGAATGCAAAATATTAAATGATGAAGTCACATCAAAGATATTTCCATGAAGCTCAGATAGTAAAGATTCAATGAAACCATTATTTGATATTTTAGTTTGGAATAAGAGTTTTAGTGATATATTGACGACATAAGACGAAAAGAGGTGGTGGTTTACTCAAGCCTCAAACCAAAACAATAAAATAATTTGCTTACAATCTTAAAAAAAAAGTATGCAACCCTAGAAGTGCACTAGTACACAGATAAGTTATTAAACATTTTTTTTATGGGACTCTTTCATAACAGGAATATTGACAATTTCTGGCTCACCGCCTCCTGATGCGAATTCAGCCATTAATGAACTTCAGGTTTAGTTTTACATAAAACATTTAAATATTGAAATATCGTTTGGCGAATTCAGCCATTAATGAACTTCATGTTTAGTTTTACATAAAACATTTAAATATCGTTTGGTAACAATCATGTTGTCATGTCACAAAACTTATGACAGCTGTTAAAAGGACAGTATACATTGCTGGGATGTACTTCAATAATTTCTCTCGTTATAAACCCAATTTAAAATATTATTTTAACTAAGATGTTTGCAAATCCATGGCATTATAAGGGCATCCTAAATATATTAAATAATAGAAAATGTTTATTTTTTTAAACTGTGATTGTGGAGCCTATTTACAGGAAAATAAATCCCATTGCAAACTCCACTAGCGATAAGAAGGTGAAATTAACAATAACAAATATATTCCACAATCACAAAAAATTCAAAATCAAATTGCTTTTTTTGGTGGAAAAGCACACCACTTTTCCTGAAATTCTCGCGACACCCACGCATGGATGCAAACAAAATATAATTTGAAAATAAAATTCAATAATGGTTAATAATTAAAACTCTCTGATTTTTTTATGATTTTGTAAAAATAAATCTAAGGATGATTTATTGAGCCCTCATGCAATAAAGTAATGAACATTATAAATAAAATAAGTAGTATAAATCTATATAATTAATAAGTTACCGGTTGCCAACACCATGCGCATGAAGGAGTTTGTATACACTCGCGGCAGGTCTGTTTAAGAGCACAAGGGTTCTGAGTAAGTTTATCTGACTGCGACGATACAATGCCAACAAAAAAGGCTATCAGGTACAATTCCAACTTCATTTTATCTGCAATTATAAAATCATTTATTATTGTTTTTAAAAAAATTATGTATGTATATTATCATCTATTTTGTGATATTACTAAAGATATTTGGGACGGGCTATCCATAGGTTTCTACCAATTTTCTTGTCAGGTTGGGACAAGGATTTTATTTAATGAGTCCGTCATTGAATAAATTCCTTTTGCCCAAGTAGGGCCATAGGTATTATTAAACAAGTAATGGATACAAATATGACACTTCATTCAATACAGGTCAAAAGCCCAAAATGAATCAAAACTTT